>JBCNJP010000025.1:5361962-5418332 GCA_039602395.1 Deinandra increscens subsp. villosa | reverse complement strand
GATTAAATCAAACTCACCAAAACCATGAATTTTAGAATTATAGTAAGTTTCAAACTAAAAGATGTGATTGTTAAACGTCAATAGTGATAATATACTTTTTCCTTAATTCTAGAATCTATTCTGAGTTTTAATTGTTAGTTTGTCACATTGTGAACTTGATTAAAACTCAATGATTATTATAATCAGTGAGTTTTAAAACTTAGTGAGTATTAAATGAAAGTGTTTAGTAATAATAAAACTCAGTGAGTCTTAAACTAAGATTTTTAATAAAAGTAAATATAGTGAGTTTTAAATCTCAAGTGAGTTTTAAGAATTTCATTTAGTTTTATTCAGCGAGTATTATTATTTCGTTGAAATAAGAAATCTTATCAGTTTCATTTTATTGCACTAAATCCTTATTCAAAATTATATAGGCTCAAAGGAAGATAAAAAGTCCGATTCACCTCCAACGAGAAAACAAGAGTTAGTTGATCCAGCTGCAACAGGAAAGAACATTAAGAAATCTACAGCAAAAACGACAACTGGTGATGATATAATGTTGAGAAAAGGTAATCAAATTACTTGTGAGTTTAAATTAAATGGGGACGATGAAGTACATCTTCTGAGTTTTTTTTTATAAACCCAAGTTATAAATCTCAGTGAGTTTTAATTTTGTAAGTCAAAATTATTAAGCATTCCATATATAGTTAAAAATTTATTCTAGAAACTGATTTTTATCTTAATAATGTTTATAGGAACTAGAAGGAGTTCAAGAGTTGCTTTAAATACATATTTTAGTACTTTCACAAATGATGTTGATAACCCTGTAAAAATTGATTGTGATGATGAAGTAAAAGGTTAGTATAAAACTGTATAACTAGATTATTCTCTGTTTTCATGTTTAAGTTAGTTTTTTATGATTCGTTTAAGTTTTTAAGAATGGGTTTGGATAATTAGATTAATCTTTGTTTTCATGTTTTAGTGTGTTTTATATGACTTTTCAAACATTAGAAACCTAAAATGTTTATTCATGCTCAGATGATGATTTTCAAGATCCAAAGTAAAAAAGAAATGGTAAAAAATCTAAAGCTACCAAAGAAGAAATTGGAAAAGGGTCGAATGGAAGAGGCTGCAAAGAAGACAACACCAAAGAAGATATTGGGGAAAGAATCAAGTAAGTAATTTCAAAGCTTAGTTGTCTGTTAACTGAAACTTGTCAATACAATAATTTTAAACTCACTAGTGAGTTTTTAATACTCAACAGTGATTTTTTAAGACTCCAAATTACTTTCAAACTAAGTGATGAGTTTATAAATGATTTCACCAGATTTTCAGCTGGCTCCTGATTCAAAACTCACTGCATTAGAAGATGTTGCAAACAATGAGGATACAACCATAGGAAACGGTAATTAATAACTAAAACTCATTACAGTTGTGCATTGTTTGTTGTCGATCAGCTTCTACGTCGGTTTTTGTTGCCTTTATTTTTGTATCCAACTGTATATTAAGAGTTTTAAAAAGTTAGTTATTTAATCATTAGCTTGTTTGTTATTATCTTATGTTTTTGTAATCATTAGCACATGGTTTAAAACTCACTGGAGTTGATTATTGATTTGTTGTTCATCCATAATTAAAACTCACTATAGTTTAATAGTCTATTGGTGCATATTAAAACAACTCAAATGAGTTTTAGTTATCAAAACAATATTTGTTTTTAAAATTCCGTTTTTCTTAAAATTATTTTCTAGATATATGATTATATTATTAATACTCTAATGATGTTTTTTCTAGAACCGGCCCTTCAAGAAAAGAAGAAATCAACAAACGATAAAAGAAAAGAAAAAGCTGAAGAGAAAAAAGTGTCCGAGAAGGTGTTGACAAAGAAATCAGGTTATTAAATTTATTTAGAATAATCATAGAACTCAAGTGTTCAAGATTGTATTGAGTTTTAAAACTCAATTTTTTTTTACTAAAAAAGGGCCTGGCTTTTTAAATCAAATGTTGAGTTTTAAAAAATACACCAATTTTTCAGTGAGTTTTAGAAGGCTACTATAATTTACGTATGTTCGTACCAATTCATATCATTATCTTGATTTTAAGTCTCTGGTTCAAATATTTTCTTATAAAATTTTGAGAGATTTATTAAACTAATTAAGTTTGTTCTATACACCAACTCCAGATCCTACTGGTACACGTCTGGTGCTGTCAGAAACTCCGGTGCTCATCCCGCTTAAAAACAAAAAAGGTAGTCAGATATGACCTCTTAGTTTAAAGTCTTATTGTTATCCAACTTCATAATTGAAATTGTGACGTTAAAATAAAAATGCATCTGAGTTTTATTTATTTTAAACTCATAAACATAATAAAACTCACTTAAAAAACAGATTTTAAAATAGTTATTTGATTGATACTCATGTGATGATATTCAAGAACAAGAAAAAATCAAAGAAAATGTAGGGGAGAAGGAAGTGCCAATGACATCAGGAAAAGGAATTGGGAAAGTTAAAGGGAAAAAGGTGCCAGAGATGGTTGAAGAAAAAGAAAAATCAGGTGATTAAGTTTCATTTTGAACATTGTTCAGTGAGTTTTAAAACTGCATTGAGTTTTAAAGTGCAGTGAGTTTTAAACTGCAGTAAGTTTTAAAACCGAGTATTAAAACTCACTGAAATTTTATCATAAAAATCTAAAACACATTAGTTAAATTTTTATAAAAAACACTGATATTTTATAAAAGACTTGTTGAAATTCAAAACTCACTAAAATTAAAAACTCGTGTTTTAAAACTCATTCAAAAACAAAAATAATTCAACGATGTTACTCATTATTTACTAAAAAAAAGGTCATATAACTCATTTGAAACCAGGAATAAGGTTAGTGAGTTTTAAGCAGTTTTAGTTTTTATTGAGTTTTAAAATATCATAACTTGAGCTTCAAAATTTTAGGTATGGCTTAAATTTTTACCTTTTTAAGATTGGGTTTGGATTATTAGATTAATCATGTTTTACTGAGTTTTATATGAGTTTTTAAACTTTAGAAACCTAAAATGTTTATTGATACCCAGATGATGATTTTCAAGATCCAAAGAAAAAAGAAAAGGTAAAAAAGCTAAAGCTACCGGAGAAGAAAATAGAAAAGGGAGGAATAGAAGAGGCTGCAAAGAAAACACCACCAAAGAGGAAAGAATCAAGTTAGTGATTTTAAAATTCAAGTTTTAACTCATAAACATAATAAAACTCACTTAAAAAACAAATTTTAAAATAGTTATTTGATTGATACTCATGTGATGATATTCAAGAACAAGAAAAAATCAAAGAAAAGGCAGCAGAGAAGGAAGTGCCAATGACATCAGTAAAAGGAAAATCAGGTGATTAAGTTTTATTTTGAACATTGTTCAGTGAGTTTTAAAAGTGCAGTGAGTTTTAAAACTGAGTATTAAAACTCACTGAAATTTTAACATAGAAGTCTAAAAACACATTAGAATAAAACTCACTGAAATTCTAACATAGAAATCTAAAACTTACTAAATATTCAAAACTTATGTGTTTTAAAACTCATTAAAAATTTAAAAATAAAACTTTACTCTAAAAATAGAACTTTTAAGGTTAGCAGTGAGTTTTTCAAAATTGTTCTAAAATATCATTGAGTTTTATTTAGTCTAACTCTTTAAACATAATAAAACTCACTATAATAAAACTCACTTCAAACAGATTTTAAAAATGTTATTTGATTGATACTCAGGTGATGATATTCAAGAACAAGAAAAGGCAACAGAGAAGGAAGTGTCAATGAAATCAGGGAAAAAAAAATTACAATATGTACCTTATAAAGGTTATGTGACTAGTTGTCGTGCATCTCCTAAGCAATTTGTCAGTATGATTGATAACCTAAATGATGAGCAAAGGAAGACAGTTAAAGATATGGGTTTTGAATCTCTTTTGTCAATGGGAGTAAAAAATGTTCCAACAGGTTTAGGGTTGTGGTTGATTACAAACTATGATGAAGATAACAACACATTAAACATTGGGACAAGGAAACTTAGTGTAAGTGCATTGCAAGTTAGTGAAGTGTTAGGAGTACCAAGGGGAAACAAAAAAGGTAATATGGCAAGAGAGGCCAAGTAAAACCAATGAAGTGGTTGTTGAGTTTAAAGGACAGTTTCATCCTTCAATAGCCAAAAGAATTTCATTAGTAAATGTTGTAAATCACATGAGTTCACAAGAAGATTCAGGATGGATATTTATGCTGAACTTCTTGGTGGTATATAATACTATTTTTGGTAATCCTATGAAGAATAGTACTGTGAACAAAAGATTTTTGGCAAGTATAACACAAGAAGCAGATGTTAAAAGTTTTAACTGGTGTGAATACTTAATTAGAAATTTGAGAAGAGCCAAGAATGACTGGGAAGGAGAAGCCTTTTGTGGACCCTTAGTATTTCTCGCGGTATGAAATTTTTTATTCTAATTCTGAATTTAGTAATCTTTTCATTTAAGTTTGTAGTGAGTTTTAATTCTATAGTTTCAAACTCAATAAAACTCACTGAATATTGTTTTAAAAAGCTCACTGCAAAACTCACTAACTGATATGTTCAAAGGCCGGTTGTTATTAAGGCTAGTAGAACAAAACTCACTGCAAAACAAATTTTTCAGTCTTTGTCTTTGCAGTGAATTTTAATTCTATAGTTTCAAACTCAATAAAACTCACTGAATATTGTTTGAAAAAGCTCACTGCAAAACTCACTAACCAAAATTTATTGTTAGTTTTGGTGAGTATTTGAATATAACTCACTATTATTAAATATAAATTTTTAATCAAGTTCAATTTGCAGTGAGTTTTATTTCAGTTAGTCTAATTCATAAAAAATGTGTTTCCCCTTATTTATAACTCATTAAATTAAACTACTTGATTTTTAAAACTCACTGTATATCATACATATCATCTTAAAAACTAACAAACCAATATTTTTAAAAACTCACTGTATATGTCTGTTGATAATTAGTGAGTTTTATATATGGCTGTCAATAATTAGTTATTTTTATAAAGTTTATTTTGCAGTGAATTTTATAACTATGTTTATTAATCAGTAACATATATATATATATATATATATATATATATATGTGTGTATATTCATTTCTTGATATTATTTTTTTGAAATTATAAACTACACAGATGTTACTAGTGCATGAAGAGAATAAAATCAAAAATGAAAACATTGGGGTGCTAGCTATTACATATATCAAAACTTCTTCTTTGGAAGCAATTCAGAAAAAATTTGAAGATGATTTGAATAAATCACCTAGAAAAAGAACAAAAAAAGTTGAAGATCAAAATCAAAATCAAAAGAAGAAGAGGAAAAATTTAAAGTTAGAAGATGGGGAAGTGAAGAAAATGAAGAAGGATTCAAAGGGTGCAAAAGTTGGAAATGATAAACTTAGTCAAGAGAGTGTTGAATCAAGGGCTCAAAATGAATCAAAGGCAAAATGTAGTTTAACTAAGAAGAAAAGGTTAAATGTTGAATCAGATTGTGAACCAAAAAAGAAGAAACTGAAGAAGGAAATAAGTGCTAAGGAAGACAGTTTCAAGACTACAAAGACAAAGACTTAAAAATTTCCAGTTGAAGTTAAAAACGTCTCAAATTTTGTTACATCAAGTTTCTTCGAGGAGCTGGAATCGGATGATTTTGAAAATTTAGAAACATAAGCATTATAAAAAATGAATAGAAATATCAATGAAAGTCTCAAGGATGATGATGATGTTGTGCCATCTTTTGGTTTTTCAAAGATCCTTACTACAGAAGAAGAAAAAATCAGGTGAGTTTTAAAAATAAATTGCACTATAGTATATTTTATAATATTTATTAAAACTCACTGTTTTAAATAAAACTCACTAAATCTCCTAATCTCCTGAGTTTTATTTAGTGAGTTCTAAAAATCATTGAGTTTTAATGAGTTTTACAAGTTTCAAAATTGAGTTTTACAAGTAGTGAGTTTTAAAAATTATTGAGTTTCAATGAGTTTTACAATTAGTGAGTTTTATTCTGTTGTGAAGTAAAGAGAGGTTTATTAATATCTTCATATCTTCACCAGTGTTAAAGCTCACTTGATTTAAAACCAGATGATCAAGAAAAGGATGATCAAGTTGCTGGAAAAGAAAAAGTAGATGATTGCGTGTCAAATTTAATAGAAAAGACACCTTTTTTGAAGGTTGATTGTTCCACAGATTTTCAACAAAAATTAGATGAGTTGGTGGTAAGCCCTAAACCAGTCTCGAGTGCAGGGCCAATCGTTGTGTATGATGAGAATAAAACAAGGCCAAAGCGGAAAATTGTTTTGAGTGATTTTTTGAGATCACCATATGTTCAAAGGCCGATTGTTATTAAGGCTAGTAGAACAAAACTTGAGAATGAAATATCAGAATTTGTATTTAGTGCAACCTTAACTCACAGGTTAGTATTGTATAAGAAAAAAATATGAAATTTGATTGAATCATTATTTTAATTTAAATTTGATTGAATGTGCAGTGATATTGTGTTCAAAACAAAAGAAGGAGAAAATGTTGCAAGACACTCTTTTGAATCTCTATGTCCAGGAATTGAGGTCCACCTAAATGTTATAAGTGCATGGTCAAGGCAGCTGAACTATCAAGAAAATTTCAAAAAGAAAGAATCCCCAACAAGACTTTTTTGTTCTCCAGATATGCTGGTATGAAACACATTAGTTAAAGTTTTAAACTATAGAATTAAAACTCACTGAAAATTTTAAAATACAGTGAGTTTCAAACTGCAGTGAGTTTTAAAGTGCAGTAAGTTTAAAACTGAGTATTAAGACTCACTGAAATTTTATCATAAAAACCTAAAATACATTAGTTAAATTTTTATAAAAATAACTGAAATTGTATAAAAGACTTGTTGAAATTTTAAACTCACTAAAATTTAAAACTCACTAAAAAATTAAAACTCATGTGTTTTGTATAAAAGACATGTTAAAATTTTAAACTCACTAAAATTTAAAACTCACTAAAAATTTAAACCTCATGTGTTTTAAAACTCATTAAAAAACAAAATAATTCTAAAAAACAAATAATTCTACAAAGTTAATCATTATTTACTATAAAAAAGGTCATATAACTCATTTGAAAAAAGGAATAAGACTAGTGTGTTTTAAAATATCATAACTTGAGTCTTCATTATCATATAATTTATTGTTTACTGATTTTTATTAACATATTTATTTACATGATTTCTAATGTTATTATATAAAATTGTTTGATTCAACAGCTTCCAAGTCATTATGATAAAGGTGTCAAAAATGAAGATCAGTTTTTCCATTTTGAGTCAAAAATGATATCCATTTTATCTACTGAAGACTTGAATTCAATTATTGGAATAGATCTAGTCTTCATACCAATAGTATGTGGAGAACACTATTATCTTATGTGTTTTAACATGAAAACACATATTTTGAGGTGATTGACAACATTAAGAGTCCGAAAAAGAATTACAAAACTTGGCCACAAAAAATGGTATGTCAACTTTTAACTTTATATTACATTTTATTTTCTGTACTTTTAATGTAATTTTAATATAACTCACTTATAAACTGTATATAACTTTGCAAATTGAAGTTTGCAAAGCCATGTAAACTGACCAAAGAGTTTGCAAAATATAACTTACAGTTTGAAGAGGTTTGCAAAATGGTTTCTTAAAGAGTAAAAATTTTCTGAAGTATATTCATAGACACTGACCAAAGAGTTTTAGATCACATTAGTTAGTGAGTTTTATTTATGAATTCTAAAACTGTCAGTTTTGTGTAACAAACCAAACATAATAGTGAGTTTTAACTGCGAATTCTTATATGTAGTTTAATCTCATTGCAAACTAAAAATAGGTTCAAAGTATCTAAATTATAATATTTTTCTCACTACAGCGGATTGCATTTGTTGACTATTTATTATCAATTGGCCATAAAGAATGGGAGGAGTTTAAGAGTGCTACAATTGATTATGTTGATATGCCCTGGAAAACCCAAAAAAACTTCATAGATTGTGGGATTTTCCTAATGAGGCACATGGAAAAATACTTTGGAGATTTGAAGAAATGGAAGAGTGAGCTCTCAGAGGAAAAAAATCAGAATGATGAATTAAAAAATCTCCGATGTAAATATGTTGCAAAACTACTTACATCCGATATAAATATTCAAAGTGCTTCAATTGTTCAAGAAATGAAGAATTTCCTGAAGATGAATGATGATTCGAGGATGATTTTGAGAGAAACGGGAGTTGCAAGAATTAAATATAACTGAAGGTAAATGTGGATGCTCAGGACAAGGAAGATAAATGACGAATCTATTATATGGGTTTCTGTCCGGTTGTTTATGATAAACGTTTTTGGATCTTGTCAACTTTTGGTTAAAAACTCAATGTTTCAGTTAGTTTTATACTAGTTTGACTTGTAGACTCTGTTTTTGGGTAGCTGAATTTCTATGACTATTATATCACAGCAGTGTAAACAGGCAAGTTTAGTAAGAAGAATTTGATCATGGAAGTTTCTTTATTTGTGTATTTGTGTGTGTGCAGTTATAGTATATTGATGTTCTTGATATCATTTGATGCTATAATTTTCAGGAAGGTTTTTATTTATATACATGTAGATATGGGCCTAAGCCCACAAGATTCATTATCATGTTACATAATTCAATATGATATGATAATAAAACTAACTACTTGTAAAACACAAGAATTAAACTAAAACTCATTACAGTGACTTTTAAAACTCATTACAGAATAAAACTCACTAATTATAAATTGTAAGACTCATTAAAAACTCACTACAGAATAAAACTCACTAATTGTAAATTGTAAGACTCATTAAACTTAATGATTTTTAAACTAATAACAGAATAACACTCACTACTTGTAAAAATTATTAAAACTCAATGATCTTTAAAACTCACTAGTTGTAAGACTCATTAAACTCAATGATTTTTAAACTGATAACATTTTTAAACTGATAACAGAACAGAACTCACTACAGAATAAAACTCACTACAAAATAAAACTCGTTACTTCTTGTAAAACTCATAAAAACAATTAAACTCAAGTAAAAGTACGAGTCATAAACTGCAATAAAACTCACTGGCTATCTTCGCAACATTAGTTTGCATCCTTTTATAAAACACATCGTTTCGATGTCGCCAAATACACCATATAACCACCACGATAACTCCTTGCACTAGCTTTTTTCTTATCGTAGACCCAGGAATATCATTGCCAACTTGAAGCACATTACAAAACATGTTGAATAAAAAATCAGTTTCATCTAGATACTATTCATCTTCATCTTCATCTTCATCTTCTTCCCATAATTCTTCAACTTCATCATCTTCTTCAATTTCTTCATCCGTCTCATGTACTTCAACTTCAGCTTCTTCATTTTCTAGTTCAAGCTCATCATCTTCAAGGTCTACTTCATCTTCATCATTTTCATCTCCAATTAAATCACCATTTACATCAGTTACTTCTTTGCAAGTTCTTCGATCATGATCTTTTTTTTTTCCCACATCTTCCGCACTTAATTGCTCTTTTTCTACTAATTTGTTTTGCTTTCTCAGCTGCCCCTATTATTCTTTTTCCGGTACCGCTTCCTTTCCTCCTAAATCGTCGAGGGTTTGAAACTTCTTTCAATTTAGGAACTTTTACCCCTAAGACGTTTTTCAAATTTGGATTTTTTATCCGTTTGTCCTTCATTACTTGTTTTTTTTTTCTCAACATCTAACTTCAAATCTCTAATACTTTGAACAAAATTTCTCAATTCATCTTCATTGTTGATCAAAGTCCTTACACAGAAATCAACCATTGAGATAGCTTCATTTGCAAGACTTTCAGCTTCAACATTTGTTTCTGAATAATTGTATTTCTTTTGCCTTAAATCAGCAGGAATAAGATTTCTTGTCCAACGCCTTTTAATATACTTTTCTGGGATTTCTTCAATTTCATTTTGATTAAGGACATAAAATATATGTCTACATAACACTCCAAGTCTTGAAAAATGTTCACATGTACAAACAAATTCTACGTTTGTTTTGTTAAATAACACCTGAAATTTAATAAACAATTGTATTTAAACTGCTTTTGAGTTAATTATAAAAACTCACTGTTGAGTAATTTTAAAACTCACTACAGAAAAAACTTAAGTTTTAAAAAACTATATTAAAACTCACTAAAAACTTTTTAAAACTAAAATAAAATAATCAAAGTTGAAATAATAATATTTCTACTAGTAAAACTCACTTTAACATAAATGTAAAAAGAATTACCGTGAACTCTTTATTCCTTTCACTTGTGTATAGTTGAATACCATTGATCTCTTTATCTACCACTTGATCTTTAATATTTTTCTCCTTTACTTTGTAGATCAAAACTCATTCTTCATTCTCTATGGAGTCATGTGAACAACTAAATACGGATTCATATATCTCATGTTGTACCAATACAAAAATCTTTCTTGTATAAACTTTAGAGGGATGACGCTCAATATTCAAAGGTGTCTTGAACTTCGGATTTGTATCCATCGTTTTGTGATCAAGAATTTCTTGATTGTACCTCTACTTTTGCATTGCTGAATCAAATGAGAACATGAATTGAATTAATGTATGTCCTTTATGCTGAAATCTTGAGAAAAATGAATTTTCACTCTCTGATCTTGAAGTTGTTCTCATCAATCCACACATTTCAGTGTTTTTTAAATATGATGGGATCCATGTGTTTCTAATTTCAAACATATCACTAAACCATCTGATTTGTTGCAACTTATACTCCTTTATCATTTCAGCCCACTTTTTTTCAAATTGTACCGGACCCAAATAAATGTTCCAAACCAACTTATGAAAATCTTTTCCAAAATTAGTGCGTTCCAATATATTTGAAGAAACCTGCAAAAAAAATTAAATTTATTACAAATTAATACAAGTCTAAACTAAAATCTTGGTTTTGAGTGAATAAAACTCACTGTTTTTTATGATGTTTTTAAAACTCACTGATTAAGTTTTGTTTTGGCCATTAATGAAAGAGTAAAAGAGTGTTTTTGAAATATAATTGTTTTAAAGATTTATGTTTGCTTTGAAAAATGGAAGATGAGTGTGCATTACCAAAGTTAATATAACTCACTGAAGTAAACCTCAATACAAATATTGCCTACTTTTTAAGTTAGATAAACCACAAATAGAACTCATTAAGTTTTAAAATCTGTATTATATAATTCACTGAGTTTTAACCTATGTTTTGAATAAAACTCACTGATTATGAAACACAAATAGAAAAAGAAATAAAACTCACTGATTTTTTTTTACCTTAGCTGGCAATTTGTTTGTAATATGCCACATGCAAAGCCTATGTTTTGAATATTTGAAAACATCCTTTACGGCTGCCTTCATTGCTGAATCTTGATCGCTTACCACAACATTTGGTTGTTTTTTTAATGTTTCAACGAACATTGTTAAAAGCCACATGTATGATGGAATATCTTCCTTTGATAGCAAACCGGCGCCAAATGTTACACAATTGCGATGATTATCAATTCCAGTAAAAGATACAAAAGCCATTTCATACCTACAACAAAAAAACACATGATTTAATTATAATGTTTAAATACTAAAAATATATATATATATATTATAACAATTAAATATGTACTAAATAAAACTCAATTATTTGTATTATATGTTGCATCAAAAGACATTATATCACCAAATTCTTCATAGTTGACTTTTGCTATTTCATCAGCCCAAAAGATTTTTGATAGTTCTTCTCCTTCTGCATCATACTTAAATGTATAATTATGAGAATGCATCATTCTTTCTTCCATTTTCTCAATTAACATCTGGGCATCATTTTCTCCCAAAAAAACATTCAAATCCCTTCTATAATTTTTGAAATCAGCCACAGTTCCATGAACAAATTGATGTGAACCTTTCAAAGTACTTAAAACTTGGTGAGCTTTCGTTGCACCAATATTTGAAGATGCTAATTTATCAATAATAGCTTCTTCCTGATATCCTAATTGCCTGTTTTTTCTTAACAGATGCATATACTCAATGGGAACCAATTCATGGTTATGTCCCTCCTCAAATTGTCTAACAGCAAACATTTTTGTTCCCTTAATCTTCCCAAATATAATTTTTGCTTTGCAATCAGTTTTAAGTACATTAACGTTTCTGACTTGTTTACCACTCTTTGCTTCATCAGTTTTGTCAACATGAATAGAAGGTGCATAAGCTCTATTGCACATCACATATTTCTTGATCAGAACTTTATTTTTGTCATACTTGTTTGTTGAAAGTTTAGTGTTAAACCCAGATTTCTCAGCATAAGATTTATACATATCAATTCCTTTTTGTAAAGTCTCAAAGGTTTTTCCAACAATTGGTTTTTCATTTTCAGGAATATTTGGATAAAAAAGACTTGAAGCACCGGGACCTTCAACTTCAAAACTATAAAATGATTCACTAGTGGACATATTGTTTGAACCTGCATTTATATAACAAAATTTATAATAATAATATAAAAACCACTTGTATTTTAAACCTTATAAATAAATTTTGAGCAGTGAGTCTTACACATAATTGGGTTTTAAACTCACAGAAAAGCTGATCAACTAATATAAAACTCACTACAAAAGCTGATCTGTCAACTAATACAAAACTCACTAACTGAAAAGTTAAAACTCTACTAACTGAAAAGTTAAAACTCACTAACTTAAAAGTTAAAACTCACTGCAAAAGCTGATCATAATTGGGTTTTAAAACTGGGTGGACAAAAAAGAATTAAGAAACATATATATTTTATCTACTAATATAAAACTCACTAACTGAAAAGTTTTAGGTCACATTAAAACTCACTGCAAAAAAGCTATAATAAATTTTTAATTCAACATTAGCATGAACTTACACTCACCTTCTTCTACCTCTTTACCCTTTCCATGTCGTTGATGAAGATTTTCAACATTGTCTTCCTCCATATCTATTAAATACATCGAGATGAAAAACAAAATAATTAAACATAGATTTTCAAAAAAATTATTTTATTAAGATATAAACTAACATTTTCTCTTCTCATTACTTGCATTAAGATTTCTGCTTTCAATACTACTTTCCATAATATCTCACTACATAATAAAACTCAAACAAAAAGAAAACCTCAAAATAAAACTATCAAAATAAAACTCACTACAAAATAAAACTCACTGCAAATTAACAATCAAAGTTCACTAATTACCATAGGAACTATTACAGAGCCACTTAACATGACAAGCCACTTAACATGACATTCACTGCATTTTACCAGGGCACTTTTCATCAAGTGAGTTTACAAATCAAAAATAAAACTCACTATAGCTGAACATAAAAAACCATGATTCACATGTCAAATATGATGTTCTTGATTAATTGTAATTTTTAAACCAAACTTTCACATCATGCTATATCAGAGCCCTAACAACTTGAATGAATCTGTGATTTTTGGAACTAAAATCAGAACCCTTAAGTTTCAATTCCTACGAACAAGCTGAACCCTAATATAACTATCGACCCGTTGTTCTGTTGCGGGCTTCACAGGTGAAAACAGCCATAAAATAGTGCAACAAAAACTAAAAAGAAACAGAAAAACATATATAACTGGAAGAATGAAAGAAAACTTCTACAAACCTAGAAATCGAGAAAGAAAGACGCAAGATTTAGGGTTTTTGAGATCCGACAGCCAAACAATCCAGAGAGAGGACGCCGATTGATGAAGAACACTTATAGTCGGGGAATCAAAGAAATCATCACATGGAAAATGGAATCATCGCAGCTCAGCAATGGCGGAAGATCGATTTGAACCTAACGAGAGCAAATCACAAAAACCTCGCAGAGTCGCAGCTCAGGAATGACGCAAATAACGTTATAAACGAAAATGGCAAATTACCATAGTACCCATCCGCGTTTTTTTAAGTGAAATTCAGAATCTGATCTAATCCGTCAGATTAAAACGATCTAAAGGTTAAAAATGGGGTCTACGGGGTCTACCATTTTCAAGGGGTCTACAATGAACTTTTCATTATATATATATATATATATATATATATATATATATATATATATATATATATATATATATATAGGGTTGGGATCCATGGAAAACCTCATCTTTTTAGAAAACTTGGAAAACCACTTTTTAACCATTGATCTAAAAATTGATGGTTGAGATTAAATAAGGGCAGGATTGTAAAATCTTATCATTTAATGAGGGCATAATAGACATACCAAAATTTTATTAATAAATGTTTAAATTAATTTTCTCTCTCCTATCTCTTATTTCCTAAAATCTCTCTTTCTCTATCTCTCTCTCTCATTTAATTTAAAATTTTCAGGTCAAAATTTTAGAAAGAAAAAGAAACAAACCTATTTTTACAAAAGAAAAAAAAAATCGTTGATAAGCAACATGAAAAAACGTTTATCATCAGTTCATCACTATCGTCACTATGGTTACATATGTGTAACAATAATTTCATGTATATTTTTCAAGAAAAAAATTGAAGGTTACATATGTGTAACTATAATTTTACATATGTGTAACCAAATTAAACATTGTACAAACTAACAAAAACCCATTTACATTTGTGTAGTCAATTCATAACTTCGTAATGATAGAGTATTACATCAGTGTAACAATAAAATTTACTCAGAAACTATAGCCTGAGAACGATACAATATTACATCAATGTAACAATGAAATTTACTCATAAATTATAACATGACAACGATACAGTATTACATCAGTGTAACAAATGAAATTTACTCGGAAACTATAGCCTGAGAAAAAATACAGTATTACATCAGTGTAACAATGCAATTTACTTAGAAACTATAACCTGACAACGATACAGTATTACATTAGTGTAACAAATGAAAATAACCTGACAACGATGCAGTATTGCATCAGTGTAACAAATAACTGAGTGAACGTTCAACACATTGTTGTATGTTATCGACCACACGATGTCTAATTACTCCAGTTTTAGATTCATCGATTCCGTAACGATTTGACATGCTGAATACAGAACTTGGTAACACGTTTCTGGTCCAATGGAACTTAATATTGATTAGGACCTGAATAAAATTTAATTTATTACATCAGGTTACTTCGTTACAGCATTGTAACAAAGAATAGTAACAATGTCAAGATTTGTTTTCCTACAAACTAAACCTCGTCTTACTGAACTATCTAAGTTTATATAACCAAAAAGTAACATTAAACATTTTATATGCTCAATAAACCTTATATACCATTAATTAGTCCATGAATAAAATTTTAATACTCACATCAGATTACTTTGTTACAGTGATGTAACAACAGTGATCTAATTCATAAAAGATAAATTGATTGAACGTACAAACCTTCAAGATGCACTCCAGGGATATTTGCAGATTCATAAAAGATAAATTGTTGCTTTTCACCAGCGTAGAAGTGGAAGAATATTATATTCATTCAGCATCATAGTCGAAGAACAATTATGAGTATTATATTCGTTAGCATGCGTAGAGATCGGATCATCATTATCTTCTGAACTGTGATCGACTGAATCGCAATTAGGACTGGAGCAATCTATTCCATCAATTGTTTGATGATCTTGATTAGAATCAGAAGAATTAGAAGACATAATTTCGTGCTTGGCTTTTTACTTGATCTTGTATATCAATGGCAATAGTGGATTAGGGTTTAAAGATGAAAAAGGATGAAGACGAAGATCTGGAAACGTGGACGTGATTAGGGTTAAATGATATGAAAAAAGTATGTAAATAATGATATCCCTGGAAATCAGTTGAATTAGTTAAATGAAATTTTGAAGAAAAAAAAGGTTTACTAAAATAGAATATGGAAAGTTACCATGTTACCCTTAAAATAAAAGAAAAAAACAAAAAGGAAGAAATTATGTGATTGGTTTAATTGGGTTTTCCAGGTTTTCCAAAAAGTAATGGGTTTTCCATTGATCTTCTTCCTATATATATATATATATATATATATAGGGTAAGGATCATGTAAAAACCACATCTTTTTGCGAAAACCTAAAAACTAATACTAAAACCTTCATAACTTTTTCATACGATCATATTTTTTAAAAAAATTTGCACCAAAAATCTTAGAATTATGAGTTCTTTAATTCTGAAAAAATTTTAAAAAAAACTTTAACGTCTCGTCGTTTTTTTATTAGTGCACATGTGCACTAATAATAAAACTCATACATATAGTATGCGTTAATGTTTTTTTTAGAAAAATCGCATCAAATACGTTATAATTTTGTTAGTTTTTTCGTGGTTTTTTATTAGTGCACATGTGCACTAATAATAAAGAACTTTATACGTGTCGTATACATTAATATTTTAAAAGAGAAATTGCACCATAAATCTTATAATTGTGTTATCTTTAACTCTGAAAATATATTTAACGTTTAAAATTTTTTTAAATTTTATGCTACACATGTGCACTATAACTAATAGTTATAGTGCATATGTAGAATTATCATTAGTTCTATGAATATTTTAGTTTTTATAAATGTTTTTAACCTAAACAATATGTTTTCGCATGACAATTCTCATTTGTGTAGTACTAATGAAAATGGTGCACATGTGCACTAATAATACACATGTGCACTAATTTTTTTTCTTTTCGAAATATCAATTTCTTTTCCAGAATCAAAGACAGTAGAATTTTAAGATTTTTGGTGCAATTTTCATTGAAAAATATTAACGTATGTAAAAGTTATGAAGGTTTTAGTGTTAGTTTTCAGGTTTTCGCAAAAAAAAAGAGTTTTCGCAGGATCCTTACCCTATATATATATATATATATATATATATATTGAAAAGTTCATTGTAGACACCCCCATAAGTGTAGACATGTAGACATATTTTTTCACAGTTAGATATCCTGATCTAATGGTTGTGATTAATTTTTCTTTTTTTCTTTTTTCTCATTATTCAGAAAATTTCCCATATGAAAAAGAGTTATTTCAATGTGAAAGTGTCTACAATGAACCCCACCATATATATATATATATATATATGGTAGGGATCCTACGATTTCCAAGATACGAATTATACATATGTAAAAAAAAGTATTAATGCTATTAAACATTTTGCTCACATTTCAAAAAGAAATGTATTAGTGCACATGTGCACCATTTTCATTAGTACTACACAAAGAGAATTGTCATACGAAAAAATATTGTTTAAGTTAAAAACATTTAAATACAATAAAATATTTATAGAACTAATGATAATTCTACATATACACTATAACTATTTGTTTTAGTGCACATGTGTAGCATAAAATTTAAAATAAATTAAAACATTAAATATATTTTCATAGTTAAAGATAACATAATTATAAGATTTATGGTGTAGTTTCTTTTTTAAAACATTAATGTATACGACACGTATAAAGTTTTTTTTATTAGTGTACATGTGCACTAATAAAAAATCACGAAAAGCTAACCAAATTATAATGTATTTGGTGCGATTTTTCTAGAAAAAAATATTAACGCGTACTATATGCACGAGTTTTATTATTAGTGCACATGCGTACTAAGAAAAAAACGACAAGACGTTAAAGTTTTTTTAATTTTTTTTTCAGAATTAAAGAACTCATAATTTAAGGTTTTTTGTGTAATTGTTTTTTAAAAATATGAACGTATGAAAAAGTTATAATTGTTTTAGTATTAGTTTTTAGGTTTTCGCAAAAAGATGTGGTTTTACATGATCTTTACCCTATATATATATATATATATATATATATATATATATATATATATATATATATATATATATGTGAAAAGTTCATTGTAGACCATCTTAAAAGTGTAGACCCCGTAGACCCCTCTATATACCGTTAGATCATCTTTTTTTTTATGGCTGAGATTAGTTTGCTTAAGTTAATGATTTTAAGTATAAATCAACGCTCAGGGACTTGAATGTAATTTGCATTTTATGTTCAGACAGGTTATCTACGTCGCCCCCAAATACGATCGTCATCAATTTTCATTCAATCATCTTCTCATCAATCGCATCCAAAACTGCGATCATCATCAATTTTTTAATAGCAGATCATCATCAATTTTTTGAATAGCAGTCGATCTTCTGATCAATCGCATCTAAAACTACGATCTCAGGATTCGATCACGCAAGAGAAGTACGAGCGGTATTGCTAAAGGAGCAATTCCCCTGAAATTCGATCGATCAATCTTTGATTCCACTGTTCGACGGATCTTTTCTTTTATTATTCTCATCATCTTGTAAGTATTTAATAGCTTTTCTCGATTTTTAGGGTTTTTGGTTTAATGATTTTGATGGAACAATATGTTTTTTTTTTGGTTTTATGATCTCGATTTTTAGGGTTTTTGATTTTGAATACAATTAATTGTATATTGTTTTTTTTGAACATTGACTGTGATTTTAACTAGTGATATTTTGATGACGTTTCGATTGCAATTAAAACTCCCTTATTGTATAAAACTCACTGATTTGAGTTAACCTCTACAATGCTAACTGAGTATGGTGCAATCTTGTTCTTGGCCAAAATAAAACTCACTTCAAACATAATCCCATATTCATTATGTTGCCACTCAGTGAGCTTTATTCTGTTGTGAGTTTTGGAAAACTGAATGTTCTCTAATGTTCTCTAATATAGATGATACAACTATTACAGGTGGAAGCTCTTTGATTTTGCAGAACTAATAAGGAGTTCTATGTCATTTTTTAATCTTTTAGAAATAAGAGACTGCTTTTTCACGTTGGTCCAGAGCAAGAACAAGGGCTGCAAAGGTAATTTCACAAGGTTATGACAAGATTGAGTAACTAGTAATTGAAAAGTATATATAAGTTTATATTGTTTCTTGCATTTGTAGGTTGGGAAAGGTTTATCAGAGAACAGTAAAGCCCAGAAGCTTGCTTTGCAACATTGGCTTGAGGTGGTAAGTGAACCCGAGTTGATAAGTTGAATTATTAGAGTCTTCATTTTTTACTCGTAAATTTAAATTTGTATCAGATAGATGCAAGACACCGATATGGGCATAATCTTCAGTTCTATTATGCAAAATGGATTTTGTCATGTTCAATTGCAGTGAGCTTTATTAAACTCACAGTAATTACAAAAACAGTTTAAAAGATAGAGTTCTATGCCAATATAAAACTCACTGCTCATATTGATTTATTAGAATTTTATTTCCTATGGTTTCACTTTTGATTTTTTTTTTCTTTTTTTTGAACCATATTTGCAATGAGTTTTAATACATTTGAGTTCATTACTTTTAATACATATATGTCGCGACGGTCAAGCTCATGCTTTAAACAGCCGGAGGCGGAGCTTCAACGAACGCCTTGGGTTGACATCAATCGTCACGTCCCCTTCCGACCGAGATTAATGCAATGGGGTGACTCCTTTTATGACACCGTCTTTTCAGATGTCCTCGGAGGAGCAAGGCGAGCTCCAGAAGACGAGAAGCTTTCTGTTGCAAAGAACCATGAATTTCTCATAAGAAGATGATATTGATAAGAGAGCTGGTATGTTTATATCCAACTTTTATCGAAAGTTAAGGATGCAAAGACAGGTTTCTATGCAACTTAGGTACACTAGTGATCCTAGCTTTGAGTCATCTAATACTTTTTCACCATGATCTTGATCAGATCGACGATGACGACAACCTCGAGGATGAGTCTTTTTATTTATGAAGTAAATAATAATTCGTTAGCAGTTGTTCCCTAGCAATTATTTGATAATGATCATCTATATATATATGGAGGTCTTTATTTTGGTGATAAGATCTTCAGTAATTGTTTTTTTTGTTTGAGTTTGATTATTTTATTGAGTTAAATATCTGAAAAAAGAGTTGGGCTGCTTAGGTAGTCAGCTCAAAATTCTTCAAGTTTTCTTATAAATTCTTGTATTATGGATATCTTCTTTGTATAAACTGGGTTTGGTTTGTTTCTTTTGTATAAACATAAAAATCAAGTTCCGGGCTTTGAGTTCTTGAACTTGCTACTTCTATGAGATAAAATCATACATTGATCATAACATTAATTGTTTTGGGAATATAGTTTGTTTGAATCCAAAAAATCCCTAACTTATATTTCCAAATTGTATAACTCAATTTGATGAAACAGAGGATGTACGAACCGGGCAATTTAGTTTTTAAACTCAAGTGAGTTATAAACTCAAAAATGAGTTTTTTAACTCAAATGAGTTTAAGACTCCCAATGAGTATTTAAATTTTGACATATTATATTCAAATTGAGTTTTAATTTTAACATGAGTAATAAAACTAGTGAGTTTATAGATTATAATTAAGGAGTCAGAGTGGAATAAAACCTACTTCAAATTTTAAACTCACTAGTGAGTTTTAAGACTTAACGGTTATATCCAACATTATCTGCAAGTACTGTGTAAAGTTGCTTAAAATATTTCTCATATGAAACATGCTTACTAGTCTCACTTATCTCAGCAAAACCAAACCCATTAAAGGTTTGAATACGTGTTTCACAGGCCGCTGGTCTCGGGTCTGGATCATGTGACACATGAATTGGTCTCAGGCCCAAATTTGTGGTTATGGTAGTTGTTAAAGATGATAAACTTCTACTACATGTGGTTATGGTATCTGTGGTTATGATAAACTGATAGTATTACATTAAAGTGTGAGTTTTAAACTCACAACCCTTCTTAAAACTTATTGGTCAACTTGAACTCAAATTTACAACACTAGAGTGAGTTTTAACCCACCAACTATGATTTGGACATATCTGGCACATGTTCATGAGCATTACCATAAAGGTATCTTGAACTCAAATTTACAACACTATAGTAAGTTTTAACCCACCAACTATGATTTGGACATATCTGGCGCATGTTCATAAGCATTACCATAAAGGTATCTTTGTATTAAAATATTTTGCATTTGTAAGACCATACATGATTTACATGATTATATTAACATTCTTGTCAAAATTTTAAACCTAACACTATTCCTCATCAGAATTTGGTTCCACATCAACGATATCAAGAATCTCGTCCATCGAATCATCATCGTTATCACCTAAATCATACTTATATGCCATACCTCCCGCCGAGCCGAAAACTGACGTTTTACCTTTCGTCTCTAGATCACACGTTACCATGTTGTGAGACACACGAAGGTCGACTGTTTGACTTTCGTGTTAGATTCGGATGTGCCACCCTGCTAATAAACAAGAAAAATGTGCTTTACATAAGAATAAAACAAAGAAACTTTGATCACGCTGAGTCAAACATCATATGCATACATAGATAAAAATATATATATGTCTACACATGCATTTCTAAAAGAAAAACATACCACAATTAGTAGTGTTTCTAATCTAGTAAGTCAAACATCAAGTGAGTTTTAGATCGTGACTTTTAGAGTTTTAAATCCTTACTGAGTTTTAAAAAAATGAGTTTTGAATCCTTAAACAAACTGTGAGTTTTAATTCCTTAGTGAGTTTTAAACAAACTGTGAGTTTTAAATCCTTAGTGAGTTTTAAACAAACTGAGTTTAAAACAAACTATGAGTTTTAAATCCTTAGTGAGTTTTAAACAAACTGAGTTTTAAATCCTTAGTGAGTTTTAGATCCTTGGTGAGTTTTAAACAAACTGTGAGGTTTTAAATCCTTAGTGAGTTTTAAACAAACTGAGTTTTAAACAAACTATCAGTTTTAAATCCTTAGTGAGTTTTAAACAAACTGAGTTTTAAATCCTTAGTGTGTTTTAGATCCTTGGCGAGTTTTAAACAAACTGCGAGTTTTAAATCCTTAGTGAGTTTTAAACAAACTGTGAGTTTTAAATCCTTAGGGAGTTTTAAACAAACTGAGTTTTAAATCCTTAGTGAGTTTTAGATCCTTAGTGAGTTTTCAACAAACTGTGAGTTTTTAGATCCTTAGCGAGTTTTAGATCCTTGGTGAGTTTTAAACAAACTGTACGTTTTAAATCCTTAGTGAGTTTTAAACAAACTGAGTTTTAAATCCTTAGTGAGTTTTATATGCTTAGTGAGTTTTAAACAAACCGTGAGTTTTTAAATCCTTAGTGAGTTTTTAAATCCTTAGTGAGTTTTAAACAAATTGTGAGATTTATATTTTAAATCCTCGGTGAGTTTTAAACAAGAGTTTAAAACTCACTGCAAATTTCAATATCTCAACAGTGAGTTTTAAAGTCAACATTGAGTAGTGAGTCTTAAACACAATTTTAAAGTTAACATTGAGTTTAAAGTCAATAGTGAGTTTTAAACTCAGCAGTGAATAAAACTCATAGTGCAGAATAAAACTCACTACTTGTAAAACTCATTAAAACTCAATGATTTTTAAACTCATAACAGAATAATACTCACTACTTGTAAAACTCATAATATAATAAGACTCCCTACATAATAAAACTCACTACCTGAACCAAACTGTTTAACCAAACGACACTGACCCGTAAAAATTATTAACAATTAAACTTTGTTTATTATTGTTTGTATTTTTCATATTCTTGGTGTACCTTGATGTAATTTATTTGTGTATTTATAGAATCCCATCCTCTCATTGGAGGACATCAATTGGGGAATTACCAATCATCTCATGGTATCATCCTGCTAGGTTTCCTCTCTCCTCCCACCCCTCGTTTCCTTTTCCGGCGATCCCTTCCCCCCCCGCTTCATCTTCATCTTCTTCGCCCCTCATGGCCTCCTCCTCATCTTCTTCCAACCCTGAATCCTCCTTTCATCACACACTTAAGCTTTCTGATGAGAACTATCTTCTTTGGAAAACCCAGATCTTGCCATTGCTTACCTACCAAGGGTTGATTTCTCATGTCGACGGCTCCGCTGTTGCCCCCGATGCCTCCTCCATTGCTGACGGGAAAACCGTCGCAAACCCTGCACGCACGCTATGGAACTCGTCGGATCAGAAAGCCATGGTTCTTCTTACGACCACCCTTTCGCCGGAAGCTGTTGCCCAGATTGTTGGCTGTACCACCGCCCGTGACATATGGGTGACCCTTGAAGAAGCTTACAGTTGTGCCTCGGTTGAGCGCATTCAGAACTTACGCGACAAGTTGCGGGTCATGACGAAGGGAGCAGATTCCGTGACTATCTTTAGCCGGAAGTTCAAGGCGGTTTCCGACCAACTCACTGCCATCGGACATCCCGTTGATGCACCCGAGAAGTTACACTGGTACCTCGTCGGCTTAGGGGCTGATTTTTTCGGGTTCTCTACCACTATTCGGGGCATGTCTCCGGCCCCGACGTTCCAGGCTGTTGTGGCTCGTGCCGAAAGCCACGAAACGTTCTCTCGGGCGGTTCAGGGTCCGGCGACCCCCCCAGTTGCGTTTGCTGCGCAGTCTAATCGAGGACGTGGTAACAATTCTTATCGGAATAACAATCAGAATCGTAACTATCGTGGGAATAATCGTACTTACAGGAATTCTCGAAGCTCTCGTGGTGGTCGTGGTTACACTCCTAATCGTCCCACTACTCCTGCCTTGAATGAACCATGCCAATTGTGCAACAGTGAAGGACATAAGGCTAATAAATGTCCAACTCATGTTTCGTATTCGGCTTCCGAGGCTCATCTTTCTCGTGCATTTCAGTCACAATGTGACATAAATCCTAACAATGCAAGTTGGTATGTTGATTCGGGAGCCACTGATCACATGGCTAACTCTCCCGGTATTATCTCTAAACCTTTGTCTTGTCCCGGTAATGATCGTGTTTATTTTGGGGATGGAAATTCTTTGCCAATTTTGACGACTGAACATGTAAAAAGGTTAACTTCAAACAAAACTGTTTAACCCTATTAGAGTGACCCATAAAAAAAGTACCCATTATGACCGGCTACCCAACCCGCCCATTTTGCTACACCAATTGTAATGTTCAGAGTATAACTTCATATTTTTTTATTACATCGGTACATGGAACTACGAAAATAAAATTTTATAAGGGAGAAAACCTTGATATAATGGAGATGGTGGGCTTATCTGCACCACGACCTGGTGTCGCGTTCACTGGTGGATCAACTAATGGCAATTTACTCTTCTAGTTAAATGAGAATCATTTTCCTTCACCGGTGGATCAACTAATGAAAATTTACTCTTCTAATTAAATCAGATGGTGGGCTTTTCTAATTAAATTAGAATCATTTTCCTTCACTAGTGGATCAACTAATGACAGTTTACTCTTCTTTGGGTGTTGAGCTAGTTTCACATTCTCCCTTTTCACCTACATTTAAAAGCCATTTGTAGAACAAAAAGAATAAATAAATTAAAACTCATTGACTTTTAATTTTATATAATGGTCGACTTTTAAAAAACAGAGTTTTAGGTCATAACCAGTTTTTAGTTGCAAACCAAAATTAAAGAAAACTCAACTGAGATTTAATTGCATTACAATATCACAAACCGAAATCAACCAAAAATATCAAGCATAAAAACTTATGAAAGAAGTTAGCAATCACATCTTATGAAATTTTGAAGGTTTAAACAACTGAGTTTTAATCAAATTATTAAATTCACTGGATTATCAAATTCAGGATTAGTGAAATCAGAATGAACGAATTTTGAATCGGGTTCGCCAAAGATCAAATTTGACGGAAGATCAAATCATACTTTATGCAACTACTCGTAAACTATAAGCACATTACATTACAATACATTTGATTACCTTTTCTTATCGTAAAATCTTCAATAGCCGTCTGCGAAACAGCGAGAGGCAGAGACGAATCGGAATCTGTGAGAGGTGGTTTTTTGGGAGACAAATCAGACTTTTGAACTAATTTTATATCTAGATTCAGTGTATCTTCATCCATTTGACGGAAGATCGGATTAATGAAGACGAATTTATCGAAGATCGTCCTTAACAAAGGAAGAGGAAGAGCGACGTAGATTTAGGGTTTTTGGGAAAGAAACACAGTTAGAAGGATGTTGTTTAAATTTTGGTTAGATGACGATCCTACCCCTGATCTAAAAAGAACGCCCCTGATAAAAAAAAACGAGGATTGTTGATCCGACGGTGAAAAAAAAGGGTCTATGGGGTCTACCATTTTTTGGGGGTCTACAATGAACTTTACCCTATATATATATATATATATATATATATAGGGTTAGGTTCAAATGAGAACTTTTTATGTTGAGAACTTTCGAGAACTAAATCTTAACCACAAATTTCAGGGGGGACCACTACAATTCATGAGATGGGGGATACATGTAAATAAACTCGTGGCTCAAATTAGTTCTTTTTAGTTCTCAAATCAAATTGGTTCTCAAATGATCCTCTCCCTATATATATATATATATATATAGGGGAGGGATATAATGAAAAACTCTCTGAGTTTGGAAAACCGTGAAAACCAAGCTAAAAAATTCGTTTTTTGTTCCTATTTTTTTATAGTGACTCTCTAAGTTAAAAAAAACCCCTTTTATGCAAAAAAGTAAAAAAACGCCTAGTAAGTTTTTTTAAAAAATATTTTATATACCGCTATTACATATGTAACATCGGTTATAAATTATTTTTTTAAAAAAATACTAGGCGTTTTTTTTTTTACTTTTTTACATAAAGGGGGTTTTTTTTTTAACTTAGAGAGTCACCATAAAAAAATCGGAACAAAAAACGAATTTTTTAGGTTGGTTTGCACGGTTTTCCAAACTCTAAAAGTTTTTCATTTTATCCTTTCTCTCTCTCTCTATATATATATATTATTTATATTTTTTATATTCACATGGAAGTTGGAGTATACGTCACATATGAAAATTTGAGTCATATAAGTAGGTGCTGAAAGCTCCGTAACAAGTCCGGTGCACATGTGCACTACATATAAGGCTATATTATAAACACATTACACGGTTATGATGCACGGTTGTGTATAATGCACGTGTGCATTATGGTTATAAGTGGGTATTGGAAGCTACATAACGAGTCTGGTACACATGTGCACTACAGATGAGGCTATATTATAAACAGATTACACGGTTATGATGTACAGGTGTGTATAATGCACATGTGCATTATGGTTATAAGTGGGTGCTGGAAGCTACGTAATGAGTCTGGTGCACATGTACACCACGTATGAGGCTATATGATAAACATATTACACAAGTATGGTGCACATGTGCATTATGGGTTGAAGCCCTATCACAAATACGTTTATAGATGAACCGCATTAAATAAGTAAAAAAAAGAAGAAGAAGCGATGTATGTCACAAGTACATAAAAAATATCGAACAAAACGTTAACCGTACTAATGTCGAAATTACATGTAAAACATAAATGGAAGCGAATTTATGGGTTACGGAGCATAACTTATGTGATTGGAGACCCTGCCGCAGCAAAGAAGAACGCCTAGTGGCACGGATGGGTTGCCTTCGTGAAGCGAAGCAACTGATCACCCGTCAGTCATTCTGATCGGAGTTTGAGGTATTCCAATTGCTAGAATCCGATCAACGGGAATAAGTTCCGACCAGGGGCGGCTTAATAATCTTGGGGGCCCAAAGCGAAGCAAAAATCTGGGGCCCTCTTCTAAAATATATATATTATTGCTTACGGCTTATATGATATAAATTATGTAATGAAATTTTATTTGAGATGTTTTAGCTAAGTGGATATATATGTATCAATTTTTCTTATATTTATCTACACAAGATCCTACACGTGAAATTAGAAATCTCCCTTACCTTTTATACCAAAATCGTGAACAACAAGAACCATAATAAGGAATTGAAAACAAGGATAAGCAAACAAAATGGTCAAATAACTAATCATGTTTAATATCACAGATAAATAGTGTTTATTTGGTTCTATGATAAATATGACAACAATACCCTGGCTAGTATCTTACAGAGAAAATGAGAAAAACACGTAAAAGAAAATAAAACTGCACTGAATACTAAACACCAAATTTTAAATGTCGTCTTACGCAAAAAATTCATCAAATAAATTGGCAAGTTTTATTCATGTATTATAACTTTCATCCCATACAAGTGGCAAAAATAAGAGACATCTAGAAAGAAAGTATATGTACAAACACAAAAAGGAAAGAAACATGTAAGGGTAGATAAAAAAAAAAGAACTGCATTGCGTGTTTCAATCTCACATCTCCTAGAATATAACATGTGATTGTACGAAAGTTTTCTAAATATGAACTTTTATCTATAAATTTTTTGAAAATGGGGCCCTAAAAGTTTCAGGGCCCGAAGCCCTTGTTTGGGTTAATATAACTAATGAGCCGTCCCTAGTTCCGACTGGCTATCTGGTAGCATATAAACAAACATTATCATTAAACAAATGACCAATAATGCTCCCACTCTATAACTAACAATTTTATATACAAAAAAGAAAAATAAAAAAAAATAACAGCATAAAACAAATTCTTATCAGATCAAATTTATAAAAACAGTAACTTATTAAGGGATATTGAAAAAACTACAAATTTGAACAAACTAAATATGTATATTACAATAGAAGAAAAGCGATTGAGCATTAGACTGAAGTAACTATCTAAGTTAATCTAACCAATTTAAGAGTGATTACAACAAACACCTGGGTTGCATTCTCTTGATGTGTTTATTACTTCATAGAGTTGGTTTATTGAGTATTTGGTTTATTGAGTAAAAGAATCTTGTGACACCCGAAAAATATCCATATTAGTAACTCGACCCCTTTTGATTAAATTGGGTAATTCTTTTTTTTTTAAGCAAAGTCATTCTAATAAAAATCATTGAAATAACTTATTAATCTTTTATCATGTAATAAGTTTGACTAAATAATTTTCAATTATTGTTTTCGTTATATATTAAATGCGTGTGATATATAAATAATAGTCTAAAGAAAAATGTGTTTTATAAATTTCAGGTGACCTTAACGGTATTTTACAAAACTAATATTTTATGAATACGTGTGTCAGACGTCTATAAAAATGGTATATTATGAGAGTAAATGTGAACTAAATGTTTTGTAATAAGTTTGGTTACTAAATATTAGGTTGGGGTTTAATATAAATCAAAACCGGAACTTAAGGAGGTAGTATGAATTATAATTAAAACTTGAGGGTTAGAATGGTCATTAGACCAATTTCAACTTAATGAAAGTGAATTAAATCAGTAACATATAAAAGGAAATGGTCGCCATTTTCGATCATCAGTGCTCGCCGGTTACGATCGAGCAGACGAACACCATCAATTGCTATAACCGTTTAAATGTGATTAAATCATCACTATTGGTACCACAATTCGATCTGGAAGACTCTCTTAAACTCAACATTCGTCCTCAAACTGTGATAGGATCGACCTCCTAAAACCCGACATACTACACCTTCTATCATCGGTTCTGATTGTTGGAAAAATGTGTTTGAATGAGATGTCAATCTCAAATGAGTTTGGGTATCCCACATTGGTGTGGGAACAAATGTTGAGTTGGTTTATAAGAACCATATATCCAAGCTTTTTCAAAGCTTTGGATGTGTTTTACTCTGACACCTACACGCGTGTAGGGGGGGGGGGGGTGCAGAAAGTGGTTCGATGGGTCAAAAGTCCAAGGAGTGCCCGTGCGACTTGCGGACACGAATGCAGCTCCAGAAACCCGGGTCCGAGAGAAGCAGATTTTTACTCTTTTTTTATCATGGTCTAGAAAATTCTAGATCTGTCTTTTGGTGTGACTTAGACTCTTCGCATCCTAAAACCGATTAATTATGATCGTTAATTAACGATCATAATGAATAACCTTTAAGACAATAATAATTGCAACCTTTAGTGTGTAGAACTCTTCATGTATATATACATGAAGAGATTTTTCGTGAATGTTGATACACCATATGCTCAATACACACGTCATTCTCTGCTGCTGCGCTTTTACTGATCTCAGTTGCTGCTGCAACATTCCGTTCTCGTTTCAGGCAAGAATCATAGTCCGGCAGTACACGCTGCTTCGAACCAATGTACCCTGGGAATAGACGACGAATCTGTTTAAGGGAATTGTGTTAAACACAAGCCCGGTTCCTTCGTTTTTCTTATCTTCTACTTTCAGGGATCGTTCCTGCCATCAGTTCGTCACCCGGTTCACTGCGTCTTCGATTCGGTTAGATCGTCGATTTGTTTTGTATTCTTATCTTATGCTTCTAATTGTGTGACGATTATTCTTAATCGTTTTATACATAAAATCCAACAAACTTAAACAGACTCTTAGATTGTGAAGCAATCTCTTATTTCTTGATATATATTACTATGGTATAAAAACGTTTTATGAATGTTATTGGAGAATGCTCTTAAATTCACATATTGTGTGATTTAATACAATTTGTTTAAAAAATTTTAATCTCCAATTTTGTTCGTTCGTGGCTCGAATGTGAGTTTTGCATTTGGACAATTTACATCGAATGTGTAAATGATTTATAAAGATTATTGTCCAACATGAATGCTATAGTGGACGATGTTTTAAAACTGATTTTTACGTAAAGTTGTAATTTAGAACGTGTCTTGATGATGTAATATAGAACGTGTCTTGATGATGTAATTAAGAACGTGTCTTGATGATGTAATTAAGAACGTGTCTTGATGAGATGGTGATGACCGTTGATAATTTAATATTTTATTATCAATAAAAAGGTTTTTTGTCTAGTATGTTTACAACCCTTGTAACAGGTCCTCACAAGAATTAAACAAGGTGTTGAAACTCTTTGAATCACATTGCTACTCTTGCGAGAAATGGCAATCAGGAAAACCAACTTGGTGTTGTTCTCAAATATATCTATTTGGTTAAAATTTATCTATATAAAATATAGATGTATAACAACTTGGTGTTGTTGCTTTAAGAAGATTTGTTCGAAAAACCTAAAGTTTCAAATGAAACGAGGACGTGAAGAGATGAGTACGTGGAGTTCCACTGAGGGAGTACCTCAAGACAAGACTCACGGAAATATCCTAGGGTTCACTCCGTCATTTTCTGCTATGACACGAGTGATTGCATGCCAAGTATGGTTAATAATGTCTGGAGCAACAGTTCATGTGTGCTCTAATCGGTATTCCTTTAAGGAGTATCGCGCCATCAAAAGTCGCATAATGCTGTTAGATGGCACTAAGCAAGAGGCAATTAGGATCGGTACTGTAGAATTAAAGGTGTCTACATGTAAGTCCCGAAAACGGTCCTAACACGATATCTAACCTCGATTGAAAGTGCGGAATCTAAACAATCGAGTGATTCAAGTATAATCGAAAAGTAGTAAAGAAACGATGGAATCAAGATGAAAACACAAACCATAATGAAAATAACACTTGATTGATCACCTTGGTTGCAACACCTAATCTCGAAATTCTCTAAGGAGAATTTCGTGGACACCTTCTCACAAAAAACACCAAAATCAGCAAACCTAAACTAGTTGTTACATCTTCCTTATATAGGGGGAGATTAGCTTGGAAAACAAGCTAATCTATCTTTGGTAACCCTAATTAACATAAAATTCCCGTATTGGACCACATAAGCCCATAAAACTCCACCTAAACTCATTCTAAATAAGCCCATACATGTCTAAATTGCCTCAATGACCCAATATACCCATAACCCAACTAATTTTCACCTATTCTATCACATAGGCCTTCAAAATAGTCCGCCAAGTGATGATTTAATACACAAGCCACAAATTATTCCCTTACAATCTTCCCCTTGGCTTGTGATATTAAATGTCTTCTACTCTCAATCTTCAGACTTGCAGTCTTCTCCTTGGCTTGATCATGGGTTGATGAAGATTCTTTTTCTTTAACAATCTTCATTGGGCAACATGTGGGATGATTGATGGATCTTTCTCTTTATCAGCATCATCTTGAACTGCAAACGATGAACAAGTAATGAGAGGAGGATTCTCAAATACTTGCTTCTTCTTGAAAACTATTGAGTCATTGCTGAATCAGTAGTAACTGTCTTGACTTGCTTGTGACTTCAGAGGATAATATTTGAAAACCTCTGTCTTGGCATTCTTGAATTTCTTGTTGTGACTACTCTGCATCTTTTCTTCAATTAGCTTCCCCTAAACTTGAGAATGGTGTCTTTGGAAGTTTTATTTGAACAACCAACAAACTTCCGGCTGGTTCTTCAACACGAACAGTAGCAGCACTCATTGACTTTTCTTCTCCATTGCATCTCATTTAACCTGTCATGCACAATATGGAACAAACACTAACCAGACAATGATGACTGGTTATCGGGTTAGCCTTATTTAACCAAAAACCCTAACATAGGTTACGGGTTTCCCATAAATACTTCCCCTGAACCCAAGGACTCTTCGCATTAACTCCCCTTGAGATTTTGGAGGAGTGAAACATTCTTGCATAACACCCATAAATCTTATTAAAACCTTTAAATTAACCTGGCCATGGTTGAAAAAAACAATAAAACTTAAGATAACACAAAAGAAAAATAAAAACAAACATACCAAATTACTAAACGAGAAGGTTTTATTTTGGGATCAAACCGTCTTTGTCTGAACTGAGGAACCCTTTTTAGCATCTGTTACTCGAACACGTCCAGGCGATTGCCAGTATATTGGTCCTTCTTAAACCCATGTTCCTCATTTTCCTGGCTGTTTGTCACTTATTTATCTTTTAGGTGCATTAATTATGAACATCCGACAATCACACACAAATCCTAGGTAATTAATATGTGCAGTCTATGAAGCTTGATCATTCCCTACCACATATTTTCACATTCCCATATCCAGAGTTTTGAATCTTTTCTCGAGACTCGGTTGAGAAAAGAAAGAACAGATCATAAAAGAGATAGGGATAATATACAAAGACTTGTATGATTTCAACTCAGAGGCGTTTATCAGTCAGGTGGTAACCTTTCATCAAACACATAAGCCTAGTCACAAAGTCAGGGCTGAAGGGTTTTGGACGCTAAAGGGTCTCTTTTGTTGTGCACATTGGCATCTTTTGGGGTGTAAATTATATACAGCGATCTGCAAGCACGTTAATACAGACTAACCAGGTCTTTGCTCACGCAAAACAGAGGAAAGTCTGATTAACAAGTCAACCATTCTACACCAGGTCATTGCTCACGCAAAGCAGAGGCAAGACTTGACTGACGTCTTTGACATCCCCAGATCTTTGCTCACACAAAACAGAGGGGACGCCGACTTTTTGAGATTTTTGATTCAACACTTTGGAGTCCGGTGTGTGTATCAGGAACAATTTCGCAGTCAAATAGAACAAGCACTTAACCTAAGTGTGTGTATCCCGTCAAATGACATACTTTATCTTTAAGTGTTGTGACCCATACCTTTGTTTTTGAAACTGAGCCTACCGAGCACATCACCTTGGAACATGTCTCTCACTTTTGCCTTACGCGTGTTAGTCATTTTGAGAACGGAAATATTTCATTTCCCACCTTCTCAAACACACAAACAAAAGATAAGAAATTAAAAAGCATAATATTTTTGAGGGGTCAACTATTTCATCTTTTCTATTCTTCCCCTTGCTTTTTGATTTTTAATATCAACACACATTTTTATTTATTTATTTATTTTTATTTTTATTTTTTTTAAACGATACTAACACACTATAAGACAAAATTGGCCAAGCTAACCTTCAAAGTTTATCTTTTGACAATTTTCCAGAATAGGGTTTTGTTTTATGCAGAACCATACCTAGTCAAGAAACAATTAATCCAGACAGTACCTTGCTGACATAAGCACTTTTACCTCTCACAAGGAGAACAACTCTCCATTGAAAATATGCATGTCATGTAGTGAAGAGATGCCTCCTTCCTGTTCCTGGAACAATCACTATCAGAAACAAAGAAATGTTAATGAAAGTCCTCCTTGACTGTTCCTGCACACATTAAGAGATTAGTTAGCCATAAGTACCCAGACTATTGTTGTTCTGGGTATACCTGCAGAATCATTGAAAGTTATTTCTTTTAAGCACATTCTCTTTGAAAGATTGGGAATTGGGGTTGTGGGAACCTTTGTTTTGGGTTTCTTGCTTTTGTTGGGCATTGGAGTGGGCTTTGTACGTTCATTAGAATTCACACGACCATCATTGGAAATGACATTCGTGGGCTGATGGTTCTCTTTCCCTTTACCCTTAACCCTTTTTGGTGGAATTTGATAGACGTTTGATTTATTATCTATAACTTCATCAAATTGTTTGGAGTGTTTTTTATACACCCCTTTAGGTAGGTAACACTGATTTACCACCTTTATCACATTCCACATCTCTTGATTATTTTCTGAAAGACCATCATGTATGGGAACCCAAATAGGTTTTAAAGCAACAGCAGATTTGTTAATAGAATTATTCAATTTATGACATTTGAAATCAATTTTGGTTGGTTGTTGAGGTGACTTAGGCTTTTTGTCAACTTTCTGTACCTTTGGTTGCAGGGGTACAGACTTCTGCACCTTGGGGATTGAAGGTGCAGGCCTTTTGGTCACCTTATGTACCTTTGGTTGTGAAGGTACATGTCTCTGCACCTTAGGGTGTGAAGGTGCAGACTCTTTGGTCACTTTAGATACCTTTGAGCCTGTAGGTACCTTTGGCTGAGAATTTACCTTTCTGTGGCCAGGTTTGTGGTTTGTGCCACCATATGATTTCCCTTGGTAGTTTTGCAAATGAGTTTTAGGGTAGTAGGGTTCATATGGCCTATATAAACAATTTCTTGCCACATGTCCAGGATTCCCACACACGTGGCAGGACTGTTTCTTTGGGTATGCGGGAGCTTAGGAATATTTCTTCCCTGTGGATACCCAAGATGGTTTGGAATTTTTGTGGAACCACATAACTTTGCCATTGGGCCTAGTTGTTAGCACATACTCCCCCTGTACTGGCACAAATTGGTCATATACAGAATTTACCTCAGGATATGGGATAAAGTCATGTGGTCTGGCCTCGTGCGCATTCTGCACCTTCTGCACATTACTAGTATTATCACAAACATTAGCACACACATTCAAACAATTATTCAAACCAACCAAATTGGCATCAGTAGGCTTAGGACCAGCAACCTGTGGTCCCTTACCCTTTCTCAAAATCCTGACTTTCCTCAAAGGTTTGGAAAGTTTAGGATCACAAACACCGAAATTAAAAGCACCACAAACATAAGTTTTGTCAAAAACATCATACTTAGCAAAGCTCAATTCAGACTCAGACTTATTTGACGCAAAAATTTCAGTTTTAAAGTCAGGAAACTTTTGACTCTCAATGCCAACACTTTCCCCCTTTGAACCTGCTTCTTTGTTTTCTGTATCTGCACAAGAAGTAGTAGGGTTAGAAACAGGAGAAGTAATTTTTATAGGACATTCCGAAAGTCTTTTGTCAATGTCATCTAAAGAGTCTATTGTTCCCTTTGATGGTTCATGTTCAGAAATCATCTCATGCTTATATGGCATAGGCACAGTGTGAGATGAAGTTTCATCTTTGTTGTCATCCCCAAAACCCAGACCTGAATTCTGTTGAACATACTTCATCCTAACATCAGAGTTATAGAATAGAGACCTTGCTTCCAGCATTTTTGATTGAATCTTATTATTAGAGTCTAATTTACTTTGAGATTTAGCAAGTTGATCTCTTAATTCTTCTACCTCTTTTGTTAGTTCTTCAACTTTTGTATTAGCAACTCTTAGCAAGACTCTAGTGTCACTCAATTGATTGTCAAGATTTTTGACATCTAACTTAGCAGCTTCATACTTTTCCCTATTTACCCTAGCTTGATCTTTAAAATTATTTGACTCTCTATTGGCACGTTCACAATTTAGGGATTCATAGTGAAATTTTCTTTCAAAATCTTTATAAGAACTGTATACATCTTGACAGTGAGAGCTAGAGCAAGTGCATACCTCTTTCTTACCTGTATTGGCTTCGGTGGTACCTTGTTGAAGTAGAGGCATGATTTTCTTTGAATCCTCTTCTAGTGCAATCCCTATAAAAGCGATAAAATCACTATTCAAAGAATAGTGTCAAAAACTTCAAAGTGAAAAAAACGGAGGCCTTTTGAGTGGAATTTGGAGCTTTGGCACGTCGAGATGGTCATTTTGGTTGGTATTAGAGTTTCTAACTCCAAACAAGGCCCAAGTTACGTCCGTTTTAGTGAAGCAAGGTGAAATAGTGTTTTCGCCGAAAAGGGATTTGGACCGAAAAGTGGGTTTTCGGTCGGACAAGGGGTTTTCGATCAGCAGGGGGTTGGGTCGAAAAGGGGTTTTCGGTCGGACAGGGCTGATCAAAAAGTACTTTTCGATCGGATAGGAAAGTGGTCGAAAAGTGTGATTTACGATCGAAAAGGTTGGATCTGGATCGAAAAGTCTCAATGGGGACTTTTCGATCGAAATGGGCTAATCGAAAAGTCACAAGGTGGACTTTTCGATCAAAAGAAGGCTGATCGAAAAGTCACAGAGGGACTTTCCGATCGAAATGAGTTGATAGAAAAGTCATAGGGGGACTTTCCGATCGACAGATGGCTGATCGAAAAGTCTCTATATGGGACTTTTCGATTGAGGGACGACTGATCGAAAAGACACTAAGGGTCTTTCTCGATCACAAGTGAGCGACAGAGGAGGGTTTTCGATCAGAATGTCTGATCGAAAAGTCTTCACACGGATCAAAAGTCTAAAATCACGAATACAGGGTCTCGAAAGCTTCTGTTTTGATTTTAAACCTGCAAAAAACGTCTGACTCGTACTAAATGCTGAAAATCACAAAAACAATTAAACTGTTAGTTACCAAAAACCTGAATCCGATATCGCGAGAGCCTCGAAACTTGCGTTTCTTGGCTCTGATACCAATTGTAAGTCCCGAAAATGGTCCTAACACGATATCTAACCTCGATTGAAAGTGCGGAATCCAAACAATCGAGTGATTCAAGTATAATCGAAAAGTAGTAAAGAAACGATGGAATCAAGATGAAAACACAAACCGTAATGAAAATAACACTTGATTGATCACCTTGATTTAATACACAAGCCACAAATTATTCCCTTACAATCTTCCCCTTGGCTTGTGATATTAAATGTCTTCTACTTTCAATCTTCAGACTTGCAGTCTTCTCTTTTGCTTGATCATGGGTTGATGAAGATTCTTTTTCTTTAACAATCTTCATTGGGCAACATGTGGGAGGATTGATGGCTCTTTTTCTTTATCAACATCATCTTGAACTGCAAACTATGAACAAGTAATGAGAGGAGGATTCTCAAATACTTGCTTCTTCTTGAAAACTATTGAGTCATTGCTGAATCAGTAGTAACTGTCTTGACTTGCTTGTGACTTCAGAGGACAAATTTTGAAAACCTCTGTCTTGGCATTCTTGAATTTCTTGTTGTGACTGCTCTACATCTTTTCTTCAATTAGCTTCCGCTAAACTTGAGAACGGTGTCTTTGGAAGCTTTACTTGAACAACCAACAAACTTCCCTTGAGCATAGGGTAAGTCCTTTTCCGGCTGGTTCTTCAACACGAACAGTAGCAGCACTCATTGACTTTTCTTCTCCATGGCATCTCATTTAACCTGTCATGCACAACATGGAACAAACACTAACCAGACAATGATGAATGGTTATCGGGTTAGCCTTATTTAACCAAAAACCCTAACATAGGTTACGGGTTTCCCATAAATACTTCCCCTGAACCCGAGGACTCTTCGCATTAACTCCCCTTGAGATTTTGGAGGAGTGAAACATTCTTGCATAAAACCCATAAATCTTATTAAAACCTTTAAATTAACATGACCATGTTTGAAAAAAAAACAATAAAACTTAAGATAACAAAAAAGAAAAATAAAAACAAACATACCAAATTACTAAACGAGAAGGTTTTATTTTGGGATCAAACCGTGTTTGTCTGAACTTAGGAACCCTTTTTAGCATCTGTTACTCGAACACGTCCAGGCGATTGCCAGTATATTGGTCCTTCTTAAACCCATGTTCCTCATTATCCCGGCTGTTTGTCACTTATTTATCTTTTAGGTGCATTAATTATGAACATCCGACAGTCACACACAAATCCTAGGTAATTAATATGTGCAGTCTATCAAGCTTGATCATTCCCTACCACATATTTTCACATTCCCATATCCAGATTTTTGAATCTTTTCTCGAGACTTGGTTGAGAAAAGAAAGAACAGATCATAAAAGAGATAGGGATAATATACAAAGACTTGTATGATTTCAACTCAGAGGCTTTTATTAGTAGGTGGTAACCTTTCATCAAACACATAAGCCTAGTCACAAAGTCAGGGCTGAAGGGTTTTGGACGCTAGAGGGTCTCTTTCGTTATGCACATTGGCATCTTTTGGGGTGTAAATTATATACAGCGATCTGCAAGCACGTTAATACAGACTAACCAGGTCTTTGCTCACGCAAAACAGAGGAAAGTCTGATTAACACGTCAACCATACTACACCAGGTCATTGCTCACGGAAAGTAGAGGCAAGACTTGACTGACGGCTTTGACATCCCCAGATCTTTGCTCACACAAAACAGAGGGGACACCGACTTTTTGAGATTTTCGCTTCAACACTTTGGAGTCTGGCGTGTGTATCGGGAACAATTTCGCAGTCAAATAGAACAAACACTTAACCTAAGTGTGTGTATCCCGTTAAATGACATACTTTATCTTTAATTGTTGTGACCTATACCTTTATTTTTGAAACTGAGCCTACCGAGCATATCACCTTGGATCATGTCTTTCACTTTTGCCTTACGCGTGTCAGTCATTCTGAGAACGGAAATATTTCATTTCCCACCTTCTCAAACACACAAACAAAAGATAAGAAATTAAAAAGCACAATATTTTTGAGGGGTCAACTATTTCATCTTTTCTATTCTTCGCCTTGCTTTTTGATTTTTAATATCAACACACATTTTATTTATTTATTTATTTATTTTTTTTGATTTTTTTTTAAACGATACTAACACACAATTTTCTAGAATAGGGTTTTGTTTTATGCAGAACTGTTGGGCTATACATTGTAAGGCATGAACATTAGATTGGGCTTTCATTGTTTTGGGCTTAGTAGGGTTTACAATATAGGCTTCTTGGACCGATTTCTTTATGTGTATGATTGGGCTTAGGGTTTTGTAGAGGGTAGTATATAAACCCTCATAGTGTTTATGATTAGATAGCTTTTGAGACTTTATAATTTCTGCCTCTCTACTTGTTTACGATCGGTTTCAGTAGCTCAAAGAAAGTATTGTGTTTCATTCAAGATTTGATCTTTGTTGTTTATCTCTTTGTCAAATCTATTTCTTCTACTTTCTTCTTGAATCAATCACTTACGAGGATTCCGCACTCGTTTGTGATAACAATATCGTGTTTTGGTAGATCTTCTGGACTAACAATTGGTATCAGAGCCAAGAATCACTGATTCGAGGTTCTCACGGTATTGGATTCAAGTGTTTTCTGGTAAAAGGTTCGTGTTTTGAAGGTTTGAAGGTGTTCTTCACGTTTACGATCTGAGCTGTTGCTGTTCTTGAAGGTTTACGATCAGTTTCTGGGTTTTTCGTGTGTTTACGACTGCTTGTTCTTGAAGATCTTCATCGGAAACGTGTTTACGAGTTCAAGCTGCGATTTTTGACTGTTTACGACTGGTTTCTGTCGGAAATAGTGTGTTTACGATCTGCTGGGATCGGAATCGGAGATTACGACATATTCTTACCGGAATCGGTGTTTACGATCCACTTCAATCGGAAACAGGGTTTACGATCGGAAACAGGGTTTGCGACAAATAGTCACTATTTCACACTTTCACGGAAACGGGCATAACTTTTGACTCGTTTGGAGTTAGAAGCTCAAATTTTAACACGACGTTCGTGACAACAAGCCCCAGAATTACCCCCGACTAACGTCCAGGGGAGCTCGTTTGGATCCCAAAATTCCACTCCGAAGGCCTCCGTTTTTTAGTTTTAAGTTTTTGACACTATTCCTTGAATAGTAATTTTGCCGTTCTTGCCAATTTTTCAAAATTTTCAGAAGCTGCATATCTAAAGAAAGAAAATGAGTTCAGAGGTTGAAGAAAAGAATTTGGTTGAGAACAAAGATGCTTTCGCAGCTGAAGTTGATGAAACTAAGATATGCCCCAATCCTACTTGTGCACGTTTAATTCCTGGACTTAGACAAATTTGTAAAAATTATGAGATAGAACTGTTTGAAATAAAATGCGAAAGGAGTTCATTCAGGGGTAGATGGCAAAAGAATGAAGCGAAAGTAAAAGCCCAAAAACTAGACATTGAGAAATATCAAAAGCTAGCAACGGAGAAGACTATTTTACATGATCGGGCTAGGATTGAGATATCTGAGTTGACACAGAAATTAACTGAACTGCAGCAAAAATATGATGAGCTACAGGTCAAGTATGATTGCAATCAGGAAAGAAATCAGCAAATGCTCGATGCTGGAAAGGAATTGTCACATGCTATTGTAACTGGTCAAGTTGGGAAAGATAAAACTGGGTTTGGGTCAGAAAAGTCTGATAAGTCTCTGTCTGCAAACAACATTATTCCTCCACCAGTTCCCAGAGACATTATAGGAATACTTCTTAGTGAGGAACAAGTTGAACGAACCAAGTCTGATTATAAAGAAGCTGCTCCTCCTATTGATAGTGTCTTGGTTGGAACTACACTATTGACTCAAGAAGAAATTGATAATGAAGCAAACATGACTTATGGTGAAGGGAGAGTAAAGGATATATCAGACAATGATGCTGAGTGCCAGAAATATGACAGGTGTCACAACTCTAAGTCTGATGAAGCTGGGATAGAGTTGAAACCATACCCTAAAATTGAAACCCCATGCTTCAAAGTAATTGACGAAGTCAAAAGGGAAAAGGTGATATTGACGACACGGCCTGAGGGGAAGATCTTTATGACGTCTGGATCAATGTTTGACCAAGAACCAGATATTGGATATGACTTACCATCCTTCTCCTCAAAGTTCAAGGGAATAACCGATGGAGTGATAAGTGAACCTAAAGTTGAGAGGCCAAAGATCACCATCAAGCATCCAAGTATGAAACCAACAGCTGAAGTGAAGAATGAAAAACTCAAGGTAGTAGCTGTGTCTCCCATTTCTTCAGTTGGATCATGCAGTTTGCCGTTTTAATTGCAAGAATGGTGCTTCAACGTCAAAGAATCAAGGAAGCACAAAGACAGTAAAGACAGGTTCGACACAGGCTTCGACAAACCAGCAGAAAGTCAAATCTGAAGCTGCAGTCAAACCAAAGAAGCAGACACAAGGCAAACCAGCTCCATATCAGCCACCGTAGACAAATGGGTACACGTCTGACTTCTATCTAAAGAAGCAGACTTGCTTCAATTGTGGCATCGCTGGTCATATTGCTAGAAACTGTCTTTATCGCCCCTATGAACCCTATTATCCGAAAACTCAAATGGTTGAAGTCTAAGCCCATGAAGGTGGAAAAACCTAAGGCAAGGAAGACTGATACTCCTAAGGTTAAACCCTCTGATCAACATTGGGGTGCTGCCAAAGCTGAAAGAAAATCTTTAAATCAAAACAACAGCTTTCCAAGTTACCAAAATTTTCAGAAAAAGGTGATGAAACAATTTTCAAAGCAATCAAAACTTGAAAAACCCAAAGTTACCCCTCCCAAGGTAACTAAAACTGTTTTGAAAAATAATTCTAAAATGAAGAAGGTTGAAACACCTAAAGTCACAATTCAAAAGGTGACTAAAACAAAAACTATTTTAAAAAAAAATGAATCTAAAACGAAGAAGGTTGAAATACCTAAAGTCACAACTCCAAAGGTGACTAAAACAAATGTTAAATCACCTGGAACTTGGAAACTAAAAATCAAGGCAGTTCCATCCCAACTTCCTGATTTTTCAAAGGGGATGTTCTTACGAGAAGTATCTTTTATTGATTACTCAGGTGTACCTAGAAAAACAATGGCCTGGGTACCATTAGCTAACTAATCTCTCACTCTGTGCAGGAACGATCAAGGCGGTTTATCACTAACGTTTTTATTACTAATTTGTTTGTTGATAAGTGATTGTTCCAGGCACAGTTTAGGAGACGTATCTTCATGTCATGTCAAGTAATAAATACAATGGAATGTATGTCTCTTTGAGAGGTAAAATATCAAAATCATCATGAAAGGTACTGTTCTTAACTTGGTTGTTTGAATGATGAGGCAGCAAAGGGTCTTTTGAGTCAAACCTATTTCATTAAAGTGTCAATTAAGCTGTTGATTGATTATGTGTTTGACTTCAAATGCAATGAAGTGTGCATGTCATGAAACCCATTTCTCTAAAATTTTCAAATCAATTCTTTGAAAGTTAGCTTGGCTAGATATCTTCAAAATTTTGTGTTTTGTTCTTTTAAGTGTGTTTGTGTGTTTTATTTTTTTTATTTGTTTTTATTTGTTTAAAAAAAATGATGTTCACAAGATTGTGACATTAAAAATCAAAAAGCAAGGGGAAGAAATCTAAAGATGAAGAAAAAGTTGACCCCTCAAAAATAGTGTGCTTTTCAATTTTTAATTGTTTGTGTCTTGTTTCTGAGAAGTTTAGGGGAAGTAAAATGAATGTCCGGGTTGGAGATAGCTGACACGCGTAAGGCGGAAGTGAAAGGCAAGCTCCATGGTGATATGCTCGGTAGGCTCGACCTAATCGTATGACCACCAATGTAAGTGCAATGAACTTAAAAGATATATATGTTTAGTTTCCCATCCCAGGTTGCATGGTTTAAAAGACTGAGTCTCGACAAAAATGGGGTAAGAGTGGTAATTACCTAGTATTCACTCTCTCACACGCCATGTCTCTGCTGTCATGACTACACCACATAATAAAAAGAAAAGAAAAAGAAAAGAAAAAGAAATGAAAAAGAAATTAAAAAAACTGAAAAAGAAAAGAGAATAAATAATCACTCAGTTGGTCTTCTTTGCGTGCTTAGCGGCCGACCTGATCACCAACTGATGGTTAATGAAATAAGTGGTAGTCATAACGGTGTTGCATGGTTCCTCAAGTTGGGGGTTTGTGAATCCTCAATAAACTCTGAGGTTGGGTAGGTTTTGCTGTGTACGCTTAGGTGTGGGAACAATTAAACATGACGGTAATACTGTACTATATTAAGCATGACGCATTCGGTTGGGATTAAACGGGTTTGAGTTTAAAGCGGACAAACATACCGGAAATCACCTGGACTAGTTGAGTAACTGAAGCTGAAAAGGGTTCCTCAGTCAGATTCATACGGTTTGATCCCTTGTAAACTTTCTCATGTTTGATATTGGTAAGTATTTGTTTGTTTTTATCTTTCGTGTGTGAGTCGTTAAGTTCTTTTTGGTGTGTTTTCGTCTTAGCCAGGTTGATTTGAGAAGTCAAAATGTGTTTTTCATGGGTTTTAATGCATGACAATATGCCCCTAACAGATCATGCCAAATTTTTAGGGGAAGGAGTATGGGATAATAAGTATTATCCGAAAAGACTTCCATAATACATAGTATCCGAAGGGAACTCGAGGATAATATGTATTATCTCAGGGGAAGTCCTTGGCTGAAGGGAAGTTTTCAGCTAAGGGGAAGTCTTTAGAGGTCTTGGGTTCAGGGGAAGTTTTATAGAAAACCCGTAATCTGTATTAGGGTTTTTGGTTAAAATAATGTTAATTTGAATCAACCGAACAGATGATAATTACCTTCTAACCCAAAGACCAGTCATCAAATGTCTGGTGGAGTATATTTTTTCAAATGTGTGTCAGACAGGTTGATGATAGAAAGATGCTGCTGATGCTACTGCTCAAAGTTAAAGAACCAGCCGAACAAGACTTCCATATGAAAAGCAACTGTTCAGGGGAAGTTGTTGGTGTCTTTACAAGTTTCCAAAAGCTTCAAAAGAGCTTCAAGAAGATGTTCATATGTTTAGGGGAAGCTGAAGATTTCAAGTCGATCTTTGATGAAGAAAATGATGTAGAGAGCAGTCAGAGATCATGAAGTTTGAAGATCAACAATCAAGTTCTTCACAGTTAGAGGCTTTCAAAATTTTACCCTCTAATTTTTGGAGATTCAAGACAGTTACCGAGGATTCAGCAAGAACCAGTTCTTTCAAGAAAAGCAAGTCAATGAGAGTCCTCCATTTCATTGCTTGTTCATTTCAAGAAGTTTAAGCTGATGTTGATTAAGAGGAAGTCCCAAGTGCCCGTCATGAAACCCATTGAAGATTTCTGCGGAAAGAATCTTCATCAACATCTATGCCAGCCAGCCAAGAAGAAGAATTTCAAAGATTGAAGACATTTAATATCACAAGCCTAGGGGAAGATTGTTGAGGCTAGATTATGAGGCTTGTAATATTAAATTAGTTGGGCTAGGCTTAGAGGGTTTACTTAGTTTAGAAGACTAGTTTACTTGGGTTTACTATTGGGCTTGGGGTTTAAGATTGGATTTACCTTTAGGGTTTAAGGGCCCAATTGTAAACTCATGGGGTGGCAATATAAACCCCATGAGTTCTCCATTGTAGGAGAGCCAGTTTACGATTTCTAGAGGTTGAAAGCTCTTTTGTTGTACCCAGCCCTGTGAAAGTGAGTGTCTCTTCAGAGATAAGTCAGCCCACTGTTGTTCCAAGCTTCAGGCCGTTTCGGGGAAATGAACAAGCTGCTGAGCTCCCTATTGAGATGAGGTTAAGTGCTGACCCTCACATTAATTTTCTGATGTCTCAAAACAGAATTAGAGAGAATGAGATGAAAGCACTCAAGGTTGAGAACAGAAAACTGAAAGACAAGGAGATGGCTGACAAGAATATGTTTAAGTTTTTGTATGAGGCCTTGATGGATCTGAAGAAGAAGTATAATGAGTTGAAAGGTGCTGTGGTGTCGAATGCTTCAGGTGACCCCGGTCAAAGCTCATCTCGGGGTGGGCAAGGTACAGAATCTGTGAATGCAGATGAAGGAGATGACACAATTGAGATGTCAGACTATGCTCGAAGTGGAAGAGTCATCTCTAAGGCACCAGAAGGTCACGACAACTGGTTTAAGGAGTTCTTTCAAGGACCAGCCCCCACTCAATACACAATTGATGTTGGTGAAAGCTTAATCGACAAAAGTGGAAGCCGTGATGAAATTCTGTGCTGGCACTATGATACCGAGAAGAAGCTTTTTGCTGTAATCCGTGATGGCTTCAGTCCAGTGGAATATTACAGAACACGAGCCCAATTTCACTCCTGGACTGAGCCTGAGATTAGAAGTCTGTTAAGAGCTCCATACATAAACAGATGGAGGAGCACAGAAGGAGATCTAGTTCGGAACAATTTGATGAGCCACTTGGCGGAAAATTTTGTGCACTTTGATCTGAAGCAGATAAGATGGGTTGAAACTGGAACTGACCCAGTAACTGATGATCCAATAGGTGAAGCGAGGCGACCACCCACCAAACGCACAAGAGTAATAAACATGTTGGATGAAATTGAAGATGGTACCTTGGTCAAACACTTTGACTATTGGTTTTATGATCCGACGATGCATGAGGTGGTGGTGCTTTGCAAGAAGATGAGACAGTTCCGCTTCTACGATCCGGTTGACCTGCTGAGGTTTGGTGAAAGAGATATAAAGCTCCTCGCCTCCCAACCTATTCTCGGTGATGAGAATGATCTGGACAATGCTATACGGGTGGGGATCTTCCATGGAACGGCAAACCGGATCGTAGCAAATGAATGGTGGTCGAGCAATGTGCAGAATACTTTTAGATTTGATCTGCTACTGCCATGGCGGTCTAATGGTTCATTCCTAGGGGAAGATTGTTGGGCTATGCATTGTGAGGCATGAACATTAGATTGGGCTTTCATTGTTTTAAGCTTAGTAGGGTTTACGATATGGGCTTCTTGGACCGATTTCTTTATATTTATGATTGGGCTTAGGGTTTTGTAGAGGGTAGTATATAAACCCTCATAGTGTTTATGATTAGATAGCTTTTGAGATTACGATTTCTGCCTCTCTACTTGTTTACGATCAGTTTCAGTAGCTCAAAGAAAGTATTGTGTTTCATTCAAGATTTGATCTTTGTTGTTTATCTCTTTGTCAAATCTATTTCTTCTACTTTCTTCTTGAATCAATCACTTACGAGGATTCCGCACTCGTTTGTGATATCAATATCGTGTTTTGGTAGATTTTCTGGACCAACAAGAACCATACCTAGTCAAGAAACAATTAATCCAGACAATACCTTGCTGACATAAGCACTTTTACCTCTCACAAGGAGAACAACTCTCCATTGAAAATATGCATGTCATGTAGTGAAGAGATGCCTCCTTCCTGTGCCTGGAACAATCACTATCAGAAACAAAGAAATGTTAATGAAAGTCCTCCTTGACTGTTCCCGCATACATTAAGAGATTAGTTAGCCATAAGTACCCAGACCATTGTTGTTCTGGGTATACCTGCAGAATCATTGAGATTTATTTCTTTTAAGCACATTCTTTTTGAAAGATTGGGAATTGGGGTTGTGGGAACCTTTGTTTTGGGTTTCTTGCTTTTGTTGGGCATTGGAGTGGGCTTTGTACGTTCATTAGAATTCACACGACCAGCATAAGAAATGACATTCGTGGGCTGATGGTTCTCTTTCCCTTTACCCTGAACCCTTTTTGGTGAAATTTGATAGACGTTTGATTTATTATCTATAACTTCATCAAATTGTTTGGAGTGTTTTTTATACACCCCTTTAGGTAGGTAACACTGATTTTACCACCTTTTTCACATTCCACATCTCTTGATTATTTTCTGAAAGACCATCATGTTTGGGAACCCAAATAGGTTTTAAAGCAACAGTAGATTTGTTAATAGAATTATTCAGTTTATGACCTTTGAAATCAGTTTTGGTTGGTTGTTGAGGTGACTTAGGCTTTTTGTCAACTTTATGTACCTTTGGTTGCAGGGGTACAGACTTCTGCACCTTGGGGATTGAAGGTGCAGGCCTTTTGGTCACCTTATGTACCTTTGGTTGTGAAGGTACATGTCTCTGCACCTTAGGATGTGAAGGTGCAGACTCTTTGGTCACTTTAGATACCTTTGAGCCTGTAGGTACCTTTGGCTGAGAATTTACCTTTCTGTGGCCAGGTTTGTGGTTTGTGCCACCATATGATTTCCCTTGGTAGTTTTGCAAATGAGTTTTAGGGTAGTAGGGTTCATATGGCCTATATAAACAATTTCTTGCCACATGTCCAGGATTCCCACACACGTGGCAGGACTGTTTCTTTGGGTATGCGGGAGCTTGGGAATATTTCTTCCCTGTGGATACCCAAGATGGTTTGGAATTTTTGTGGATCCACATAACTTTGCCATTGGGCCTAGTTGTTAGCACATACTCCCGCTGTACTGGCACAAATTGGTCATATACAGAATTTACCTCAGGATATGGGATAAAGTCATGTGGTATGGCCTCGTGCGCATTCTGCACCTTCTGCACATTACTAGAATTATCACAAACATTAGAACACACATTCAAACAATTATTCAAACCAACCAAATTGGCATCAGTAGGCTTAGGACCAGCAACCTGTGGTCCCTTACCCTTTCTCAAAATCCTGACTTTCCTCAAAGGTTTGGAAAGTTTAGGATCACAACCACCGAAATTAAAAGCACCACAAACAGAAGTTTTGTCAAAAACATCAGACTTAGCAAAGCTCAATTCAGACTCAGACTTATTTGACGCAAAAATTTCAGTTTTGAAGTCAGGAAACTTTTGACTCTCAATGCCAACACTTTCCCCCTTTGAACCTGCTTCTTTGTTTTCTGTATCTGCACAAGAAGTAGTAGGGTTAGAAACAAGAGAAGTAATTTTTATAGGACATTCCGAAAGTCTTTTGTCAATGTCATCTAAAGAGTCTATTGTTCCCTTTGATGGTTCATGTTCAGAAATCATCTCATGCATATATGGCATAGGTACAGTGTGAGATGAAGTTTCATCTTTGTTGTCATCCCCAAAACCCAGACCTGATTCTGTTGAACATACTTCATCCTAACATCAGTGTTATAGAAAAGAGACCTTGCTTCCAGCATTTTTGATTGAATCTTATTATTAGAGTCTAATTTACTTTGAGATTTAGCAAGTTGATCTCTTAATTTTTCTACCTCTTTTGTTAGTTCTTCAACTTTTGTATTAGCAACTCTTAGCAAGACTCTAGTGTCACTCAATTGATTGTCAAGATTTTTGACATCTAACTTAGCAGCTTCATACTTTTCCCTATTTACCCTAGCTTGATCTTTAAAATTATTTGACTCTCTATTGGCACGTTCACAATTTAGGGATTCATAGTGAAATTTGCTTTCAAAATCTTTATAAGAACTGTACACATCTTGACAGTGAGAGCTAGAGCAAGTGCATACCTCTTTCTTATCTGTATTTGCTTCGGTGGTACCTTGTTGAAGTAGAGGCATGATTTTCTTTGAATCCTCTTCTAGTGCAATCCCTATAAAAGCAATAAAATCACTATTCAAAGAATAGTGTCAAAAACTTCAAAGTGAAAAAAACGGAGGCCTTTTGAGTGGAATTTGGAGCTTTGGCACGTCGAGACGGTCGTTTTGGTTGGTATTAGAGTTTCTAACTCTAAACAAGGCCCAAGTTACGTCCGTTTTAGTGAAGCAAGGTGAAATAGTGTTTTCGTCGAAAAGGGATTTGGACCGAAAAGTGGGTTTTCGGTCGGACAAGGGGTTTTCGATCAGCAGGGGGTTGGGTCGAAAAGGGGTTTTCGGTCGGACAGGGCTGATCGAAAAGTACTTTTCGATTGGATAGGAAAGTGGTCGAAAAGTGTGATTTACGATCGAAAAGGTTGGATCTGGATCGAAAAGTCTCAATGGGGACTTTCTGATCGAAATGGGCTAATCGAAAAGTCACAAGGTGGACTTTTCGATCAAAAGAAGGCTGATCGAAAAGTCACAGGGGGACTTTCCGATCGAAATGAGTTGATAGAAAAGTCACAGGGGGACTTTCCGATCGACAGATGGCTGATCGAAAAGTCTCTATATGGGACTTTTTGACTGAGGGACGACTGATCGAAAAGACACTAAGGGTCTTTCTCGATCTCAAGTGAGCGACAGAGGAGGGTTTTCAATCAGAATGTCTGATCGAAAAGTCTTCACACGGATCGAAAAGTCTTCAAATCACGAATATAGGGTCTCGAAAGCTTCTGTTTTGATTTTAAACCTGCAAAGGACGTCTGACTCGTACTAAATGCTGAAAATCACAAAAACACTTAAACTGTTAGTTACCAAAAACCTGAATCCGATATCGCAAGAGCCTCGAAACTTGCATTTCTTGGCTCTGATACCAATTGTATGTCTCGAAAACGGTCCTAACAGGATATCTAACCTCGATTGAAAGTGCGGAATCCAAAAAATCGAGTGATTCAAGTATAATCGAAAAGTAGTAAAGAAACGATGGAATCAAGATGAAAACACAAACCGTAATGAAAATAACATTTGATTGATCACCTTGGTTGCAACACCTAATCTCGAAATTCTCTAAGGAGAATTTCGTGGACACCTTCTCACAAAAAACACCAAAATCAGCAAACCTAAACTAGTTGTTACATCTTCCTTATATAGGGGGAGATTAGCTTGGAAAACAAGCTAATCTATCTTTGGTAACCCTAATTAACATAAAATTCCCGTATTGGACCACATAAGCCCATAAAACTCCACCTAAACTCATTCTAAATAAGCCCAAACATGTCTAAATTGGCCCAATGACCCAATATACCCATAACCCAACTAATTTTCACCTATTCTATCACATAGGCCTTCAAAATAGTCCGCCAAGTGATGATTTAATACACACGCCACAAATTATTCCCTTACATTACAGGACGTTCCCTTACCTTGGAAGACGTTGTCCGTTGTCCCTAGAATTAAGTAGAATGCTATATCTGTGAGTAAGTTGAATATCGTTGGCTACTCAATATTGTTTTCATCTACAAATTCATGGAGGATGTTTCGTCATCAAAACTCAGTTAAGTTCCATGCGGTTGGAACTGTTGTAGGAGGACTACATCGATTAACTCTTTGGAGTGATGTTAAAGAGGTTATCGAGACATCTGATGACGAGAGTGTCGGGGATAGCAACTCTATATGATTTTATGTTTTAATTAAATAAGACTTTGTTTCGTATGAAATATTGGTCTAAATAAGACTATGTTATGTTTTAAGATATGTGTGTTTATGGTTTGAAATTATTTCATAAAATGGTTCTGTTGCTTTGTTGTTTGAGCATTACATTGCAAACGTTTATTCAAATTATTTCCAATTAGATAGTAGAATAACTCAGTTACACCTATTAAGTTAAAAATAAACATGTAAATCATATATGAAACACCCAACACAATGGTAGATGATAAAGTGTATTAAAATACACGAAATGGTATATCTTGCAGTGTTTATGTGTTCAACATAATACGGATACACAAGTGTGAATTGTGACGTATGAATGCAAGATTTGTTGTTATGGATTACAATATATGGTATTGTAAATTATAAATCTTAAGAGATTTTTGAAGGTCAAGTAGATGCATCTACCACCTCAATGTTGTTGAACTATTTGATGACTTGGTCTTCATTTGGGAGAGTATCCTAAAATGAATAGTTCTAGAAAACAAGGGGTGATGCACTGCGTGTACAATGGGTTGTTGAGTGTCAATTTATTTAACTACATTTCAAAACCTAGTGAGTGTATCCTGGATTTATTCATATTTGTTATGAATGCACTCACCAAATTTAATCAAAATAATGCTCATGATGAGGCCTTCAAGTTTCACTGGTATTTTGGATACGTACTTAGGCAAATAGGTTATGATCCTAAAACCGAATAGTGGGTTATGTATGGTTATGTAACATACATATGAGACGTACATAATAGTATTGGTTTAGTCTCACGAATTTGTCTAAACATATGTGTGAATGTGGGAAACGGATATTGTGATATTCATTGAGGCTGTGATGAATCAAAATGATGTATCTTCTGTTCACATGCTAACGTATTGCAGTCTAAAGCATGCTAGACTAGCACTTGGTTGATTGTGATGCTCTAAAGAGATTAATCAACTATAACATTCAAGATTCACATGAACACAATACTGGATTTGTGTATAGACAAAGTTCAAAGAAAGTCTACATTCGGTGTAAGGAACATGATATAAACTATGGAAAACTTGAATGACTAGGTCATTAAAGTTGATATTACATAGTTTTCGACGCTTATAGCAATTTTGATTCTTCCGGACCACTGGTTCTTTAGAACAGGTTATTCCGGACTTGTGAGGTCCTTCAGATAGGTTGTTCCGGAATCGTGCGGTTCTTCTGGACAGGTTGTTCCAGACTCATTTGGGTCTTCCACAATTTCTAGAATTGTGCTAGAGGTTAACTTAGAATTATTCTAAGTATGAGATGCTTGTGTGAACATACTTATGGAAAAAGCATGTGTTGCTTATATCAACTCTAAAGCACTCGTGAGCTAATATATATAATGAGTTGAACTTATGGACCATAATGATACATTTTTTGGTCAAATCATGAGGGTCTAAGTGTGATCATAAGTCATGTCACATAAAGCTTATCAAAGTGCAGGCAATGTGGGTGGGGGGGGGGGGGGGCAATTGGAGAACAACCAGTGTGATGGTAGAAATGGCATAACCATAGAGAAAGGGAGAACCTTTCATCACCCTATTTGGATGCCATCCAATGACACTTAAATGTGGGGGTCGCTTGCATTTGACATATGTTTAGCAATGAGGATTGCAATCATATGACTGAGTGGAGTACACAACAGTCATTGAAAATGTGTTCACTTTGGAAAGACTATAATGTGGTCATAAAGGGTGCTTATTGCAAGTTAAGAACACATAATACAAATTACAAGTTAAGATTATAGATCTTGGCTGCAAATTATCTTGGTTGGTTTGACAAAGTGCGGGAGCCATCTAGATTATGATAACCGGGTGGTTGGCGTCCCAGGGGAATATCCACTAGCTCCCATGCAGATAAGTAATGACAAGACATCTTGAAAGCAAGATTTGACATAATATACTCATTGATGTGAGTAATGACAAGACATCTTGAAAGCAAGATTTGACATGAAAGACATGGTTTTAGAAATTGAAATCACACGAAGTCATGGAATTGTTATAAGTCAAACCCACTGTGTGAACAATATTCTTGAGAAGTTAGATGCAAATGACTCCAAACTGACACGAGTCGGTATCTGGCTAAAAAAGAGGAGAGCCTTTTAACATATTGGAGTACTCAAGAATTATTAGTAGTTTGATAGATCTAATGAGTTGTACGAGACCAGGCTTAGCTTATGCTGTAAACAAGCCAAGTGATTGAAGGACACTATGATGCAAATTAGATGTCTGATACAATAGTTGATACAAATGATTCCAGAGCAAATTGGATATTTGATGCAACTGATACGGATGATTCCAGAGCAACGAGTGAATATGTATTCACACTTGTTAGATCCACGATGAAAGCAGAATTCATCGCTTAGATAAAGCTGGTGAAGATGCAGAATGGCTACGTCAATTTATAGAGAATATACCAAGATGGCCTAAGCCGGCAACGACCATATGTATACATTGTGATAGCCTAGCGGCAATTGGCAGAGCTCATAGCACAATGTATAATGGTAAGAATAGACATATAAGACGTAGACATAATACGACACAACAACTAATCTCTACTGGAATTATCTCAGTTGACTAAGTGAAGTCAAAGAATAATATTGCGGATCCGCTAACAAAAGGCCTAAGTAGAGAGTTAGTTCGAAGGTCGTCCATGGGAATGGTACTGAAGCCCTTGAAAGATTAAGTTCATATGAAGGAAAACCTAACTCAGTTGACTGGAGATCCCAAGATCTGAGTTCAATAGGACAACCTAATTGTATGAACTAGTGAGGTCACTATGGGGGAAGAATTGATAAAACCACGCACTTTAAGAAGGGGATGTATAATTGGAATCGATACATCTCCTAGTCCATTCCTAAAAGTGACAAGTACGAGGTTAAGCCTATGGATTTTAATGATTCAGCTGAGGCAGCCACACGTGGTGAATCACCTATGTGAGAGAGAAGTGGGGTCGCTTCGAAGGGTATTGAGATGGGGCACAATACCTAAGAGCTCTGGCAGAACCAGGATAATGTTCATGACCATAACGGACATAACTATAAGGACTTGATATTGTCAAGGAGAGTCTTGTGTGAAGCACATTTTCGCCTACACAAACGGCGAACGAGTTCAAAGGCATCACCGCCTACTCAGAGCCAGTAGACTAAGTGTGTTTCATGAGTGAAGGTTCAAAGGGTAACACCTACCTATCGTATGCAATATTCAACTGTTAAAATTCGATCGGGATTAAGTTGCTTTGAGATCAACCTCAATTCATGTGGGGGATTGTTGGAAAATGTGTGTGAATGAGATGTCAATCTCAAATGAGTTTGGGTATCCCACATTGGTGTGGGAACAAAGGGTGAGTTGGTTTATAAGAACCATATATCCAAGCTTTGTCAAAGCTTTGGATGTGTTTTACTCTGACACCTACACGCGCGCAGGGGGGGGTGCAGAAAGTGGTTCGATAGGTCAAAAGTCCAAGGCGTGCCCGCGCGACCTGCGGACACGAATGCAGCTCCGGAAACCCGGGTCCGAGAGAAGCAGATATTTACTCGTTTTTTATCATGCTCTAGAAAATTATAGATCAGCCTTTTGGTGTGACTTAGACTCTTCGCATCCTAAAACTGACCAATTATGATCGTTAATTAACGATCATAATGAAGAACCATTAAGACAATAATAATTGCAACCTTTGGTGTGTAGAACTCTTCATGTATATATACATGACGAGATTTTTCGTGAATGTTGGTACACCATATGCTCCATACACACATCATTCTCTGCTGCTGCGCTTTTACTGATCTCAATTGCTGCTGCAACATTCCGTTCTCGTTTCAGGCAAGGATCATAGTCCGGCAATACACACTGCTTCGAACCAGTGTACCCTGAGAACAGATGGCGAATATTGTTTAAGGGAATTGTGTCAAACACAAGCCCGGTTCCTTCGTTTTTCTTGTCTTCTACTTTCAGGTAAGGGTGTTGATCGGGTTTTTTATTCGGGTTTCGGGTTAAACGGGTCGGGTTTTTTTGGGTTTTTTGTAGGTGGAATCCAACCCACAACCCGACCCTAATTGCCCTCGGGTTGTTCGGGTTTCGGTTTTCGGATTGCGGGTTGATTTGGGTTGGGTTATTCGGGTTTCGGGTTAAATACAAAAAATATTAAACACATTGTCTTAACATAACTTACGACTGAAAAGAGCGGAATCAATCAAAGAAGTTGATGAAACTGAGTTCATAGTACAATGGAGGAATGGATGAAACCTTGTATAACTTTGAATGCCTTAATTAACTAAACTTCTAATAACCTAGAATATAACGTATAATATATCGTATGATTTTCTTTAAAATACATTACTTTAAACAGATAAACAAAATTTGAATGGAATAAGGATGTCCATATTCAAAATATATATGATGTTAATTACGATGTGAATAAAAATATGGAGTCATGGATGACTGGATATATATGCAATTCTCATATTTAAAATATACTTGTTGGAATGAATGTGTATTCGGGTTAATCGGGTTGACCCAAACAACAGAAAATCAGCCCTATTACCGACCCATATAACTAATTCGGGTTCGGGTTGAAGTGTAATTCGGGTTCGGGTGATTCGGGTTTAAAATTATTCGGGTCGGGTGGGTTCGGGTCGGGTTCGGTAATTGGGTTTCGGGTAAAAACGACACCCCTACTTTCAGGGATCGTTCTTGCCATCAGTTCGTCATCCGGTTCACTGCGCCTTCGATTCGGTTAGATGGTCAATTTATTTTGTATTCTTATCTTATGCTTCTAATTGTGTGATGATTATTCTTAATTGTTTTATACATAAAATCCAACACTGATCACATTCACCATTGTTGCACCATCGCCACACGCATGCTCTCACATTGGCACCTATTTCCGCTACTCCTCAGCTCACTTCCACTTCTGTCAATGTTTACATCCATCGGGAAAGAAAAACGAGTTGGATCGAAAGCTGCCACTTGTGGAGTTCGTTGTCACTTTTCGAGCATCTGTCTCCGATCTATGCGAGGTACAAACCAATGCCATATCACTAATATGTTGTCGCATGGTTCTATTCGTAACAGTGAAGCTTCCCTAGGTCATTAATGGTGGATAACGATTTTAGGGTTCTTGGGGTGGGGAAGATGACAACCGACACATACATTATAAATAAATTGGCTGCTGAAATAAAACACAAGTAATCTAACTCTTCAAATGGTTATGTCGTTGATTTGCAACTTAAGGGTCTCGGGTTCGAACCCGAGGAACCACATTCTTTTTTGTCTTATGTAGAAAACGTAGATCTTAACCTTTGTCATGAATATCACGCACCATGATGATAAAATGTGGTATCTCTCTCGGTTGCCAACGATTTAACTATTCTAATTTCTCTTCGTTGATCGTTTACATCCGCCCAAACTTAAAATGAATATATAAATGTTTAATTTTCTTGAAATTGTTCCCAATATATCGTTTGACCGATTTTTTTCTCGCTCGTAAATTTATTGAGTGATCATACTATCGTTCGTTATTAATCTTCAATAAAATATATATATGCATAAATATATCTGAAATATATATATATTATACACATATTTCGACCGCGTGCGTTTTTTGTGGGAAAGTGTAAACGTGCTTTAAAACGGTTCTTTCTTTATATAAGAATAATGGTTATTTTGGAGTAAATAAATTCAATAATTATAGAGGAACAATCGTCAAGGAAATTGAATATCGTTATGTCAATTGTGTCGTTTGTGTGTCTTAGGACTTGAGGCACGCACCGAGACAATTGATATAGTTATTAAACCAGTATTATTCACGGTATGCCATAAATAGGTTAGACACACACTTATAACTGTATGTTTATTAGGTGATTCTTAAGGAATTACCGGATTTAGACGTTTATCTTGCTGTGCAATCTAAGGTGAGTTCATAGCCCCTTTTTATCTATATTTTCCAAACCATTTTGGGGTGAAAAACACGCATAAACATTTTTATTTATCATTACTTTATTTTCAAGAAAATCATATTATTATCATGCTTATCATCATGAATCATTGCGAAACTTTAATCATTCAAACATTCATACTTTTTATGCAAAGTCAACTACTATGAATACATTTACTTGTATGTACATGTGTGATATCATTTGAATATACACTTTGCCATTCTTGATATTGTATGTTATGTGGGAAACTTTATGCATAAGGCTCCGGAGCATCAAACGTGAGGTTCCTTGCGAAGAACTGAACATGATGACGTTAAGGTTCTTGCGAGGGACTGAACATCTTCCCAACGCTGAGATTCCTGAGAGGAACCGAATAGTAATCGTAGAGGTTCCTCGAGAGGGGAATTGAACACGCAGACAAACATTCTTACCGATTGTTGGTTTGCGAACCATCAATAAGGCGTGTTGTTTATTTGTTCAATGTCTGTTTATGTGATAACTGTTATGTGATGGATATCTGTTTATGTGATGAATATGTGTGTGTAAATGTTTATTCATGTATGACTTTGTAACACCCCAAAATTTTATGACTTATATTATATACATGTGCTATATTTGTTAAGTAGCTAAAATATATATGATATAATATATATATATACATGATATAGAGGAACGTTACGATTCACGTACGAATATTCGGCACGACATTCGAGGAAACGTCAAAAGACGAATTTATAGAATGTGGTAGATAACGAAAAATAAAGAGCATGGGCGTAGACGGATCTGAAATCCGAGTTATAACGAAGCGGGAAAACGCGAAATAGTAATTTAGGCCCGGTTTGTAATAAACCATATTTAGGCACGAATGTCACTAAAATAACACCGAAGCAAAGTTAGAACATCAGGTATTGTTAAATACTTGATTTATAATCATCTAAAAATATATTTGTGACGTTCGGCACAAAAAAACGGTGAAATCGGTAATCATTGCTGTTACGCGATAATAACCGAAATCAATTCGGTTAGCCGTTCGAAATAATTATAACGCCTCGGCAGAGTATAAATAATTATTATAATAGTAGTTAATTATTTCAGTCAAGAAAACGAATTCGGTTCATAAAACGGCCGTGACCGCAACGCCGTTTGGACAAGTGCTCTGTACGTATAAATATCGAATGATCACCGGTTAAAGTTTTAACCGAAGAATAAATATAATAATTATATTTTTTGAACCCCCGTAATATTTTAGATGTTCGGGAATTTTTATAAACCGTTTAATATTATTTTACGGGTTTAAAGTACGGGTATAATACCT
>JBCNJP010000025.1:5317947-5361462 GCA_039602395.1 Deinandra increscens subsp. villosa | reverse complement strand
TATGACTTATATTATATACATGTGCTATATTTGTTAAGTAGCTAAAATATATATGATATAATATATATATATACATGATATAGAGGAACGTTACGATTCACGTACGAATATTCGGCACGACATTCGAGGAAACGTCAAAAGACGAATTTATAGAATGTGGTAGATAACGAAAAATAAAGAGCATGGGCGTAGACGGATCTGAAATCCGAGTTATAACGAAGCGGGAAAACGCGAAATAGTAATTTAGGCCCGGTTTGTAATAAACCATATTTAGGCACGAATGTCACTAAAATAACACCGAAGCAAAGTTAGAACATCAGGTATTGTTAAATACTTGATTTATAATCATCTAAAAATATATTTGTGACGTTCGGCACAAAAAAACGGTGAAATCGGTAATCATTGCTGTTACGCGATAATAACCGAAATCAATTCGGTTAGCCGTTCGAAATAATTATAACGCCTCGGCAGAGTATAAATAATTATTATAATAGTAGTTAATTATTTCAGTCAAGAAAACGTATTCGGTTCATAAAACGGCCGTGACCGCAACGCCGTTTGGACAAGTGCTCTGTACGTATAAATATCGAATGATCACCGGTTAAAGTTTTAACCGAAGAATAAATATAATAATTATATTTTTTGAACCCCCGTAATATTTTAGATGTTCGGGAATTTTTATAAACCGTTTAATATTATTTTACGGGTTTAAAGTACGGGTATAATACCTACTCATTAAATGTTATACCTTATTAAAAGAAAATATCTTAAATATTACTTGATCCCTACTCTTGAACTAATGTCTGTCGAATTGTTCATATGATTCAGCATTTGAAAAACATTCTCATATACATACGTGTCCATCGTATGTTGAAGAGATTGTATGTATAAATACATACACAAAATAGGAATCCTACAACAAACACACACAAATTACAACTGAAAAATACTACACGACAAAATTTAAAAGAGGAAAAAGAGAAGAGCAGCAGAGAAACAGCCGTACTTCTTTCCCTCTCCTCTTGATTCCCGGCAACTCACCTGCCACCCTCCCCAATCGAATCCGGCGACACACACACACCCTCGTTCCGTTCGACTTTCGGTAACGAACTCCACCCCGTCTCCCTTTCCGCTCAACACCGGCTCTTCACAGCGACGACCTCCCCCACTCCCGTTGTTTTCACCGGCGAACACAACCGAACGCATCTCTCTCTCTCTTTCTCGATTTCACGGCGGCCACCAGCAGCAGCCCCTCCTCCTCCGTTTTTCCTTACCGGCAGTAGCAGCAGACCAGTTCCCCCGGCTTCGCCTGTTTTCCCGGCTACCACCTCCGTTCGAGCACCTCCATCCGACAGAACCGACGAGCGACGGCCGCGGACCACCGGGACAGCCGAACGCCGGTGACAACAGGTGGTGAACTTGGTAGTTGCAGCAGCAGCATCGTATATATATATATACATATCGACACGGAATCGGTTGTACTGTCTTCATTTCGGACCTCTTTTCGGTAACATACGGTCGACTACGGGTGACAACGATAACAACGGTGAACACCCGGGATGGCAGAGAATGGTCGCGGTGGTCGACGGTCGTTGACGGTGGTCCACGGTGGCGGCAAACGGGGTGTAAACTAGTGACGTTAATAAAACCCGTCTATACTTTCGGGCGGCATTTCGGTGGCATAACGAGGTCCAAATGACAAACCGACAACGGGGAAATGCTCGTGGCGAGAATATAGTCGGGAAGGACTATTCGTTTGTCAAGAACGGACAACTTTATTATTCGGTTATTTTGGACTCGTTTCACGACCCGTCAAGAGGTAATCACGTTAAATATTTGTTATTATTACAAATATTATATTTTAAGTTAAAGTTTATATCAAATCATCATATAACGGGATAAATGATATAAATATATATTTAAAACGAATAAATATATATAATTATTAATCAGTTTTATTTAAATAAAATCGATTAAAAGAAAAGATTTAAATATTAAATATATATATATAAGCATATATATTTAATATAAAGGTTAACAATAATTATAAAGTAATTATCAGGTTAAAGAATATTTAATATATGAAACATATTTAAAATATGTTAATATATATATGTAAGTGTTGAAATGAGAAATTAGGGTTTTGTAGACACTGTTCTATCAAACCCGAGTAAACGGTGATGAACTAAGCTTTGAAATTTTAAAGCATGTTATAAAATGTTATAACGGATAATACCCTAAGTCAGTTTCGAATAAAAATGTATTTTGATAAAGAAATGAGAAAAACGGAAAATTAGGGTTTCGGAATATGATTCAATCCGGAAGGTATGGGGACTTGATTTTTGATATGGTAACATATCTTTATATATATAATAAGTATATATGAAGTTAAAATGGATAAATGATAAAGTATTTAAAATACCGAGTTAATCGGATATTTAGAAGTTCGCGCGGACCGGAAGGGTAGACGCCTGTACACTGGGGTTTCTGGCATAGCGAGGGTGTCGCATAAATCCCAACTGGGAAATGGCATCCCTCACTGGGCGATCCCGGAGTGAGCGTTTACTTATAGGAATGCGTGTCTTCATAATTATCAATAAAAGATAAGGATAATGGCCTAAAGGGCATTTTGGTCATTTTGACCTTTAAAGAGGAATAAACTTAATAACTAAGTATTATTAAGTCAATAAAGAGTTAAAATAAACATAGTAAATGTTTATTATATCAAACCTTGCGTTAACGCCATATAATACGCGATTAGGTTTAATTGGAAGGCATAGCGGAGGTTTTCTCTGAATTAACTGCTTAAGAGAATAAGGTGAGTTCTATGAGCCCACTTTTAAATGTTTTACTGTTTTCGGGCTGATATACATGCAATATTAGTACTTTTAAAGTATTTGAAATGCCTTGTGCATGTTTTGTGTTAATACACATACGTGAAACGTTATAATGCTTATGATTGTTATAAAGTTGATATTACCTGTTATAAACTGTTTTCGGAAAGGTTATAATAAACGGGTAATGTAAAGAATGATACTTTTATATAAAGTTTTGAGAAATGAAAATATGAATATTTGGTCTAAGCTTGGGTATGTGAATAAATGTCGTGTAAATATGATCTTATTAGTCTTGTTGTGATTGTAAGATGTAATCTATACTGGGATGACTCTATACCATATCTGTTTGTATTTAAGGTGTGGTGGATACGCTGCGGTAAGTCCTATATATAAACACCCGTAATACAATAGAAATGTTATAGGCCCAGTCCAGTGTAGGTTTCACTGAGATTTAACAAGACCCATAACATTATATTTATGAAACGCTTATTTCCATATACGGGTGATGGACCGGTGTTGAAAATATTATGAGTCCAAATACAGAGGTTATTAAATGGACTTTTGAAAATGTTGAAAAAAAAAAGGTTGAAAAGGTTTTAATCTAAGCGGATATTGTCTAGAGAAAAGGAAGACTGTGGTTGTGCAACTAGAAGCGGGGAACGACGTTTCTCCGGGGTAGCGACGGCTGCTTACTTAGAAAAGGTATTCGGGTGGCGACGGTTGCCCGAGGAACTAACGTGGTTCCAATAGACAATGCTTAGTAAGTAAATAATGACTGCTTATAATATTTCGTATAACTCTTTTATGTTTATACCTAATGATTATTTGCACAAGAGAGGGTCTAGGAGACCCAGAGTACCTGGAGTACTAAATGAGGAAATGGTTGAATGAATGAATGTTTTGGTATAATTCCGTTACGTCTTATACCGGAAAATGATAAGCGATTAAATGTTTTGGTATAATTCTGTACCTGATAAATGTTTATACAAAAGGGTCGTTAGGCCCAAATGTTTGAGGTAACCTTTCAAGGAAAGGTAAAATTTTTAAATACTTAGAACTCACCAGTGTAAGCTGACCTTTAAAAGCATGTATGTCAGGTATTGGTGATGTTTAAAGTATCAAGGGAAGGGCTCTAGCAAGGGCAGTTTAGATGGGCAAGCTATCAGGAAAGACTCGGTAGTAGACTGGCATAGTTATAGATAAGATCTAGTTATTAGATTATGTTGTTATTTTCCTTACTGTTGTACTTGGCTTATATATAAATGAAAAGTTAGTTTTTAATTTCCGCTGCTTAGCTATCTCTGTTGTACCATGTGTTCATGAGTAAATCCGACACGTGACCCCTCCTGGAGCCAAGACTGGGAGTGGGCGTCACAAGTTGGTATCAGAGCCTTGGTTTAAGAGATTTAGATAGTAGCACGGTATCTAGACTTAAACTAGGATTCTTGGTAAACAAAGTAAGGTAAGATAGGGAATGTAAATGCCAGTCAGAATAGTCATGCCCATAGGAAAAAGGTTGCACCAGGAACATAGGAGGTAGGACTTAGGGTATGCAAGTACGGGGAATACACGATTGCAATTAGCTACTGCAATTTGGTATTTTACCCAAATGAACATATCATAGGTTCTAACTGTTATGTGGCCTAGTGCGGGGTAGGTTAATTGACAGTGAGATACGTGGTCAATAACTTGTAAAGAATGCCTAGAGAAAGGTAGTTCTAAAGAACCGGTTTTAAAATTACCGGTAAAGGAGGAAAGGAAATGTACAGACACTAGGGAGGACTGTGATGAGAATAGCTGGATTTTGAACGCATCATAATTATATAAGTGCACGTATATAATTATCATGAATTCAAAATTTGGAGACTTCGCGTCACATGAGTTCTGAAGTGTCAGACTATTTTGATCATAGGATCAGAAGATTAGAAATCGTAGTCATGATAGAAATGCGAATAGAACATCTGATACGAAATCTGATGTCAGTAAAAATGTAAAGATGAGTACCTTCAGCAAATCAAAGCCGTTATGTTATAAATAACGGCAGAAGCATTGGAGGTTACGTTGCTATCGATTGCTAATCAATTTCCGGAAGCTTTGACGAGGAGAATGTCCAATAAAGCGACCGCTAGTGGAGCTGGTCCCGAGGAAGCTTCTGGTAGAAATAGACTCCCGATGAAAGGCAAACGGAAACGGTACGAGAATGAAGAAGGTCTTCAAAACAATAACTAACAGACTCCACAAGAAGGCTAAAGGAGCTTGTGAACAAAGAAGGCCGATATGCCAGATGTACGAGAAACTTTATCAAAGAAACTGCATGTGAAGAACTCAGGAACCGTTGAAGATGAAAAAGGTATAGACAAGCCTAAATGTCGCCTTAAGCAAGGAAACTGTAGACGTAATAGACGCAGTCACGATTAAGGAGAAATGAGACTTGCTAGTGTAAGAATAGTGGAAACAACGTTCCAAGCTACGTTGCTATCTTCAGAAGACCATCACTATAAGTGATAGGCCGGAAGGCTCGAAGCCAAAGCTAGCAGTTGAAGTTAAGAATAGTTCAAAGAAAGATGACGAAGGTTACCACAAGCTGGATCGAGAATCCACAAGCTTAGGAGTATGGAGGTCCAGAGTAGGCCAAGAAGAACTTACGTCCTAAGGGATGTTGTTTCTTCAAATGGCAGGACAAAAGCATACGATGATTGGACGAGCTACACGAAGAAGAATTTCAGCATAAGGAAAGGAAAAGCATTGTCAAGGAATCCCGTAGTCAAGCTACCTTAGACAGCTTAGGATTACGATTTCCTTAGGACAAATGCAAAGGCATCAAGCTAAATGACCTTAAGATGAATGTTGCTACGCAGATGAGCCTGACGATTCGAAATTAGCGGTAATGGCAAACTTAGAAGCCTAAATTCGATATTAGGAATTGTCACACGGTGTATTGCACCGACGCAAGTAAATGATCAGTATTTGAAAAATGTTCTTCTTAAGATCAATGTCAAAGCTAGAGATAACGATAAATAAATTTAGACGTTGAATGAATTGACTCGCGAGATGCTACGCGTAACTCATCTGTAACCGAAGGAAGACTCAACTTCATATGCAAGGATCGTAATGGCTTGGCAGTAAAGATTACAAAACGTGGAAGTACAGGGGTCAAGAGGTAAGTCATACTCAAACGTATGCCATTGACTGGGAGGCAAAACCAAGAAACTGAAGAACGTATCGGTAACATATCAAATTCCAAACGTATCATTTAGAGAATCCAAAGAGCGGCTCGATTAATGAAGAAATGAAGTTCCAAAATCAACTCAACATCAGAAGCAACACCAGGAGCAACGTCAGAAGCAATAGCATTATACCAGTTATCTCCAACAAAAGCAAGAAGATTTCTTTAAATCAAATATATCGCCTTAGGATGCTCCAGCAATTTCAAGACGAAGGACGGAAGCCAAGGAAATGCTTAGACTGCAAGAAGATAAAGAAGTTGTCAGTGAAAAGCAGATATCCTTTGTCAAAGGATCAACAAATCATCCAACTAGCTACGAGGAGCAAGACGATTCCTAGAGGTCAAATTAGCATCAGCTAAAGAATTAAAAGTGAGCCTATAAAAGAGAATGGCTTTACGGAAGCAAAATGATTGTTACAAGATATTAGTAATATTGATTGGAATGACGAACGCTCCTTCAATTCCAGAAATCTCATGGCAAAGCATGCTGACAAATGACGTTCGAAAGTTCTCGAGGATGGTGAAGAATGCATGAGACATTAGAAGGAAGTACTGAAGATCTGGAGAGAAAGAGGCTATGTTAATACGTCTAAAACCGCCAAGACTTTCCAAGGATGTAACACCATTAGGTTGACTAAGAAGATGTCAAGTCCTTTTGGAATCCTAATCAGTAGCAGACATGAAAAGAAGTAATAAACGAATTAACTAAGGCACCGGTACAATCATTACCGATTAGGCCTAGTGGAAAAAGAATTCGCATCAGTGTTTGCACCCAAGAGATGCAGAACACTAAACGAGATTGTGCACTAGGATTAGCTTCATGTAGGCGGATAAATGTTAAACGTACGCAGAAGGTTAAAGCAGAATGACAGAAGCTTCGCGATAAATTTCAACTTTAGGAAATTCGAAGCATATTCCGGTGAAGTTCATAATCAAGCTACCCTAAATAGCTAAAGAGTTATGACACCACCTAGATAGTATATGATTGATAAAAGGAAGAGTTCCTTTATTTTGAGAAACATATTCTCCTAAATCATTAGCTAGACTGTTCGTTAGGAATTCGTTCCTAAAAAGTGCTAATATCAGTTATAGAAATGTGGTTCACATTCAAATTGTGAACAAGACTTCGTGAACATCATAGTTAAAACATTACCTTATAGGTAATAGAGTTAAATGATAGATTGTCATAGAAAGTTTGTCACGATGTTAAAATCGTAGCCTAGGAACCAAGTGGTTCGTATGATATGGATACATTAAATGCATAGAAAAGTCCCGGATTAATCCCGGGAAGAAAGGTAAAAAGGTAAAGAACTAATTGTGAGTTAAATCACAGTTTGAGCAAGTTTCGAGGACGAAACCTTTTTAAGGGGGGTAGAGTTGTAACAACCCAAATTTTTATGACTTATATTATATACATGTGCTATATTTGTTAAGTAGCTAAAATATATATGATATAATATATATATATACATGATATAGAGGAACGTTACGATTCACGTACGAATATTCGGCACGACATTCGAGGAAACGTCAAAAGACGAATTTATAGAATGTGGTAGATAACGAAAAATAAAGAGCATGGGCGTAGACGGATCTGAAATCCGAGTTATAACGAAGCGGGAAAACGCGAAATAGTAATTTAGGCCCGGTTTGTAATAAACCATATTTAGGCACGAATGTCACTAAAATAACACCGAAGCAAAGTTAGAACATCAGGTATTGTTAAATACTTGATTTATAATCATCTAAAAATATATTTGTGACGTTCGGCACAAAAAAAACGGTGAAATCGGTAATCATTGCTGTTACGCGATAATAACCGAAATCAATTCGGTTAGCCGTTCGAAATAATTATAACGCCTCGGCAGAGTATAAATAATTATTATAATAGTAGTTAATTATTTCAGTCAAGAAAACGTATTTGGTTCATAAAACGGCCGTGACCGCAACGCCGTTTGGACAAGTGCTCTGTACGTATAAATATCGAATGATCACCGGTTAAAGTTTTAACCGAAGAATAAATATAGTAATTATATTTTTTGAACCCCCGTAATATTTTAGATGTTCGGGAATTTTTATAAACCGTTTAATATTATTTTACGGGTTTAAAGTACGGGTATAATACCTACTCATTAAATGTTATACCTTATTAAAAGAAAATATCTTAAATATTACTTGATCCCTACTCTTGAACTAATGTCTGTCGAATTGTTCATATGATTCAGCATTTGAAAAACATTCTCATATACATATGTGTCCATCGTATGTTGAAGAGATTGTATGTATAAATACATACACAAAATAGGAATCCTACAACAAACACACACAAATTACAACTGAAAAATACTACACGACAAAATTTAAAAGAGGAAAAAGAGAAGAGCAGCAGAGAAACAGCCGTACTTCTTTCCCTCTCCTCTTGATTTCCGGCAACTCACCTGCCACCCTCCCCGATCGAATCCGGCGACACACACACACCCTCGTTCCGTTCGACTTTCGGTAACGAACTCTACCCCGTCTCCCTGTCCGCTCAACACCAGCTCTTCACAGCGACGGCCTCCCCCACTCCCGTTGATTTCACCGGTGAACACAACCGAACGCATCTCTCTCTCTCTTTCTCGATTTCACGGCGGCCACCAGCAGCAGCCCCTCCTCCTCCGTTTTTCCTTACCGGCAGTAGCAGCAGACCAGTTCCCCCGGCTTCGCCTGCTTTCCCGGCTACCACCTCCGTTCGAGCACCTCCATCCGACAGAACCGACGAGCGACGGCCGCGGACCACCGGGACAGCCGAACGCCGGTGACAACAGGTGGTGAACTTGGTAGTTGCAGCAGCAGCAGCGTATATATATATATATATACATATCGACACGGAATCGGTTGTACTGTCTTCATTTCGGACCTCTTTTCGGTAACATACGGTCGACTACGGGTGACAACGACAACAACGGTGAACACCCGGGATGGCAGAGAATGGTCGCGGTGGTCGACGGTCGTTGACGGTGGTCCACGGTGGCGGCAAACGGGGTGTAAACTAGTGACGTTAATAAAACCCGTCTATACTTTCGGGCGGCATTTCGGTGGCATAACGAGGTCCAAATGACAAACCGACAACGGGGAAATGCTCGTGGCGAGAAAATAGTCGAGAAGGACTATTCGTTTGTCAAGAACGGACAACTTTATTATTCGGTTATTTTGGACTCGTTTCACGACCCGTCAACAGGTAATCACGTTAAATATTTGTTATTATTACAAATATTATATTTTAAGTTAAAGTTTATATTAAATCATCATATAACGGGATAAATGATATAAATATATATTTAAAACGATTAAATATATATAATTATTAATCAGTTTTATTTAAATAAAATCGATTAAAAGAAAAGATTTAAATATTAAATAAATATATATATATATATAAGCATATATATTTAATATAAAGGTTAACGATAATTATAAAGTAATTATCGGGTTAAAGAATATTTAATATATGAAACATATTTAAAATATGTTAATATATATATGTAAGTGTTGAAATGAGAAATTAGGGTTTTGTAGACACTGTTCTATCAAACCCGAGTAAACGGTGATGAACTAAGCTTTGAAATTTTAAAGCATGTTATAAAATGTTATAACGGATAATACCCTAAGTCAGTTTCGAATAAAAATGGATTTTGATAAAGAAATGAGAAAAACGGAAAATTAGGGTTTCGGAATATGATTCAATCCGGAAGGTATGGGGACTTGATTTTTGATATGGTAACATATTTTTATATATATAATAAGTATATATGAAGTTAAAATGGATAAATGATAAAGTATTTAAAATACCGAGTTAATCGGATATTTAGAAGTTCGCGCGGACCGGAAGGGTAGACGCCTGTACACTGGGGTTTCTGGCATAGCGAGGGTGTCGCATAAATCCCAACTGGGAAATGGCATCCCTCACTGGGCGATCCCGGAGTGAGCGTTTACTTATAGGAATGCGTGTCTTCATAATTATCAATAAAAGATAAGGATAATGGCCTAAAGGGCATTTTGGTCATTTTGACCTTTAAAGAGGAATAAACTTAATAACTAAGTATTATTAAGTCAATAAAGAGTTAAAATAAACATAGTAAATGTTTATTATATCAAACCTTGCGTTAACGCCATATAATACGCGATTAGGTTTAATTGGAAGGCATAGCGGAGGTTTTCTCTGAATTAACTGCTTAAGAGAATAAGGTGAGTTCTATGAGCCCACTTTTAAATGTTTTAAATGTTTTAATGTTTTCGGGCTGATATACATGCAATATTAGTACTTTTTAAGTATTTGAAATGCCTTGTGCCTGTTTTGTGTTAATACACATACGTGAAACGTTATAATGCTTATGATTGTTATAAAGTTGATATTACCTGTTATAAACTGTTTTCGGAAAGGTTATAATAAACGGGTAATGTAAAGAATGATACTTTTATATAAAGTTTTGAGAAATGAAAATATGAATATTTGGTCTAAGCTTGGGTATGTGAATAAATGTCGTGTAAATATGATCTTATTAGTCTTGTTGTGATTGTAAGATGTAATCTATACTGGGATGACTCTATACCATATCTGTTTGTATTTAAGGTGTGGTGGATACGCTGCGCTAAGTCCTATATATAAACACCCGTAATACAATAGAAATGTTATAGGCCTAGTCCAGTATAGGTTTCACTGAGATTTAACAAGACCCATAACATTATATTTATGAAACGCTTATTTCCATATACGGGTGATGGACCGGTGTTGAAAAGATTATGAGTCCAAATACAGAGGTTATTAAATGGACTTTTGAAAATGTTGAAAAAAAAAGGTTGAAAAGGTTTTAATCTAAGCGGATATTGTCTAGAGAAAAGGAAGACTGTGGTTGTGCAACTAGAAGCGGGGAACGACGGTTCTCCGGGGCAGCGACTGCTGCTTACTTAGAAAAGGTATTCGGGTGGCGACGGTTGCCCGAGGAACTAACGTGGTTCCAATAGACAATGCTTAGTAAGTAAATAATGACTGCTTATAATATTTCGTATAACTCTTTTATGTTTATACCTAATGATTATTTGCACAAGAGAGGGTCTAGGAGACCCAGAGTACCTGGAGTACTAAATGAGGAAATGATTGAATGAATGAATGTTTTGGTATAATTCCGTTACGTCTTATACCGGATAAATGATAAGCGATTAAATGTTTTGGTATAATTCTGTACCTGATAAATGTTTATACAAAAGGGTCGTTAGGCCCAAATGTTTGAGGTAACCTTTCAAGGAAAGGTAAAATTTTTAAATACTTAGAACTCACCAGCGTAAGCTGACCTTTAAAAGCATGTATGTCAGGTATTGGTGATGTTTAAAGTATCAAGGGAAAGGCTCTAGCAAGGGCAGTTTAGATGGGCAAGCTATCAGGAAAGACTCGGTAGTAGACTGGCATAGTTATAGATAAGATCTAGTTATTATATTATGTTGTTATTTTCCTTACTGTTGTACTTGGCTTATATATAAATGAAAAGTTAGTTTTTAATTTCCGCTGCTTAGCTATCTCTGTTGTACCATGTGTTCATGAGTAAATCCGACACGTGACCCCTCCTGGAGCCAAGACTGGGAGTGGGCGTCACAGACTTTGTGAAAACCGTTTTCAATAATTTATTATCACTATGTAAATCAAGTACTATTAAATAAAATTGCTAGTATTTATCGACATTATACCGTATTCTAGGGACCTGTACGAAAGTCTTATGAGCAATCAATGAGATTCCTTTGAGGGAATTGAACACTTGTAAGTCTCATGAGCATCATAATCGTAGAGGTTTCTTTTGGGAAACTGAACATCTTAATCGTAAAGATTCCTTTGAGGGAATTGAACATTATTTTGTACTGGGTGACGAATACGTGTGTAATTAGAGTAATACTTGCACATTTAGTTTAACAGTATGACTTTCCAAAATCTTATCAAAAAAGTTTTTCTTAAATTGTTTTGTATTGTTCCTATGATTCACCAACTATGTAGATAGTTGACCCGTTTGCATGTATTTCAGGTTATTGAGAATCAAACTTTCATGATTAATGCTACACATAGGATGCTATCGGAACTAGTTAAATAAATCAGAAACTATTTTATTTGTTTATGTTATTTGTATTTAATGTATGACTTTGGAATTGGATGTTATTAAATAATGAAACTTTATATAATATCATGTGCTTATGGACAATCATCATGCCCCGACGTTTCCGCCGTCGGTTGGGGTGTGACAAATCTATTCCATTTTAAAGACCCAAGGTAGCAAAGACATTTCAATTTGTTATTGTTATACGTGAATTACCACATCTGGGATTTTTCTAAATTATTTGAGTTATAATATTTATATTAGATTCATATATAGCTACGTATTATCATGTTCATGCTTTTGAAATTAAACACAAAGAACACCAAACAGAACATACAATGAATCAAGAAGAAGGCACAAAATCAAACCAAGTGTCAACAACTGAACCATACAAATTAAGCGTGAAACTATGAAATCATCCACCAATAAAACAACCAATGCATATAACAAATAATCCATCGCAAACTAATACATAACACCAACCAATATCCTTAAAAATGGCACGACAAAACATAAATCCAAAAGATAAAAAGCAAGGAGAAGAAGAAAGCCACACCCCAACCAACGGCGGAATATGTCAGGACGCAATGATTGTCTAGATGCACATGACAACTAAAATAAGTTGTAATACTTAAACATGCCCTTTTTCATTAATCAACTAAAGATATCATACAATAAAGATAAACATAGTGAATACAATTCAAAACTGATTTAAGGTCTTTAATCTAGGTCCAGCAATCCTAGCGTGATCAAAATATAGCTCAAGCCTAAATTCCTGCAACATGTATAAAATCAAGTGTCAACTACAAAAATAGTTGGTGAGTAAACACAAGTTTATAAAATATATTTTTAACACAAGCGATATATGTGATAAGAGATACATTCAGCTATACAGTCAATCAGTTAATAAAATAAAATAAACAAGTAATCATAACACACGTTCAATCACCTAAGACTTTATATCATAATTTCCTCACATAGAGGTAGATTGGCACATAGGATAGCATAGTTTCCTCATATAGAGGTAGAATGACAGACTAGCATATAGAGATTCCCATAAACAATTCCACATATAATTCACTCAATCAGCATATAATTTCATAACATTTAGAGAATTGATTTTTGAGTAAAGATACATGTTACACCCCAAAAAGGTGAAAGATATGGAGCTATGATGTCTCACAAGTCGGATTATTATTCGAATGAATCACCATTAGTAATGATAATACGAATTGAATATTGAGTCATATCCTATTTTAAAAGAAAGGGGGATTTAGTGAATACTCACTACTCAAATCATCATTTGAAGGAATCACCCTTCTAATGATAACAAGAGTTGATATCGCATCACATCCCATAATATTAAAAGAGGGGGGATTTAGTGGTTACTCAACTGATAAGTAGATCAGAAACGAGAGATAGAACCAATCACGAGAGACAACAATTTGGAGATTAACCTGATGAAACGAACATGCTAAATGAATATAGGGAATCATAATGATTATAGTTCTAAGGGCACGAGGAACTTAAGGAGTGTTAGGTCTTATTTGATTAAAAGTCCATTTTGCCCTTTATCGGGAAATTAGGGTTTAGTGATAATATGAAGCCTCACATTCCTATAAGTAAATGCTCACCCCGGGATCACCCAGTGAGGTATGCCAGGTCCTAGTTGGGATTTATGCGACACCCTCGCTTTGCCAGAAACCGATAGTACAGACGCCTACCATTCCAGTCCGCACGAACTTCTAAGTACCCGAGTAACTTCGTTTTTATGAAAATTTATTATTTATCATTTTTGGACTCATATACTCTTATTATATATATAAACATGATCTTAGACCAAAATCCAAGTCCTAATACCTTCCGATTTGTTTAATATTAAAAAATCATATTCAAAACCCTAATTTTGAAATATTTATCAAATAATTAGCAAAATATTTTATTAAATGGAATAAATTTAGGGCTTTTACTTAAAATATTATTTCATAATATACCTTAAAAGATTAGTCCTAAATTTAACCCGTTTGTTCAATTTTGGCAAAGCAACGTCTAGATAACCCTAGTTTTAACGTATTTATTAGATATCAAAACATTTTATAAACTTAGGGTATTATTCATTATAATATATTATAATATTTCTCAAAATATCAAACCTTAATTCAACACTGTTTACTCAATTTTGGCAGAACAACGTTACAAAAACCCTAATTTTAATTGATTTTTCGATAAAATACCAAACATTCCCAAAACTTTAAATTAACTTAGAGCATTCTTAAAACACATTATTTTAGGATTACGTACAAAAATTCAGACCCTAATTCCAACCCGATCACCCAATTTTAGCAAAAAAAACTCAAGAACCCTAATTTTTACATAATTTTAGAAATCATACTTAGACATAATATTATCAAAATTTGAGATAGGTTATTGTTAAGCATACCTAATAACATGGGAATGCAAAATTCCAGCTTCAGAAGCCTTCTGGATTGAAAGATTTTGAAGGAAGAAAGTTCTGGTGCGTTTTAGGGTTTTTATGGTGAAGATTGAAGAAATTGGTGAGATTTGTGGACAAATTGAGCTTTTTATTATAGTGTTTGAGTTCGCAGAAGGTTGCTACAGGTGTCTAGGGTGATAATCCAAGCAAAAAGGACGCGTATGAGCCGTATTTTGGAGCCCAAGTAATGAAAACATGGTCAATTTGCGACATGTTCTTGAGTTTTGCCAGATACGAGAGTCGCGGACCGTGACAGTTTGGAAGATATTTTGTTTTATTAATTTTATTTCTTTTTAAACGTTCGTTCTCGTTTTAACTCGATTGCCTCTAATATATTATGAGAAACTTATATTAACCTTGTAGAACATTAAGGAACATTAAAATATGATTTTTGGAATTTACGTGATTTCCGGTTATTAACGGATTTGCATGAAAAACGGTAAATTCATTTATTTGCGTTTTAATTAACAGAATTGATCTAGAATTTAACCAATTGGTTTTTGAAAGAGCGTGTGCGGACAGATCGTGATTAGCTCGACATCATTGTGTAAACAAAACGATGAACAATAGGTGTAAATACAATACTCAATCTCATTCAGTAAGCAAGAACAGTTTACAAAGACTCAGAGCACAAAACACTTTCAGTTACACACACATAAGAAAGCTTGGTTCTAAATTACAAACCTATCGACCTATATATAACCTTCACTGTCTGAAACTCGCCGCTTGTCCGAACCTGCAGTTTGCAGTTCAGCCAGGGTTCGGACAGGGTTCGGCCAACAGTGTTAACCCAAAATCTTTACATCTTCAGAACTTTGTCTGATCCAGCATCTTGCCATCTGCAGGTATCAACAAAATCCCCCTTGGAAAATGCTGGTCAATCTTTGTCAATTCTCAGCTCCAGTCTCCATCCCAGTCCATGTCAGCTCATGATTGTGCCTAGCATAAATGTTGAATGCAAAGAAAATTCGTATCACCCGTTGAAACTGCATCGCCTGATCCATATAATCTGGATGAAACAAGATTTAATTTTGATACAGCACATCTATATCAGCTTTTGACAAGTTAATTAGCCACATCGGATCATAAACTTTCACAACTCTGTTGTCTTTCTTCAGCACGATCACAGCTTAACCCGTCTTCTCATTATAATACCACCATTTCAGATCTTGTATCAAATCTAATTCCATCTTCATTAACGAAATCTTTTTCATCACATTAGGCTTTGTCTTGAATGGAAGAATTATCAGCTTCTTCTCGGTTCTTTTATGAATCTTGGTTGGATGTCTACGCCTTTTTGGTCTTTGAGGCTTCATATATTGAAACCCAAAAGCACATTCTTTCTCAATTTGCTTCTTGAAATGGAAACCTCTCCAATTAGTACCATAATTGCAAAAAGGCTTTCGAGTAAGCTCCCGAACAACCCAAACCGGTAATGTATCAAAGTCTCGTGCAGTCTTGAAATATTGAATTCCATGTTGTCGTTTAATTCCATAGCACCTAAGACTTTCAGCATACATCCAACTGATAATCTCTCCTGAAGCTTGACCCTTGAATTTTACATTCATTCTTTGCTTGATTGGCTTTGGAGGAGGAACGCAGTTTGCATGGAATGTCTTCATATATTCATTGAACATACATCTTTGATTCTGTTCCTTTGCCTCTTTAACCATCGGGTCTTTAGGTTTTTCAACCTCTTTCTTTTTCAACCTCTCATCAGCTTCAGCACCTTTCTCTTTGGGAAATACTTCAAAAGCATCACCAGACTGATTCTTGTTGAAATTAGAGTATAGATCTGGATACTCCTCTTCAATAATATCCTCAACATCAATCTCTTCATCAAAAGTACCTTCCTCAGACGATTCATATTTCTCAGGTGCAGCTTCAGAAGCTCTCTTCATCTCCTCGTTGTTTAAATCTAAAACTGCTTGAAGCTGTTCAGATGTTAGTTCACCAACAAACTCACCTTCTTTTATCATCTGTTTGAACTCATCCATACTTGTCGCAGCTTGCTTCGAAGGAATTGAAGTTATCGGCACAACATCTCTAGAACTTAGACTCCTCCTGAGATGTAGAAGTTCCAGCACCCGAACCAATGTTTCCGGTTGGGCCTGAACCTCCACCAATATTCCCCTGAGGATCTTCATGATCAGGATCATCATTCAAATACTTCATGTAATCCTCTTGACATCCAGAATCAGACCCAATCTCCCCCTGAGCTTTAAATTTCTACATCAAGAATTTTATTTGCTCAATCATCTCCAGGAGCATAGCACTCTGGGTCTGACTATCTGTTTGCAAACGTAGAATCTCCTGTGCCTTAGCCGATTCCCCACTTTTCAATTGTAGATAATCTCCTTGCAATGAAGTAATCAATTTCTATTGAGATTCTGTTCTGACTCTCAGTTCATCATTGCTGATTCTCAACTTAGTAATCACCTTCGATTGTTCATCAGCCTTAGCTTTCAAACTGTCAATCTGAGCTTGTTGATCAACCAAGGCACTGTTAAGGATACTGGCTTGAGAAAATGACACAGAGCCTTGATCAAGATTGAAATTGACTTCCGGGGTTGAAGTTGTTGAAGTTGTAGCTGCAAAAGCTGTTGAGAACACTAGAGTTGTTGATCCCATTGGCTAATTAACATACTGAGCACCAGCACTTGCTAAAGGTGCTGTGCTAGCTGATGTAGATCTTGTAGCATTCATCAAATCTTGCAAAAATTCAGACTAATTCAATCCTTTAAAAATATCAGCTGAAGCTGTAGAAACGGTAGTATGAACTGTTGTAGTTTCTGAGATGAATATGCTTGGACCATTATACGAAGATACACCGGGACAAGGTTTCAAGATATACTGAGAACCTTTATGTTTCTTGCCTCTCCCACCGGCAGCAACTGACTTCACCCTCCTTTTTGATGGAGTTACTGAAGATGTAGCAGTAGCCGGTTGCTTTCCCTTGCCATGCTCAACATCAGCTTCAGGATTGTAATATTCATCCGACTCAGATGGGACATCATCGTACACACGACCAATAAAACAATCATTCTTCTTTCTCAAACTGGTACGATAAGCCAGATGCTCATCACTACCTTTCTTCACCTTTTTGTTCCTTGAACCAGCCCGTATATACACAAATGGTTCATTTGTATCGGAGACATCTTCGGAGTTAGCTTCAAGAAAGAAATCATCGTCTGATTCTTCATCTTCATCAATCAAGATATTAACCACCGGCGTTTCAGTTTCAGTGACAGTCACAGGGACTGCTTGTGCTGAAACAACCGGTTCTGAGACAGTAGGTTGAGATACAACCGGTTCTTGAACAGGAGGTTGAGATACAACCGATTCTTGAACTACCGGTTCTTGTGCAATAGGTGTCTGTGTTCGTCATTTTGGTCGTTAAACTCTTGATTGTTGTGGCTGCTGATTTTGTCCTTCAGTCCAACTATAGTCCAATTCTTCTGAATCACTTTCTTGTTCATGACGAGCTGCACCTCGAGCTGGTGCAACATAGTTTGGATTAGCCAAATGACCAATCAACCTTTTCATTTTTGGCTGCTCTTCAAGTGACTTTTTCTGATAAGAAGCCAATGCACCCACACTCGTCTCATTCATGTGCTTCAAATCCATCTTTTTCTCTTCAAGCTTCACTAAATCAAGATACCGATCATTTAATATCATCTGCAAAAATCTTGGATATAATGTTGCTTTCTTCTGCCTCTGAGTGAGATTATCTCTCACGTAATAAAATATTAATCCAGAAACGTTGTATGGATGATTCATAATCAAGGCATTCATCAGTGAGATCATCTTCTGACCGACATCATCTTGCCCTGAAATCCTGTGTCCCAAACATAGCAGCAAAACATGCACCAGGAATTTGTAAGGAACACTGAGGGATGACTTGTAAATCCACTCCCGACTTGGATCATCAGTATACCAAATCCTCTTTAACAAAGCTACGTTATCAGCATGAGGAAATTACAATGGAGCATTTGATGTGTCATCAGTCAGCTTTAATACTCTCCGAACATCTTCTTCAGTGAATTCAACAGTTCTGTTTTGTACAGTTGCAGAAATTCTGATAAGATCATCGGTAATTGTTCTTGCAGTACTCCATAATTCCACTAAAATATCACGATACACATCACACGTTTGTGTAATGGCATAATGAATTCTTGATCTTTGGAAGAAATTAAAGATTCCCGATCCTCCAAATTTAGCGAGCTTTGAACAAGCAACTCCAAGATGGGCACAAATGTTATGCTTATCACCAACTTTCAAATCGTTCGCCATATCTGAAAACACATAATATGAAAAGTTCATTAAATTTAATGTTATTAACAGAAGTGTTCACCAATTTCATCAGTTCGTTGTCGTTCGCATAAACAATGGACTTTTTATTCAAAAATCAACCTTGGACAAACTTGAGCCGAACTTTGTCCGAACTCCAGACGACCTTGAATCAGTTTCTGAACCTCATCCGAACTTGACCTGGTCAAAGGTCAATGTTGACCTTCGGTCAACATCCGAACTCCTTGGTCAATGTCCGAACTTTGTACGAACTTTCTCTGAACTTCATGTTCGGCTGACGAACTTGAGGTTCAGCAATTGACAAAACCGAGAGATTTAAACTCTCCAAAATTTGATTTAGACCAAAACAAACGTCAAGATTTTAACCCTTTGAACGGTTTTATATTACGAATCCAGAGAACAAATTTTTACCATCTAAAACGACCTCTAGATATGATTAATTTTAGATCTATGAATCCTAAAACCCTCGATACGATTTTTGACCAAAACTCGCACAGGACATGATAAAAAACAAGAACCAAAAACACCCTCGTACTCGGAATGATGAATCCTACCTTAATCCAGTCTCAGAACACGAAAACACGCAAGCAATCGATTTTTGGAAATTTTGGCAGAGGTTCGGTAAAAGTTCGGAATATGAGAAATAGTGAATGTCTGAACCTCAAGTTTGGCTTTTTATAGCCCGAGGGTTCGACTTGTCCGAACTCTGTCCAAACTTCATGTTCGGCTCCAAACCTTGTCCGAACTCTGTCTTCGGCCCATCCGAAAGATGTCCGAACTTGAACTTTGGGAGATCCGAACTTAAGGTTCGGATGTCCGAACTTAGGGTTTGGCCATTTCCAAAATTTTCAAATTAAACCCTGAATTTTGAAGAAATTTCAAATTGAACCTGAAAAGTTTTTAAATTTTGTCAATTTGCAACAAACTTTGTTCAAATCAATGATGAACTCTCTGATTTCAAATCCATTTGGTTGTATCCGGCATAATTTTGGTTTTTCACTGTCGATTGATCGAAAATAACATAGAAATAAAATCCTTTTGATTTTTATAATATTTTCAAACACACAAAAAATCTTTCTGGATTTTTACAAGATTATGCTAAAACACACCTAAAATCTTTTTGAAAATTTCAGATATTCAAAAACAATAACCAAACAATAATGAAATAACAAAATTAATAAAAACATAATAACTAAATTTGTTTGCGAGAAAAATCCAGAAACGAGATCATATCAGCCAATATGCATCAGACACACTTCAATTTTAATTTTAATCAGCATGCAAGTCAAGTAGGCAGAGAATATAACTTTTCAGTTTATTTCAGTTCATGCATATCAATTTCTATAGCTTTCTGATATGTTAGTATATGATTTAACAATCATTGAAAATATGATGGCCCACATAATCCGAAATACTGGCAATCTAACTTATTCTATTTTTTTTTCACATAATTTGAATTTCAACAAAGATTTATCGTCTATGGTGTTTCATGCAAAAATAACATAGAACCCTAAATAAATAACAATCAGGTCGGCCTTGTGGGCACGCAGAGAAAGTCCGAGTTTTTAGGAAAATAAGAGATTGAAAATAAAGCAGAAGTTGTATAATCCAACAACAATCAGGTCGGTACTCACGTACACGCAGAGAAAGTCTGATGGATTGTACGAAACACCAAAGAAAATAAAGCAGAACGTCAAACGAACACCAATCAGGTCGATCTTTTGATACACAAAGAAAGGCCGATCATTTGACAAAATAAAGAAAATCAAACAAGTTGAAATTTTTGCAAAATGAAAGCATGCATACACTGGAACATCTCTTATTCTGTTTTTGCTATTTTCATTTTTTTTATTGCCAAAATCACACAACATCCATCATGATGTGCCTCACAATTATCAAGCAGAACTTTTTAAGTTTATATCAAATTAGCATATATCAGATTTGCCTTCACACATTCAACTAACCAAAACAAGCACCTACAACCTTTATTTCTACTTTATCCATGGTTGATAACATACGCTGATGTAATATCATTTCTCGCTTGGTCGGATCAATTTCTCAATTTTTGATTTTTTCTTGTTTTTATGCTTTTTGCATTTTTAAAATTTTTAAATTTTCTGATTTTCTCCCCCTAAAATACAAAACTCTATTTTTTGGATTTTTGTAAAAATAAACCAAAATAAAAATTGATCAACCGACTACTACTAAACAGTAAACTTTTGTATGTCGTTGATCTACAAAAGATATTGAAAGCGGGTTTTGTCAAACGCCTTAGTGAAAAGATCCGCTTTTTTAAAATAAGTGTGAATCTTTTGCAGATCAATCAAGTGTTTCTCATAACAATCACGAATGAAGTGATAACGGATGTCGATGTGTTTAGTTTTAGAGTGATGCACGGGGTTCTTAGTAATGCATATAGCAGCAGAATTATCTATGTATATGGGGGTAGTAAGAAACTGCAAACCGTAATCCCGCATTTGCTGTTGAATCAATAAAACCTGTGAGCAGCAACTTGCAGCTGCAATGTATTCAGCTTCTGTCGTGGATGTAGCAACGGATGTCTGTTTCTTACATTGCCATGATACCAACCTATCGCCTAAGAATTGACACCCAACCGTGATTGACTTGAGTTAATCTTGCAATCGTCGTAGTCAGAATCCGAGTAGGCAGATAAGTCGAACTTATCATCACGAGGATACCAGATCCCGAGATCTGTGTGACCATTCAGATAAGCTAGAATTCTTCTGTAAGGAAAAATAGAGCTTGGAAGATTTCCGGCTGAAATGCCAATTTTACTAGTTCCGGCTGAAGTTGAAGTTGAAGCGGAATTCACACTTTAAGCGGAACAGGCAGTTCAAGCGGAAAGAAGCAATTCTGGTACTTAGCGAATATTCCGGGTGAACTCGATTATCCACCAGATAAAGAGTTCAACCTGACTTTTCCTGAGATCTCTTTTCAGCAAGTCCAATCCTGCAAAAGCTTCTCGTATGCTTCTAAATCAGATTTAAGCCGCTCTCCTAAAGTAGATTGTTGCTGCCAACACGCAAGTTATTCCGATTGTCGATGTTTATTCTTTCGGTAGTTTGTATTTGACTTTTATGTTTACGGTCTAGATTAGATCGCATGAGATCAATGGCTGTCATTGATCTCATTAGCACTATATATAGCATTAGTTAGCTTACTTTTTCACAAGTGTCGACATACACAGTTCTTGAACAACTTGTAATAGTGTAGCTTCGAGTTAATGCAAATAGTGCCGAGTATTTGATACTTTGTTGTTACTACATTTCTGCAAATCAAGCTTATACATTATACTCAAGAACTCAAATATCGCTTAAGTAAAGTGAAATATAACTTTAATTCCGCAGGTTATATTTGCAAGTAAAGGGCTTAGTTTTAGTTTATTCATAACTAATAACGATCCTACAAGTGGTATCAGAGCTTTGGCTCTCACTTTGAAGACTTTTTGTGCTTCAAAGTCGATACTTTACTTGCTTACTTTACAAGCTTCGTTGTTTTATCTTTCTAAAGGTTTTTCAAAATGAGTGATTTCAGTTTAAGTTGCCCAAATGGCTCCTCCAACAAACCACCAATGTTCACTCCTGATGACTTTGGTACCTGGAAACTCAGGATGGAAGGTTTTGTTAGGATTTTGGACCGTCGTATTTGGAAATCTTTCACTGAAGGACCCTACTCACCAATGGTTTCATCTGCTGATGATGCAGAAGTCAAGATACCTAAGCCATTAGATAAATATGTTGAATCTGACTACACTGCTCTTGAATTTGACCATAAGGCATATTGGACTCTACAGGCTGCACTTCCTAATTCCATTTTAAGTGGGTTTAAAGGATATAAAACTGCATTTGACCTGTGGAATGCCTTAAGTGAAATGTATGAAGGAACCAATGAAGTAAAAGAAAACAAGAAAGATGTTTTAAATCAAACGTATGAAAACTTTACTTTTAAATCTGGTGAAACAATGACAAACCAGTACTTAAGATTTGTCTCGTTGCTTGATGAACTCCAAAAAGTGGATGTTAAACTAGAACAAGTAGATGTGAACAGAAAATTTCTACGTTCCCTGCCTTCTGTGTGGACAGTTTACACAGTAAGCATCAGGGAATGCAAGAATTTGAAAAAGATGAGACTCAGTGAACTTCATGGCATACTCAGTGCTTATGAAATGGAACTAGATCTTAAACAAAGCTCATCTTCTGAATCAACTCAGCTGTTCTCATCTGCACTAGTAACCACTGATTTTAACAGTCAAAGGTCATCCAACTCATCATCATATCCCTCACCTATAGTCAGTTTCCCTGAGACACCAAGGTGTCAAGAGAACTTTTCAAACTCCTTTGAAAGTTCTCACAATGCTCATGTAGCAGCTGACTCTTATCAAGGCTTCATGCCTGAAGATCTTGAATGCATAGGTGCTGATGATTTAGAAGAAATGGATATAATGACTCAACTTGCCATGGTTTCTGTAAGAGCTCAAAGGTTTTACATAAGAACAGGTAGAACCTACAAGGGAGCTAAAGGTGCTCACATAGGCCTTGACAAAAGTAAAGTCAAATGCTACAACTGTCACCAACTTGGTCATTTTGCAAGAGAATGCTCTCAACCAAGAAGAGAAGGACAGAATCAGAACCATGCTCAAGGGAAAAATCATGGAGGAAGCAATTCAAACAACAACAATTCTGGAAACAACTCAGGTTCACAACCCACCCCTCCAAAGCCAACCGGGAGTCAAAACCACCAGAACGTGGTAGCTGCTGTTGCAAATCAAACATCATGTGTTGAATGGGAAGATTTCGTTGCTGAGTTTGAACCCATTAACCATGCTTTAATGGCCAAACAGGACTCCATCTCAGATCAGGTAAATTCTATCCCTGAGAAAGTCTTAGAGAATCTATGTAGCCCTGCCTGCATAGAACAAGTGGCAAAATATCAAAATCACAACACTGATTTGATTGATGAAGTTTCAAACTTAAATGAGTTAAAGGAATGTTTTAAGAAAACTGAATCATCATACATTTCAAAAATTGAAAACTTAACCAAAGAGTATGAACAGTTAAAACAAACCAACTCAGTGCTTGAAACACAGCTTGATGACTTGCTGTCAAAACTTGAGAAATCAAGAAATGAAACCAAAGATGCTAAGGCTGAGGTTGATGTTCTTGAGATCAAGCTGAAAGATGCTTTGTTTACTTGTGACAAATTTCAAACAGCAAACAAAAAGGCTGAAAAACTGTGGATGGGAGGGATGTATGGTAAAGCAGGTGTTGGCTATAACTGTGTTGAGCCACCAATTGAATACTCACCTGTAATCAAACCAATTGAAGCTTTAAAATCAGAATGTAAAGTTAGTCTCACAGTTGATGACATTTCATCACAATCCAGTTCTGAAAACACTGTTGAGTCTAAGAAAATTGAAGTCACTGCTGCTAGCACATCTGCTTCAGCTGACCAATTAAAAATTTTGAGACCATCAATTGATGTTCCTCCACCAACTGTTTATGAACCTAAGGATTCAAAAGTTGGAGGAAAGCAACCTGAGCAACCAAAGGGAAGTCAAACTCAAAGGTTTGGTCAACTGAACTTTAATCAAGTAACCAAAATTGAGTCTCCCAGGAAATTTGAAACCAAAATTGTTGAGTGCATGTGCTGTGGTGAACAAGGTCACCTAGCTGCTGTCTGTCAGTTTAACCCAATGAGTAAAGTTAAACCATTTCAAAAACCAAAACCTGTTTTGAAACCAAAGGCTGATTTTCAAAAGAAGCTCACCAGGAAGAATCTCACCTGTGAAAAACCACACTTTGAAGCATTTTGGATCTGAATCCAACAGAGTTTTAGTTGGTAACTATAGAAATGGTAGTTTCACTGTTTTAAAGCAAAATCGTTTTCCGGTTGAAGTTCAAGCGGAACATTTTTCCGCTCGAACTCATGTTCAACCGGAAAGTAAATTTCAACCCAGATCAGCTACTGCTCCAAAGCAGAGACCTCAAGTTCATTTTGCTGATGGGTTTGAACATTTTGAAGCTCAAGGAAGAAGAAACCCCTCCAGAGGAAAAGTCACCTCTAGAGAAAACTTTTCAAGAAACAGCAAACTCAATCAATTTGAAACTGTATTTGCTAATGGTTCAAGTGGAAATCATTATGTTCCACTTCAGGGGGGGAGTTTAAATCAAAACAAACATTTTCCTCAAAGATTTTCAAAATCACCTGAAAGGACTAAGTTGGTTAATCAAGAAAGTGAAAAACTCAAGAAACTAACCAACAAGCAAAGAAAGTTTAAAGAATATAGGGATAGGAAAATTGCTGCAAAAAGGAACACCAAAGATGAAAGGTCTAGTCAAACAAGTGCTCAGTATGAGAACTTCAGTTTGGACAATGATGATCTGCTAAATGAAGCTCCAGTAGTAAATACTCTAGTACTCAAAGAGTACAAGTATAATGATGCTTATGGCAGACCCAAGACCACTCAGGCTTGGGTCCCCTATAGAAATTAATCAATTCTGATATGTGCAGGTGCAAAATAAAGGCCAGAATAGCCTATGGGTAGTTGACAGTGGTTGCACTTGCCACATGACAGGGAATAAGCACATTCTGGAAAATACAAAAAGAATCAATGGAGGACCAGTTGCCTTTGGAAGCACAAAAGGCCATATCACAGCACAAGGTGATGTGACAAACGGACTGGTAAAATTTGACAGAGTCAATTTTGTTGATACATTGAATTTTAATTTGCTTAGTGTCTCACAAATGTGTGACAAGAATTTGAATTTAATGTTTAATGAGAGAGAGGCAATAGTTCTCAAACCTGGTGGTAAAATTCCTGATGAGTTGATAATGCTTAAGGCACCCAGGAGAGATGGACTATACATTTTGGATATGTCAGTGGCTACACCTTCATGTGGCACTGCTTGCTTTGTATCCAAAGCCTCAGTTGACGAATCTGATCTTTGGCATAGGAGGTTAGGTCATGTGAACTACAAGAACATGAACAGAATTGTAAATTTAGGCTTGGTTAAGGGTCTTCCTAACAAGCACTTTATATGTTCTGAAAACTGTGTGCCATGTCTCAAAGGCAAGCAACACAGAACCTCTTTTAAGCCAAAAGTTGAATCTTCAATCTCAAAACCTCTAAGCTTTTGCACATGGACTTATTTGGTCCAACTAGAGTAATGAGTTTAGGAAAAGGTCATACTGCTTTGTTATAATTGATGATTTTTCTAGATATACTTGGGTTTTCTTTCTCAAAACAAAAGATGAAACTGCTGAATTGTTGAAAACTCTTGTCATTAATTTAGAAAATCAATCCAATCTTAAAGTCAAAACAATCAGATGTGACAATGGCACAGAATTCAAAAATCATGTTCTGAATTCATTTTGTGAGGAAAAGGGAATTTTGAGGCAATTAAGTGCTCCTAGAACTCCACAGCAAAACGGTGTTGTTGAAAGGAGAAATAGGACATTGATTGAAGCTGCCAGGTCAATGTTGGCAGACTCTAAGCTCCCTGTGATATTTTGGGCTGAAGCAGTGAACACTGCCTGCTATGTCCAAAACAGGATCTTAATTGTCAAGGGAAAGAATAAAACACCTTATGAGCTTTGGAGAAAAAGGAAGCCAAACATTTATTTCTTTAAGCCATTTGGTTGTTCTGTCACTATTTTAATAGCCAGTGAGTCTTTGCCTAAGTTTGCTGAAAAGGCAGATGAAGGTTATTTTGTTGGCTAATCTGGTGTGTCAAAGGCATTTAGAGTATACAACAAGAGAACTAAAATTGTTGAAGAAACCATAAACGTATCTTTCAATGAGAAATCTGCCAACAATTTTAAGTCTCAGCAAAGCTGGTTATTTGATATTGATGCACTAACCACTGCTTTCAACATAACTGTTGATAAGCCTGTGAGCTCTCTAGTGCAGGAACAAAACTTTAACAGGTCTGCTGATGAGCATTGGAAGAAAAATCAAACTGTTAATGAGAAGTCAATCTTTTTCTCTTCAATGAGTTCTCAACCTTTTTTCCCAAGGAATGACAAGAAAGTGACTGAAATAATTCAAATTGAAGAAGAAATTGTTCCGCTTGAAGTTCAAGCTGAACATATTTCTCCGGTTCAAGTTCAACCGGAAAATCAAATTTCAGAAACTAAAGAGAATACTGAATCAGAGTCAAATGAAGCAGGAAACTCACATGATAACACATCAAATGAGCTCAATTTAGATCATCTGATCTACAATTCAGATACCAATTCTCTTGAATCAGTTGGAGTTTCAGATCCTATGTCACAATTTGAAAATTTTGAGCTTGATCACAGACTTCCTCGGCTCAACATACCGTCAAATGGAAGAAGCCATGAATTTCCTATGTTCATTGATAGAAGAATCAACAGAGATCATCCAGCGGGAAATATTATTGGAGAAGCTTCAGCGCCAGTGCTGACAAGAAGTAGATCTGCAAATGCAAATATCTGTCTGCATGCTGCATTTTTGTCTCAAGAAGTACCCAAGAAGGTAGCAGATGCCTTAGAAGACAACAGCTGGGTAGAGGCAATGCAAGAAGAACTATTTCAGATAAACAAGCAAAAGGTTTGGGAATTGGTAGATCTGCCTGATGGAGCAGAACCAATTGGAACAAAATGGGTGTTCAGAAACAAGAAAGATGATAGGGGAATTGTTATCAAGAATAAAGCAAGACTGGTTGTGCAAGGCTATGTACAGGAAGAAGGCATTGATTATGATGAAGTTTTTGCACCAGTAGCCAGGTTGGAAGCAATTAGAATCTTCCTAGCGTATGCTGCATTTAAAGACTTCCAAGTGTATCAAATGGATGTGAAAAGTGCTTTCCTGTATGGCCTCCTGGAACAAGAAGTTTATGTCAATCAACCTCCTGGTTTTAAAGACCCTCACCATCCGAACAAGGTATGCAAGCTGATTAAAGCTTTGTATGGTCTCAAACAAGCTCCTAGAACCTGGTATGAAACTCTTTCTAATTACCTTCTAGTGAATGGCTACAGGAGAGGAGCAATTGACAAAACTCTTTTTGTTAAAAATGTTGGTAATGACTTGCTAATGGTACAAATTTATGTTGATGATATTATTTTTGGTTCATCTAACACTGTGTTGTGCAAGGAGTTTGAAACTTTGATGCAGTCAAAATTTGAAATGAGCTCCATGGGAGAACTAACCTTCTTCCTAGGGCTTCAAGTAAAGCAAACTGTAGATGGAATCTTTCTGAATCAATCAAAGTACATCCAAGACATGCTGAAGAGATTCGACATGTTATCATGCTCAAGTGCCAAGACTCCCATCTCCACTTCCCACAAGTTAACCAGTGACTTAAGTGGAAAGCCAGTGGATGGGCACATGTATAGAGCAATGATAGGCTCTCTGATGTATCTCATAGCTAGTAGACCTGACATCATGTTCAGTGTTTGCTTATGTGCTAGATATCAATCTTCTCCAAAAGAGTCACACTTGCTTGCTGTTAAGAGAATTTTCAAGTACCTAAAGGGGCAACCCAAACTGGGTTTGTGGTATCCCAAGAACTCTGACTTGTCTTTCAAAGCATACACACACAGTGATTATGGAGGTTGTGATATAGATAAGAAATCAACATCAAGAGGATGTCAATTTCTAGGAGAAAGGCTTGTCTCTTGGCAATGCAAGAAGCAAACATGTGTTTCTACTTCAACTGCAGAGGCTGAGTACATTGCTGCCTCAAGTTGTTGCAGCCAAGTCCTTTGGATCCAAAATCAGATGCTTGATTATGGGATCACATTCATGTAAACTCCTATTCTTGCAAACAACAACAGTGCCATTTCCATCATCAACAATCCAGTGAAGCACTCCAAGACCAAACACATTGACATAAGGTATCACTTTATTAGAGATTGTGCTGAAAAGAATTTAATCAAATTATTTAAAGTTCACACTGATCATCAACTGGCAGATTTGTTTACAAAAGCTTTCGATGAAGCAAGATTTTTCTACCTCATCACAGCCATTGGGATGATGAACTTTGAATAAAACTTTTCACAACTTTAATAAAAGAAAGAGATGTGCTCAAGAGCCCGTCTCTTGATACAAAAAGAAAAGGAAAAAGAAAATCTTTTGTGTTAATTGAAGAATATTTCAGTTCATAGTCAATAACTGCTGTTAAAACTATGAAAAATCGACACAAATTTTCAAAATTTATGTGTTCTGGATTTTCCGGTTCAAGTTCAGGTTCAACCTGAAAGAACAACTTTTGAAATTCACCGGGTGAACTTCAACTGGAAAAATGCTTTAAATTTGACGTGGAAACTTATTTTTGAAAACAATTCTTCCAAGCGGAAAACTTGTCCGCTTGAAGTTCAGACGGAAGAAATTTGGTTTTTAAAATAAAGGAGAAAATGGGTTCCGCTTGAACTTTCGGGTCAACAAAGTCAAGGAATCATTTAATCACCCGGAAGGCACAATTTTCTAAGCAGATGCTCATTTATTTTACCCATTGAATTTTTAACTGTTTAATTCCGAGGTTTCAGTAAATTAACTTTTGGATAAGGTCATGCTTTAACCAGTTGTACCGTATAATTCATAAAGCACCTGTCCCATCCGTCACTGAACCGTCGATTTTTAACCTCTCTCCTCCACGTCATCACCAAAAAGGTAAAAAGCCCTAAATTACCGTCATTTTCCCCATTTCTCGCAACACCACTCAGAAGTTATTCCCAAAATCCTCTCAAACCATCTCCGATTAACTTCCACATAACCGTCAACATTCTCGAATTCCGTCACAACAATGGCTCCGAAGGGAAAGGCAAGTGGCAAGAAGCCAGTTGGTGACTCAAAATTTCCGGTAGATCACAACCTGGTGGCATATCTTGAACCACCATCCAAGACAGATATCTACAATGGAATGATCGAGTTCATCAAAAGTTCTCACCTCCATCATGCGCTTACTGTCGAAGCAGAAATCTTTGAAGAGGTGATGGAAGACTTTTGGGTTCACGCTAGGGTTACCGACGAGGCTAGCGGAAGTGTTAAAATTGTGTCAACTGTCCAAGGGAAGGAAGTTGAAATTGATGAAGCGAAGGTTCGAAGGTTGTTGAAACTGAGGGATGAAGGTGGATACGGAGAGATAAATCACAACAGATATCTCCGCTTATTCAGAAACATTGGTTATGGTGGCTCCCTGCACAACAAAACTATCAAGAAGGGGCAGTTACCATACAAGTGGAGATTTCTTGCACACACACTTCTGGTGTGTTTATCTCCAAAGAAGGGAGGTTTTGATGAGCTCTCCAGTGAGCAAGCCTCTGCCTTCTATGCTGTGGTCAAGGGTGAGAACTTTAATTTTTCCAAACAAATTTTCCAAGCCCTAAAATCCAATGTTCATTCTAAATTTATTTACCAATACCCTAGATTTTTGACCTATATTCTCAAAGAAGAGTACCCCCATATAGTATAACTTGGTACAATTTTGCACCAAAAACTTCTGAATGAGAAAACTTTTTCAAACCTTGCTATAAATAAGTCTGCATTTCTTGGAAGGGATACTGACCATCCTCTACCAATTCCAAGGCAGCTTCCTGATGAACCTGCTGATGCAGAGGTTCAAGCGGAAGCTGCAGCAGCAACTGAGCCCCAGGCTCAAGATGACAGAGCTGTAGACCTAACAGTTTCTGATTCCACATCTGTCCCAGCTTCCTCTTCACTCATAGTTTTTCAATCCAAAAAGAGGAAAGCTTCCACAAACACTTCCACTGCCACCTCCTCATCAAACTCACCTCCTGTCATTTTTAAGAGACAGAGAAATGTGGTTACTAGGTCTCCTCCACCTAGCACCACCAACCAACCTGAAGCTTCAAACCCCGTTCAAGGCAAAAAGCCTAAACGGAAACTGGTAAATTTGGGATTCTCTCTTAGGGATGAACCTTCTGTTGAGGGGGAGTCATTAGAAGCAGATGTAGCTTCCCCATCTGAAAATTTTTCACCCCTGCAACCCCTGTCACCTAGGAGTGACAGTGCTCTCAATCTTGGCTTAAGTGAAGGTGTTATTAACTCACCTGCCACATTACATGAGAACATCCTGATAAGCCAGGACACTGTAGCACTGCAACCCCACTCCTCACCGGAGGTGAATCTCAGGAGTTCTGAAGAGATTCATGCAGAAAGGGCTGTTGCTGCCCAAGTATCCCAACTGGAGCTTGGTGTCAGCAGTAACATCAATAAGACCCAATCTGCGGCAATCTTCTCTGAATCAGCACCCGAAAGTCCTTCATTGGAACCAAGGGTTGTTGAAACAGGTGAAGAGAATCCCAGGTGCCAAGAAGCCATGGGTACCAATGCTGATCAATCTAGGATTGATAGTTTGGTTATTTCCAAGGATACTGGCAAAAAGCCAGTTGAGGATAGTCTTACACTACCTGAATTGACGAAACTGTACCTTTCTCTGCAAGCATAGGTTGAAGCTCTTAACTCAACTGTTGCCAAATTGGTTCAAGCTGATCCTACTCCAACTGAAGCAGGTCCTTCAAACCCTACCAGAGATGCTGAAGAAGTTACTGCAACTGATGAAGCTGATACTGTCAAATTGGGGGAGAAGTTAGTGTCAAAACCTGTTATCACTGAAATCGAAGAGGAAGAAAGGATATCGGCTGAAGTAAGAGCCACAGCTTGCCAAAAGATTGGCATAGAGCCTTTTTCTGTTGAAGAGAGTTGGGTGAATATGAGATGCAGTCAACTGATTGCTATTTCTCCTTTTGAGGACCCCAACCTCACCGAGCTTGTTCAGTCATCCATGCTGATTGCTGGTGCTCTCCCTGAGCACATCAACATGATCACAACACTTCTGAAAGATGTTATTTTTCCGGCTGAAAGAGCCAGTGGTCATGGTGTAGGCAATATTGCCTCCACCAGCAAGGCAGCAGCTGATATGGAAGAAAGTACTGCAACTGCAGCAGTTGGTACTATGACTGAAGGAGAAGATGAGAATTTGATTGGTGAAGATGAAGGAACTGAGGTACTGGAGATAACTGATAAAGAACCTGAAGTCACCCAACCTCAGGTGGTGACTGATGGTCAATTACTGGTTCAAGCGGAAGTTCAAGCGGAACTTCAACCGGAAGTTCAACCGGTAGTTCCAGTTGAAGGAGAGCTGAATGTTCAACCGGAACAACAAATTCCAACCCAGGTGGATGTTCAAGGTCCTAGCTCCTCAATATTTGGGACTGATGAAACACCTGTGGTTCAACCGGAAGAACAAAGAAATGAAGAAGCTGAGGATGTGGCTGAATCACTGATAGCCTTAAGGAGTTCAGAGACAGTTCTAACTGAGGAACCTGTTCAAGCTGATATTGCTAGAACCTTTCAACAGGTAACTCAAACTCCTGAAGCTGAGGCTATAGTGAAAATGGTTGAAGATGCCAGAAGGGTAGCTGAAGATGAGAGGATAGCCAGAGAGCTCCAAGAAGAATTTGATCTATACATGCAAAACAATGTGTTTGAAAACCTTCTTGAAGAAGCAAAGACCAGGTCTTTCAACTGGAGGTTAAAGGATTATGACTTGGATACAATGTCTGAAGCTAATAGGCAGAGGTTAATTGCTATTGCCTCTCAATTGCCTACCAAGCTGACAAAGAATGATGAAAATTACCGTCTGTTGAAAAAGATTAAGAGGGCTCTTGTGATTAGAAACTTGAAGAAAGAGGAAGAGGTAGCTCAGATGCAGGTTAGAGGACTTTGCAGCTTGATTGACAAAATATTTTATGAGCTGAAAGGAGAAATTGCTGCTGTCAATCCTAACCTGGTGATGCCTTCACCATCAGAGCTGATCTCAGGTACAATAACTGCTAATGTTAAACCTGAAATTGATGATATTGCAGATATACTACCTCCACCTTCATTTATCTACAACCCAAACCCAATGCCTACAACAGCTTCATCCATTCTACAGTCACTTCCCATCATACCTTACAAACCTCCACATATCCCCAAGAAGCTTGCTGCTAAACTTGCCAATCCCAAGTTTAGATCAGACAACTTTACACCCATCATTCCCTTCAAAAAGAAGCCTCCACCAACCATGGACTTCTCTGACATCTTTCCACCTACTCCACCCTCAAGCCCAACTCCTGAAGCCAATGAACCACTTCCAAAAACCACCCTACCTCCACTCACCATAAGAGAACCTTCTTCCACCACCACCAAACCTACTGAAACTCAACCAGGTCCCTGTTCATCATCTGCCAAAGGCAAAAGGCCTATTGTGCAAGAATCTGCTGGTAATTCTGATGAAGAGAGGGAAATTAAGAAGAGGAGGTTGATGCATGCCAGAAATAAAAGAGATCAGAGCAAGAGAAGGAAAGGGCCACCCAGAAAGAACAAAATTGTTGGGTGGACAGCAAATGAAGATACCTTTGACTTCACCTTCCAACTGGAAAATGGCACAACTCAGGTGATTAATGCTCACAAGGCCACTTCACTTCTCACTGCACTACAAATGGGAGACATCATTCTGAAACTTAGAGAAATTCTAAGTCCTTCTAGAGCTGAGCACTTATTGAGGCTTCACATAGAGCCACAAGTGATAGAATGTGGAGTGCTCAGCAGAAGAGGTGAAGATGATGAATCAACCGGAGAAGAAGAAGAGCCTACCAGTGAGATTAAATTCATCATTTGGGAAGAAGATGAGAAGCTGTACTACGTACACAGAGCCGATGGCACTTTCACTCCCCATGAATCTATTTCAGTTCAATCTGAATGGAGTGAAAAGGATTGGAAGTCTTTTGAGTTTGTGAAGGTAACCAAGACAAACTCCAAAGAGCTCTCTCAAGATCTTGGTGCCAGCATCAGAATCTCTGACAAGTAGGTTGTGGAGAAGAAGATTTTTGGGTACAAGTCAGTTTTGAAGATAAACATTGAAGATAATGAATAATTTGACAGCATCAGCTTAGGGGGAGATTGTAAGGAAAAATAGAGCTTGGAAGATTTCCGGCTGAAATGCCAATTTTACTAGTTCCGGCTGAAGTTGAAGTTGAAGCAGAATTCACACTTCCAGCGGAATAGGCAGTTCAAGCGGAAAGAAGCAATTCTGGTACTTAGCGAATATTCCGGGTGAACTCGATTATCCACCAGATAAAGAGTTCAACCTGACTTTTCCTGAGATCTCTTTTCAGCAAGTCCAATCCTGCAAAAGCTTCTCGTATGCTTCTAAATCAGATTTAAGCCGCTCTCCTAAAGTAGATTGTTGCTGCCAACACGCAAGTTATTCCGATTGTTGATGTTTATTCTTTCGGTAGTTTGTATTTGACTTTTATGTTTACGGTCTAGATTAGATCGCATGAGATCAATGGCTGTCATTGATCTCATTAGCACTATATATAGCATTAGTTAGCTTACTTTTTCACAAGTGTCAACATACACAGTTCTTGAACAACTTGTAATAGTGTAGCTTCGAGTTAATGCAAATAGTGCCGAGTATTTGATACTTTGTTGTTACTACATTTCTGCAAATCAAGCTTATACATTATACTCAAGAACTCAAATATCGCTTAAGTAAAGTGAAATATAACTTTAATTCCGCAGGGTTATATTTGCAAGTAAAGGGCTTAGTTTTAGTTTATTCATAACTAATAACGATCCTACATCTTCTAATTGCATTTAAATGAGAAATCCGAGGAGCTGCTTGGTACCTGGCACACAAACACACGGCAAACATAATGTCAGGTCTGCTAGCTGTTAAATACATTAGTGAACCTATCATTTCCCTATACAGAGTGGCTTCAATTTCTTCACCATCTTCGTCAGGACAAAGGCCATGTGACAGCTGAATCGGAGTTCCGGGAACATGAACATCTTCAATCTTGAATCGACTTAGAACATCCTTCACATACTTTGTTTGATGTATGAAGATCCCTTTGTCAAATTGTTGAACTTATAAACCCAGAAAGAAAGACATTTCTCCCATAGAACTCATCTCAAACTTAGTCTGCATTAACTTCTTGAAATCTTTCGAAGGTTGTTCATTTGAGCTCCCCAAAATAATATCATCAACATATATTTATACCAAGAGCAAATCCTCCCCCATTTTCCGACAGAACAAAGTGCAGTCTACCAACCCACGCTTAAACCCGTTCTCGAGTAAATAAGTGGACAAGGTCTCATACCAAGCTCAAGGAGCCTGATGAACACCATAAAGTGCTTTGTCCAACTTATATACCTTCTCCGGATAATCAGGAGCGTAGAATCCCGGAGGTTGTTATACATAGACTTCTTCCTTCACTTTTCCATACAGAAATGCACTCTTCACATCCATCTGGAAGACTTTAAAACCACAATGTGCCGCATAAGCCAAGAAAATTCGAATTGCTTCGATCCTTGCAACAGGCACGTACACTTCATTAAAGTCGATTCCTTACTCTTGAGAAAACCCTTGAATAACCAAACGGGCTTTGTTTTGCACTATAACTCCTCGATCGTCCCGTTTGCACTTGTAAACCCAACGGGTTCCACACGGTTCTTTGCTGTTAGCAGGTAAATCAACCAGGTGCCACACTCCAAGTTTCTGAAATTGTAAGAATTCTTCTTGCATTGCCTCCACCCACGAACCATCTTGTAATGCTTGATCAACGTCAGTTGGCTAGATCTGGGATAGGAAACATGAATGAAACACCTCGTCTTGAACACCAGATTCCCTGATTGTAGCACTATTCTCAATTTGATGTATTGTTCTCACTCCTTCCTTTAAATCACCAATAATAGTATCTTGTGGATGGTAGGTGCTTATCTGGAGTGTCTGATGAACTGGACCAATGACCGTCTCAGCTAAATCTAGAACATGATCTTCCCTAACAACCACATTTTCAGTTGAATTAATGTTAGATTGTGAAACAGGTTAAACATTATCTATCTCAACCTCACTTGCACTACTTGTGGTAGCCTCAACATGTGGTTCAGCTTGTTGTACAAGAATCTCAACCTGATCAAACACAGCTTTATGGAACTCATTGTCATCATCAGAAGATAAATCATCAGCAATAGTTGTGGAGTCAATTGTTGTTTCTGTTAGATAATCTTCAACAACAGGCACATTCGGAGGAAGCAAAGCCTTAATATTCTAGACCGGAGTATCATCTTGTAAATTGATATAAACACGAGTAAGATCATCATCAGATATTGCTGGTGCTGATTCAAGCGATTCAAAAATACCCTTATAATAAAACATCCAATCCGGCCCAACGCCTTTAGCTGGAAATGTGTAAGATTGGAAATCAACATGCCAATGTTCTTCCACAGTACCAGTCTACTTATTGAACACGCGTTTCTTCTGGTTTGAATACCGGAAAACTAATCCTTTGAAAACTTTGTCTTCAAATTTACCAGCAGACTTTAACACGGTACAAGGACACCCAAAAGTTTCCAAATAATGTAGATTTGCCTTATGATTCTTAAGTAACTCGTAACAAGTTTTCCCAAGTCTTTTAACCGTAAGCACTCGGTTGAGCACATAACAAGCAGTATTGACAGCTTCTGTCCAGAAATTTACTAGAAGTTGTGGATCAGCCAAAATCGTACGTGCTGTTTTGATAATTGTTCGGTTCTTCCTTTCCGCAACGCCATTTTGCTGAGGTGTGTAAGGAGTACTAAATTCATGTACTATTCCTTTTTCCAAGCAAAACATCCACATGACATTGTTTTTAAACTTCGTGCCGCTGTCGCTCCGAATCCTTCTTATCTTCAACTTGTAAAATGACTCAAGTGTATTGATTAAGTTGACAAGGATTCTTGAAGCTTCATCCTTTGTGACAAGAAAATCTACCCATGAAAATCTTGAATATTCATCGGTTACCATAGACAGTACCAATGTCCGGAAATGCTTTTGTGATTCACAGGACCAAATAAGTCCATGTGAAGCAATTCCAATGGAACATCAATGGAATGGTACTTCTTCAGTGGATGAGACTTTCTTGTTGCTTCCCTTTCTTGTAGCTAACGCACACATCATTGAATACAAATTGATGCTTTGGAAGCCCTTCTATAAGATCCCTACGAACCAATTCATTCATCTTTCGATAATGTATGTGACCCATGTGTCGGTGCCAAAGAACAGATTCTTTCTCAGAAGCCTTTGAAAGGAAACACTGACCCACAACATTCGATCTTGCTGAATTCATATCAAGAACATAAAGATTTGAGAAACGTAGTGCTCGCATCACAATGTAATCATCTGGAATCTTATATCCTGGTTTCAAGATCAAACATTCACTCCCTGTGAAAGCAGTGGTGTATTGCTTATCACAAATCTAGGAGATGCTTAGAAGATTGTATTCCAATTGTTTGACGTATTCCACTCTGTCGAATGTGATTGCACCATTACTCAATTTACCAATAATAGTAATTTGACCGCCTTTGTTTCCAGCAAAAGTGACTTTCCCTCCATCTAAATGTTTAACATCATGAAGTAAGGAGATGTTACCGGTCATATGTCTGGATGCTCCGCTATCAACAACCCAAATATTATTCATAGGTTGTCGCATAGACCCCTGCATAAATTAACATATTTATTAGTTTTTGGATGAACCCAAGCTCGAAGCTTTGGGTCGACCGTCATCTTCGACAAAGTTATTACCAGTTGTGGATGTACCCTTAGGTTTCCACTTGTCAGTTGAAGTGTTTGTGGATACAGATTCAGAATTCTCTAAAATTAACCACCATCTAAATTCTTATCATTTTGATGTTTGTGAAATTCAGATGTTCCATAGTAAAAATGAACTCTGCCTTTGTAATCCACAAATCTAACTTTCTTTTGTGAAACACCAGAAACAGGTGTCTCTATTTGATAACCCTCAGAAGCCTCATCAGATTTTTCAGCTTCAGACTTATCAGCTTTATCCTTCTTCAAGGGACAATTCTGGTATGTATGACCACAGTTTTTGCATTTAAAACATTTTCGTTTGTCAATGACAAACTCTTTGACCGTGTCATCATCCATACCGGTTTCAATGATGGGTTTATGTTTCTTTGATTTTACAACCTTTCGATTAGAAACACGATGATCACTGAAATCATCGTAAAACCCGGAATCATAACCGGTAAAACTATCTGGAACATCACCACCATGACAATATTGATCATAAAATTATGGATTTCCAGAATAGTATTGGTCATCATAATCCTGAAACCTACCCCTCCTACCACCATGCCCTGGACCAACATTATTTCTAAACCCATGATCAACCCACCTTGGACCCCTTCCATAGACAGGTTGATTTGGTCCATAACCAAAATGATCATAAAAACCATCATCTTGAACAAATTGAGATTTCTTAAAAATGAATTTGGTGGTTTTCTGAAATTTGGTGTAGTTGGTTCATAAAAAAAAAATTCTGATGAACCCTTGGTGATTGGAAAGTACTTGGTGTCTTTTGCACAGATTTCTGCACCCGTTATCAAAATTATGATCTGAATGTTTCGAATCAAGTGTGTCCTTTGGTATGATTGTAAGGGTCGGTTTTATGAGGCTTATACATTAGAATAATGGGCTTGGGTTGGGCCGAATTTAGGGCTTGTATGTGGAGGTTGTGTGATTCTATAAATACAACCTCCTAGATTCTTAGAAGGGGTTGGCCATTTCCAGAGAGACCAGAGAGCAGAGAGATTTCGTGATTCTCTAGAGGTGTACCAGACGATTGTAATCATGTGCATCAATCCAGGTTTTATCGTTAATATTTGATTATGTTATTCGTTTCTCTCTCTCTCTCTGATCTTTAATCAATCAATCGTCGGGATTCCGCACCTACGATTGATCAACAATATCGTGTTTGTTCAAGGATTCTAGACTTACAATTGGTATCAGAGCCAAGAAACGCGTGTTTCGTGGCTCACACGATATCGATTCAAGATCATACTAACTGTTTTGTGAGTTTTGGTGGATGTTTACAGGTTTTCGATCCCAAAAACAAGGGTTTTCGATCCCAAAAACAAGGGTTTTCTATCGATTTCAGGGTTTCTCTATCGAAAACAGAGGTTCTCTATCAAAAACAGGGGTTTTCGATCGAAATCATTTTTTTGGAAAGTTTTTAATTGAGATTTTTCTGTTGGAAAAAGGGAGATTTTAAGCGTGTTTTGCAAGTTTTCGTTCTCAGGGGTTTTCTATCGAAATCTAGGGTTTTCGATCGTGATCAGGGTTTTCGATCGTAATCCAGGTTTTCTATCAGGGTTTTCGATTGTAATCCAGATTTTCGATCGTAATCCAGGGTTTTCGATCGTAATCCAGGTTTTCAATCGAAAACAGGATTTCCGATCGAAATCAGGCTTTCTGGTCGAAATCAGCTTATATGCTAGGTCAGTTTTCACTAAAAAATGCTATCAGGAGCTACGTTTGGAGTTACGAGGCCTATTACCAGTCAAATCGAAGCTCTCAACGATCTCTACGTTTTAGTTCCTAATTAATCTCGAAAATCCTTGGTTAAGGACTTCGTTTTTTGCGTCGAAAGTTTTGGGGTCTTTCGGTATTTGGTGTTTTGGTGAATTTTTCTATATTTTGAGCTCGTGATCAGGTTGTCAACTATATTTTATAATCAATATGAGTTCAGATACATCTTCATCACAGGAATGTACTAATCCTACATGTCCTCCTTGTTTGATCTCTCCTAACAACTTTCAAGATTGGAAATGCAGTTTGAGAAACCATCTAAAAAGTGTGGAGTTGTGGAGATCCGTGACGGACGGTCCTTTCCAACTGATAGATTTTACAGGACCTAAAAGATGGGATTCGAAAACTGAGAATGAATTCTCTGATGATGACTGGGAAAGAGTCAAGGCAGATGAAAGAGCATATACAATTATGAACATGGCTTTATCTCCAGACATTGCTCAAGAATTCAGAAAATGGCAACCTGCTCAAGCGCTCTGGAATGCTTTGTGCAATGCTTATAACAGAAATGAGGATGATGAAAAGATCAAGCAACGTGCAATTGTGGTTGAAGTTGAGGACACTGAAACGCCGATATGTTCTAATCCAACATGTGCTCGTTTAATTCCTGGTCTTAGACAGATTTGGAAAAATTTGGAAATAGAATTATTCGACGCACAATGTGCCACTACTCATTTAAGGGTAGATTTTTTAAGAGCGGAGAGAAGGTGAAAGCCCAGAAAGCAGATATACAAAACTATTACGATCTTTCCACTGAAAAGTCTATCTTATATGATCGCTCCAAGATATAAGTATTTGAGTTGAAACAACAGCTGGATGATTTGCAACACCAATATGATGAACTGCTGGTTAAGTATGATACCATCAACTCAAAAATAAACGTATGTTGGATGCTGGTAAATCATTATCTTGTGTGATTGTGACTGGTCAGGTTGGAAGAGATAAAGCTGGGTGTGGGACAAAAAAATCTGAAGTTCTAAATAGTATTATTCCTCCACCAGTTTCCAGAGATATAGTTGGGCTTTTAATCGATGATAATCAAGTTGATAGATTTGGTTCTGGATATAAAGAAGCTGCTCCTCCAGATGATAGTGTTTTGGTAGGAACGAATCCAATGACCCAAGAAGAATTAGACAATGAGTCAACCATGACTTATGGAAAATGATTAACTAAAGACACTACTGAAACTAAAAAGTGATGAAAGAGGTGCAGCTGAAGTGACCATTGAGGATGTATCAAATGATGATGCTGAGTGCCAAAAGTACAACAAATATCATAACTCCAATGCAGAGGGTGCAGGTTTGAGTTCAAAAGATCCGTGGTTGGAGTACCCAGAATCACAATGGCCTAGATACCATTGGCTAACTGATCTCTCACTGTGTGCAGGAACAGTCAAGGAGGACTATCACTAACAATTTCTTTGTTTATTGATAAGTGATTGTTTCAGGCACAGGATAGGAAACATCGCCCCACTTCATAGAGTGCAATATTGTACAACAGAGGGTATGTTTCCTTGAGAGGTTAAAGTACAAAATCAGCAAAAAGGTATTGTTTTAACTTGGTTGTTTGAATGTTGAAGCGGTAAAGTTTGAGTGTGCCAAAACCCAATTCTCAAAAAATTTCATCTAAATACTTTGAAGGTTAGCTTGGCCAGCTGTAATTAAATTTATTTTTTTTGTTTTAGTTGTGTGTCTGTGTGTTCGCTTAAAAAGATGAAAAAATGAAAAAAATTTGAAAAATAATAAAAAATAATAATAATAATAATAATAATAAAAATAAAAAAATAGAGTGATTAAAAATCAAAAAGCATGGGAAGAATAAGAGACCCTCAAAATTTGTGGCTTTTTAATTTTTAATGTGTTTTGTATTTATTTTGAGAAGGAGGGAAGTGAAATAAACTTCCGTGTTGTGAATGGCTGACACGCGTAAGGCAATTGTGAAAGACTCGATCCATAGTGATGTGTTGATAGGCTCAGCTCTTAAATCTGAAAAGGTATGTGTTACACACTTAAAGATAACGTATGGCAGTTTGTTGGGTAACAGCACTTAGGTTAATTGCATTTCTATTTGACTGCATGTTTAAGTTCCCGATACACACGCTTGCCACCAAGAGTGTGAAATTGAGCTCAAAAATCGGTGTCCCCTCTGCTTTGCGTGAGCAATGACCTGGGGATGCTTTGCATATATGTAAGGCTCTCCTCTGCTTTGCGTGAGCAATGACTTGGAGTTGTTCATACATACGTGTTTCTAGATCACCTTAAATAATATTAAAAAAATATATGTATACACCCAAAAGATGCCAAAGAGCACATCAAAAGAGACCCTCAAGCGTCCAAATTCCTCAGCCTTGTCACTAATGTGTACTAGGTGTCATAGTCAGGTTACAACCTGATTGAAACACCACTAGGAGATTAGTTGACTTTGTATATTATACCCCAAAATCTATGTGATCTATTCTTTCTCTTCTCAACCTAGTCTCGAGCTTAGTTTCAAACTTCTGGTTCAAGTTGTGAAAATATTTGGTAGGGAATTTATGTGCTTGATAGTGTGCAGTAATTTATACCTAGGATTTGTTGAAGCTCAGTTTCTTTTCATAATTAATGCACAATAAAAGATAATAAAAGTGACAAACAGCCTAACTAAGAAAAGGGTTTGAGTTTAAAGTGGACCAGAAGATGAAAAGGGTTTCTCGATCAGACTCATACGGTTTGATCCCTTAGAAACCTTCTCATGTTTGAATTGTTTTTTATTTGTTTAATTTTTAATTGTTCTTGTATGAGTCTTTAAGTTTTCTTTTTTTCCTGGCCAGGTTAATTTGAGAAGTTTAAATAAGTTTATGTGGGTTTTGTGCATGACAGTATGCACCCCCCCCCCCCAGAATATACCCAATTTTTAGGGGGAGAAGGAGGGATAATAGGGAGATAAGAACTATCTCACTAGAAGTCATTATCTCAGGGGGAGATAATATGCATTATACCAGGGGGATAAGAGATAATATGTATTATCTCAGGGGAAGTCAAAAGAGGTCTTGGATTAAGGGGAAGTTTTATAGAAAACCCATATTAAGGTTTTTGGTTAAAATTATGTTATTCACCTACTAACCCAGGGACCAGTCATATATGTCTGGTGGTTTGTTTTTTTTTATTTTATTTTCCAGACAGGTTCTTGGTGATGAAGAGAAAAGCTGATGCTGATTGAGAAAAAGTTCCTGAGTTTCTTGTGAAGCCCAATGAAGATTGTTCAAGAAAAGATGTGGTCTTGCAAGGAGCTGCATGCGTTAAAATTTTCAATGTAATAGTTCTAATGATATAAGCCTAGGGGAAGATTGTAAGGGTCGGTTTTATAAGGCTTATACATTAGAATAATGGGCTTAGGTTGGGCCGAATTTAGGGCTTGTATGTGGAGGTTGTGTGATTCTATAAATACAAGCTCCTAGATTCTTAGAAGGGGTTGGCCATTTCCAAAGAGACCAGAGAGCAGAGAGAATTCGTGATTCTCTAGAGGTGTACTAGACGATTGTAATCGTGTGCATCAATCCAGGTTTTATCATTAATATTTGATTGTGTTATTCGATTCTCTCTCTCTGATCTTGAATCAATCAATCGTCGGGATTCCGCACCTACGATTGATCAACGATATCGTGTTTGTTCAAGGATTCTGGACTTACAATGATAACCTTACCATCTCCCCTCCTAGTGGTCAAACTTCTTATATTCGTATCATAGTTTGGACCAAAACCTCCCGTAAAAACCTTATCAATTAATTCTGGATTGACCATTTTTAAAAGTCCTTATCGCTATACATAACATCTGAACCCTTCAGGCGATAAGTTTTCCATTTCTTGCTTTTGTCAAACTTTGCATTTTGAGTTGGATTTCCAACCTTTGCCTTTTCAGAATTCGATACTTTTGAAGATGAACCTTGTTCAAAAACCTTAGGTTTCGGTTTGACAAACTCAGGTACAAATCCAACTCCACCATTCTTTAAATTCTTACTCCCCACAGTTTTACCCCTCGCAATCTGTTTTTTCTCATATGCACTTAGTTTCGTAAGCTCAGATTTAATGGTAGGAAAATTATGATTTAAAATCAAATCATTATGATCT
>JBCNJP010000025.1:5016571-5317447 GCA_039602395.1 Deinandra increscens subsp. villosa | reverse complement strand
GCAAAGTAATTATTGAGGAGAAACTTACCCGTTATAACATTAGTATCATTCCTGGCTTCTCCTGTATTCATGACGAACGCGCGACCACGCCCGTTGTTACCTCCACCATTACCACCATTGTTCCCGCCGTTTCCGTTGTTGTCACGGTTATTGTTGTTGCCGGGGTTGTTGTTCCTCTTCTTCAGTTGGGGACAGTCTTTCTTGATGTGGCCTTGCTTCCCGCACTCGAAGCAGCCACGCGGGTTTTCATTGGTGTTGTTGTTGTTTCGCTTCTGAAGCTCGCCCCAGCAATTCTTAGCTTCATGGCCGGGCTTGCCACACCGTTCACAGTTGCCACTCGCCCTACAGTTGCCGGAGTGGTGGATGTTGCATCGGTTACAGAAGGGTAATTTCCCTTTATAACCACCTTGGCCTTGACCACTGCTGCCTTGGCCGCCATTGTTGTTACGGTTCTGGTTGTTGCCACTGTGGTTGTTTCCATTATAACCACCCCTGGAGTGGTCATGACGCTTGTTGGAGTGATGGGAGTTTGAAGACCTCCCAGCAGAATTTCCAGCCCCGGTGTTAACCGGTTCTTCTTCGCGCTTCCTTTTCCCGTCAAGGGCCGTCTTGGGGGTCTTCTTGGGCGGTAGAGTCCCCTGCTCTACAGCTTGGTCAGTCAGTTTGTGCGCCAGTCGAATCGCTTGTTGCACGTTGGCAGGGTTTGAAGCAGTGACCATGCCCTTGATCTGTGGAACGAGGCCGTCCACGAAACGCTCAATTTTCTTGAAATCAGCATCCACCATGGTTGGACACAAAACTGAGTACTCGTGATATCGATCAGCGTAGCTTTCGATCTCGGAACCCACCATCTTCAAGTTTTGAAACTCGATCTCCAATCTCTTCACCTGGTCACGGGGGCAGTATTCCTCCATGATGGCGTCCTTGAATTCTTGCCATGTCATTGCATTGGCGGCGTCCAGCCCGAGCATCTGGATCTGAGCATTCCACCAGGTAAGGGCGGAGTCTTCCAGGGTGCCTGTCGCATACTTTACTCGATCGCCATTAGGACAGTTGCTCATGGAGAAAACTTTTTCTGACTTTTCCAGCCAACGGAGCAGACCCACTGCCCCTTCAGTACCCTTGAACATCATAGGTTTGCACCCCATGAACGACTTGAACGAACATTGGTTTTGTCCTGAATTCATTATAAAAATTCACTTTAGAATTTCTACTGCTGGGTTACAAGGTTTTTGATTAAAGGGAAAGGAAGAAAAAATATATACCCTATATTTATTTCACCGACTCCTTACTTACCGTTGTTATTGTTATTGTTGTTCTGGTTCGCCAGGGCTGCGGCAATTCCCTGGTTGATTAAGTTCTGAATTTGAGCCGGTGTCATTGGCTGAGGGTTGCCTGCGTTGGTTCTGCGTGGAGGCATGGTTCTGATAACACAAAGATTTATTACTGAATTAATATACCCAATATTATTTCAACTCATAATAAATATAGGATGAAATTTTAAATCCTTATAATATCCATTATAAAAAAAAATTAACACCAAATCATAGTCATCACAAGCGCAACCAAAAACATTCACCAAAACATCCAGAATTTGTCATGTCTAATAGTAGTAAGTGGAATAAGGTAGAATAACGAAGGGCCTAAGAGTCTGTGACATCCGAGTCGGCATCCGACTCGTTGGGGTGACCCTCCTCGGCTTCCTGGAATTCCTCCTCCTCTGATTCCTCTTCGGGTTCCTCTTCAGGATCATCTTCCATTGGAGCGACCTCTTGGATAGGTTGAGCTGGCAAGGGTAATCCCATTTGGGCGTATAGGGCTGCGATCTGGGCCCCTTGGTTTGCTATAGTCGACTGCTGTTCATTCAACCTGACCTGCTGAGCTTGGATGGTTGCTTCGGCCTCAGTAAGACGGCCACTGATATCGTAGATAGTACCTGCCCACCCGTTGACTTCGTGGGCTAGGTCATTGTGGCCTTTTGTTGTGACCATGTCTTCGCGCACGCTCGCTATGCTATTTCGTGCCTCGTCGCGGTGTTAGTCCAGCTTGCGTAGGATATACTCGTGACCCGCGAGTAACCCGGTAACGACATTCCATATGGGAAAAGGAGGTATGGGGACCTCAACTGCCAACATCCGCAATGAGCTGAGTATCCAAAACAGAGAGGGTTTAACCCAACGGAAATCGCCTATGCGACAGTTATGAAAGGTGAAATGGCGCTCGGCCTTGAAGTCAGCCTGGGTGTAAGGAGTTGGGTTGGTAGAGGGTCCTTCCTGACGCGATGCCTCCTCCCTTACTTGCTTCTTTCCTCTCGTGTTGTCGGAAGGTGCCATCTTTGATGATTTCCCAGGTAAGTGGTTGCAAAACAAAACAATGCAAAACAAAGAAGACAAAACAATGCAAAACAAAACAATGCAATCACGCTCTGTTCGGATTACAGTCTAGAGCAATTTTCTTGTTTTTAGTAAAAATAGAATTGCCTATAACGGTCACACAAGGTTCATGCACTAACAAGTGGATGTCAATTCCTAGGTTAAAGACTTGTCTCTTGGCAATGCAAGAAGCAAACTTGTGTTTCCACTTCAACTACAGAGGCTGAGTATATTGCGGCCTCAAGTTGTTGCAGTCAAGTTCTTTGGATCCAGAATCAAATGCTTGACTACGGGATCAAATTCATGGAAACTCCTATTCTTGCAGACAATAACAACGCCATCTCCATCATCAACAATCCAGTAAAGCACTCCAAAACCAAACACATTGACATAAGGTATCATTTTATTAGAGATTGTGCCGATAAGAATTTGATCAAACTATTCAAAGTTCATATTGATCACCAGTTGGCAGACTTGCTTACAAAAGCTTTTGATGAGGCAAGATTTTTCTATCTCATCACAGCCATTGGGATGATGAATTTTGAATAAAAACTTTTCACAATTTTCAAATAAAAGAGAGACATGTGCTTAAGAGCCCGTCTATTAATACAAAAAGAAAAAGAAAAAGAAAATTTTTTGTGATAATTTCAGTTCATAGTCAGTAACCTCTGTTACACTATGAAAATTTATCACAAATTTTCAAAAATCTTGTGTTTGGTGTTCAGCTTCAAGTTCCGGTTCAACCCGTGAGTAAAACAACTTTTGAAACTCACCGGGTGAACTTCAACCGGAAAAATGCTTTGTAAATGACGTGAAAAATGTTTTTGAAAACAATTCTTCCAAGCGGAAAAATCATCCGCTTGAAGTTCAGACGAAAAAATTTAGTTTTTAAAATATAGGAGATATGGGTTCCGCTTGAACTTCCGGGTCAACTAAGTCAAAGTCCCATTTAATTACCCGGAAGACACAATTTTCTAAGCGGATATACATTTATTTACCCATTAAGTTTTTAACTGATCAAAATCCAAGGTTTCAATAAATTTACTTTTGGATAAAGACATGCTTTAACCAGCTGTACTGTATAACACATAAAGCATCTGTCCCATTAGTTACTGAACCGTCTGTTTTAACTCTCTCTCCTCCACATCATCACCGAAAAGGTAAAAAGCCCTAATTTACCGTCACTTTCCCCATTTCTCTCAACCCCACTCAGCAATTACTCCCAAATTTCTCTCAAACTCTCTCCGATAAACCTCCGTTTAACCTTCAATCTTCTCAAAAACCTGTATCAACAATGGCTCCAAAATCAAAGGCGAGTGGCAAGAAGTGTCACACCCCCAATTTACCACTAACGGAGTTTTACCGTGTGGGGTGTGAGTACAGACCAGGACCCGAGTCAATGATTGCAACAACCCATTCAATCCATAATTATAATAGGATAAATGCATCAAACATTCATTAGTAAACCATAATTTAGATGTGTAACGCAGCGGAAAGTAATATGCGCCAAAACACGCGCCCAATAATTTAAAATAAGTTCAAACGCATGCAATGTTGAGGAAATAAAAGTGTTTGTCTCCCAAAGTAAAAGTTTGAAAAGAAAACAAAGCCAAGGGGTAACCCGCCACACCTACCAATAACAGACATAACTCCTAGTGACCTGTACAAAAATAGAGTAAAACCAAGTATCAGCTAATGCTAGTGAGTTCACGAAAGTAGTATAATACATATACTAAGTATGGAGATATAAATAATAAGCATTAATAAGAATTGAATACTATCGTAGGTAGCTAGCCTAGTTGTCATGTTCATTAGGAAGTTCGCAACCGAAGCTGACTAAATGCATGTAGGGAATGCCTACATGTTTTGCCTCCCCTGTGTCCATCTGTACACAGTAGTTTTGGTTGACATTAACTCCGTCCGACCTCCAGTCAGGTGGGCATCCCGTGCACCGCAGAGCGAGGGTTGTCAATCCTCAGTAGCACTACTAAACGTCACCATGCTATTTACATTATATTAACGATCCGATTATGCGAGGGCTTTAATAGATGGGCTATCCCATAACATGTGATAGTTTACTTATTCAAATCCATTAACGTGCGTTTTGTAAGTTACCAAATACTTGTAAGAAAAACGGATCATTACCCAAACAGGGTATGATCTAACTTGGAGTGTGAAACTCACCTTTGGGAGCGCTGCTACGAAAACCGCACTTGATCCAAGTGCTTCGCGTTTAGAGAAACGGAAGAGAGTGTATGACCTAAGAGTGCAGGCCTATCGTGTTAGTTGTGTCACAAAAGAAAACGAGCTGACTTGCGACACACGGGTTGATCGTGGTGGGGACATGCGCGAGAGGGGAAAAAAGAGAAAGAGAGAGAAAATAGGATCCACTGAAGGCATACGTGCACAAGTGTCCTATCGTCATGTTACTAGAGTGGTGTGGGTGAAACACATAAGCAAATACCTAGGACAAATGTGATTAACTACTACGGTACAACATAAGGTCAACGAATGAACCTTATGCAGTCTTGCCATTCCCACGGAGTGGGGACCTAGGACCTGTACTGGAGCATAACTACATGGCCTAGGGGTTTAGACTAACCCAACACATAAGCATATTGGAAGGAGAACAAGTTGTGGAAGCATGCGGTGGGTTACACATTGTCAAACAATTGGTCAAGGATTGGGGTCATCTAACTTATCCTACCAAAGGGGCTTGGTCAATGAAAGTCAACAGAAAGTTGGGCTACTCTTAATTGCCTAATTTCATGCATTGACCTAAGGTTCATAGCTAGCATACAAGTTACATGGCAAGACATGGAAACAAACATCACAAATTTCAAGACGGCTGCGCACCGACTTTGTCTACACCAAATCAGTAGCTTATCATATGAACTAGAGCCCCTAAACGCTGTCAATTCAAAGATAACTCACCAAGGTTTGTTTTGCAAAAAGAATCATCTAAAAAGGATGAGAGATGAGAAAGTTATGTCATGTGAAAGTTGGATAAAAATTTCCAGACAAAATCTGCCTGGCGTTTACTCAATGACATAGTGTTCAGGTTGTAACTCATTACTACCTTTGAGTTAGATTCCAAAAATTTCCAGATCATTAATTTAGCATGTGCACAACAACTTTTATGTTTTAACAAAATTTTAATTGTCCCGTTAACCTTGTCAAAAATCTTGCGTAAGTGCATGAGTTTATTTCCGGACAGAATTGCACACCCATTTTGTCCGTGAGGTCGGTGCCATATGAAAGCTAAGACATATACCTAAGACTAGGAAAAAGAATCATGCAATTTGGTCATGTATAAGAAGGTTATGCTACTTTGAAATTAACTAAAATTTGACGGACTGATTCTGTCAACAGATTGTAACGTCAACTTCCCGACACCATGGATCATTCACTAATCCGAATTAAGACCCCAAGTTTTATAGGAAGTTTATTTAACATGTTACCAAAAAAACTTTATGTTTTATGTTTTGAAAGATTGTCACGTTATATTGACCCAATAATCGAAACAAATCTAACTCTCAACATTTTAACAGCCCCGTGCACCAAACTTGTGGTGCACGTTTGGGCGACCATATCTTGTTTAAAAATTGCGTTTTTGGTACCCCTGGAAAGCTAAGACGATGAACTTTCGTCTCCAAAAAGAATCACACGATTTAGACTTCTGGTTTGCGAGTTATGACCCGAACAAGATGGTAGAAAATTTTGACAGAATCTGTTTGAAATCTATCTATGATTTTATGATGATCTTTTCACAAACCCAAACCCCATAACCCTAATTCCGAAAATCACAGCCCTTAAAGGGTTCTAAAACACAGAAATTAAGTCGAGTACATCCCTACAAATCGCACATAACAGCCATAGAAGAACATGCATCGTGATGAACACCAAGAATCACACAACTAGTTTAGGGTTTTACCTTTGGTTCTTCGTGAGAGGTTTAGAGATGGAATTGCAGGGACCACGTGCTTTGTGCTTCTTTTAGTACCCGCTTGCAGCAGGTTGGACGTTGGTTGATGGCCGGAAAATGCTCCGATGGTGGTGGTTGATGAAAGCCGACGAGAGAGAGGGTGGGGGAGGAGTTGTCGTTCAAAGAAGAGTGGGGAGGGGGCTAGGGTTTGATCCCCTCCTTCCCTTATATACTTATTATACTTATTATTATTATTATTATTATTATTATTATTACTATTATTATTATTATTATTATTATTATTATTATTATTATTATTGTTTTAATCAATTAATTAAATTAAACAAATGGTGATTGATTAATTAATTTAAATAGAAGTGAACGTACGGGCTAGAGTTGTCGGTTTAGAAGAATCATACGGAATGAAAGACGGGAATTTATAAGTCATGCTTATACGATAAAACGAGTCTATAGAACTTTCTATAAACTTTAAAATTTGATAAAATGTCAAATGCTAGGCCTCTCGGGTAATTTATCGGATATGGTTGATCAACCAAGTGCATCGGAACAGACTCGATAAGTGGAGTGCACTAAATTAAACACATGGGCAAGTCTTAACGGGAAAAGTTTAACGGAGTTAACCTGGGAAAACGGCAGTTGTCACAAGAAGCCCATCGGTGACTCAAAGTTCCCTGTAGAACACAATTTGGTGGCGTACCTAGAACCACCAAGCAAAACTGACATCTACAATGGCATGATAGACTTCATCAAAAGATCTCACCTTCATCATGCGCTCACTGTTGAAGTAGAAATATTTGAAGAGGGTATGGAAGAGTTCTGGTCTCATGCTAGGGTTACCGAAGGCGAAGATGGTAGTGAATCGATTGTGTCGAAAGTTCAGGGCACAGAAGTGGAAATTAATGAAGAAAAGGTGCGAAAAATGTTGAAATTTAGGGATAACAGTGGATATGAAGTAGTCGACTCCCAGAAATATCTTCGACTGTTCAGGAATATTGGATACGGTGGTTCCCTGCAAAGCAAAACTATCAAGAAAGGGCAATTACCCTACAAATGGAGGTTCTTGGCCCATACAATTTTGGTGTGCCTATCTCCAAAGAAAGGTGGATTTGACGAACTTGCCAGTGAACAGGCTTCCGCCTTCTATGCTGTGGTAAAAGGTGAAAACTTCAATTTTTCCAAACTGATTTTTCAAGCCCTAAAATCCAACATTCATTCTGAATATATCTACCAGTACCCTAGATTTTTTACATACATTCTCAAAGAAGAGTACCCCCAAATCGTCTGGCTTGGTACAATCTTGCAACAAAAACTTCTTAATGAGAAAACTTTTTCAAACCTTGCTTTAAACAAGACTGTATTTCTTGGAAGGGACACTGACTATCCCTTACCAATTCCAAGGCAGTTTCCAGATGAACCTGCTACTGCTGAGGTTCACCCGGAAACTGTAGCAGCAACTGAGCCCCATGCTCAAGATGACAGAGCTATAGACCCAATAGCTTCTGAACACACATCTGTCCCAGCTTCCTCTACTCTCAAAACTTTTCAATCCAAAAAGAGGAAAGCTTCCACAATCACTACCACTGCCACCTCATCATCAACCTCACCTCCTGTCATTTTTAAAAGGCAGAGAAATGTGGTTACTAGGTCTCCTCCACCTAGTCCCACCAACCAACCCGAAGCTTCTAACCCCGTTTGGGATGAACCTTCATTTGAGGGGGAGTCATTAGAAGCAGATGCACAATCCCCATCTGAACACTTTTCACCCCTACATCCCCTATCACCTAGGAGTGACAATGCACCCATTCTTAGTTCAAATGAGGGTGTTATTAACTCACCAACCTCATTACAGGAGAACATACCGATGAACCAGGACCCTGTTGCATTGAACCCCCACTCCTCACCGGAGGTGAATCTCAGGAGCTCTGAAGAGACTCATGCAGAAAGGGCTGCTGCTGCCCAAGGATCCCCACTGGATCTTGGTGTCAGCAGTAACATCAATAAGACCCAATCTGCGACAATTTTCTCTGAATCAGCACCTAGAAGTCCTTTATTGGATCCAAGGGCTGCTGAAATAGATGAAGAGAATCCCTGGTGCCAAGAAGCCGTGGGTACCACTGCTGATCAATCTCGGATTGATAGCTTGGTTTTGTCCAAGGATACTGGTAAAAAGCTAGTTGAGGACAGTTATACACTACCTGAATTGACGAAACTGTACCTTTCTCTCCAAGAACAGGTTGATACTCTGAATGCAACTGTTGCTCATTTGGTGAAAGCTGATCCTACAAACACTGAAGCAGGTCCTTCAAACCCTATCAGAGAAGCTGATGAAGTTGTTATTGCTGATGAAGCTGATACTGTCAAATTGGGGGAGAAGATGCCCTCAAGGCCTGTTATAACTGAAATTGAAGAAGTTGAGAGGATACCGGCTGAAGTTAGAGCCACAGCTTGTGAAAGAATTGGTGTGAACATGAAATGCAGTCAACTGATTGCTATTTCTCCTTTTGAGGACCCCAACGTCACTGAGCTTGTACAGTCAACCATGCTGATTGCTGGTGCTCTCCCTGAGCACATAAACATGATCACAACACTTCTTAAAGATGTTATATTTCCGGCTGAAAGAGCCAGTGATCAAGTGGTAGGAAACATTGCCTCCACTAGCAAGGCAGCCATGGATGTTGAAGAGAGCACTGCAACTGTTGCAGTTGCTTCAGTGACTAAAGGAGGAGACAAAAATTTGATTGGTGAAGGAGAAGGCACTGAGGTGTTGGAAATAGCCGACAAAGAACCTGAAGTCACCAAACCTCAAGTGGTGATTGAAGGCCAAATTCATGTTCAACCGGAAGTTCAACCGGAACTTCAACCGGAAACTCAACCGGAAGAACAAAGAAGTGAAGGAGCAGAAGACATAGCCGAAACTTTGATAGCCTTAAGGAGCTCAGAACCAGTTCAAGCGGAAACACCTTTTCAAACTGATATTCCTAAAACCATTCAACAGGTGGTTCAGACTCCTGAATCTGAGGCTATAGTGAAAATGGTGGAAAATGCCAAAAGGATAGCAGAAGATGAAAGGCTAGCAAAAGAACTTCAAGAGGAATATGATCTGTATCTGCAAAATGGAGTGTTTGAAAACTTGCTTGAAAAGTCTAAAACAAGATCTTTCAACTGGAGACTAAAGGATTACGATTTGGATGCAGTGACTGAAACTGATAGGCAGAGGTTGATTTCTGTAACGCCCTATACTTATAATGCGGAAAATACACCTTTAAAAAAATCGGTCCCAGAAAATTTCGCCAGCTAAAACAACGTTTTGACCAAAAAGGTTTAACGATGGTCATCCCAAAACTACATCTGGGTCAGAACACAACCCCTTTTAGAATATGCAATTTAATTAAACATCATCATTGAATTTTAACACATGCTCCTATTAGTGTTCGGTTCTCCCAAAAGCTTCGCCCGATCGTGACCCACTAGCGACCCATTCCTTTCCTGTCACAAATACCAGTAACACATTAGTATTGGTGACAAAAATAATCAACAACCCAAAGTACCCTTCCAAAAAGGGGAATAACGACAAAAGATATAATCTCAGGTCCATCGCGTATCGCGAAGGATCTCTCACACCATGCTAGAGATCCAAGCGTATCGCTTGCAGCTTCATCACTTCCAAGCGATACGCTTGGAAGTAAATTTCCATGGATCCTGACAGAATTAGCCAGTTTATCATACTTAGGTAAAGTTTTGGGCATATTCAGTTTGTGCTGCAAAAATACCCATTCATTCCCATTCTTTTGGCCATACGTGAACTACGATATTAGTCAAACAATTAATCATTTATTTTCATTCATTTCTACGGATTCAACGTATGGTATTCAATATAATGAATTCCCAACCCGTTGACCCATTTCACCATCATACATCCTTAAAAAGGCCAATTATTACTCCACCTCTTATTCTCATCTCAAAATAACATTTACCACATTCCATCTTAGCTTACTAAGTATTCATAACATGGATAAGATAAAACATAACCAAGTCACACCTTAACCACTACTTGCATATCAACCCTTAACATACCATTGGGTTTACTATTATTCCTTCTTAACATAAACACATATCACACTTGTTGCATTCTTTCACCCGAAGGTGCCACTTAGAGTATAAGAACTCATACATTTCTATAAACACACTTGGATTCATCCACCTTAACCCAACCGGGCTTTTAACATACTATATAAACACATACTTTGATATATCTATCTTAACCAAAAACGGGTCATAAAACATTCTTTATTTAATCACATACTTTGATTTATCTATCTTAACCCAAAACGGGTCATAAAACATTCTTTATTTAATCGCATACTTTGATTTATCTATCTTAACCCAAAACGGGTCATAAAAAGTACTCTTTTTTTTATCATCTTAACCCAAACGAGACTTATTACACATTTTGTGTAACACATATTGGTGTTACACATCTTTACCCAAACGGGTCAAATTACACACTTTATTTAACACAATTTAGTGCTATTCGTCCCTACCCAAACGGTTCATATTGCATACTTTGTATAACAAACATTTGTGTTACTCATTCTTACCCAAACGGGTCATAAAACATACACTATATAAACACGTTTTAGTTTATCCATCTTACCCAAACGGGTCATAAAACATACTTTATATAAACACATTTTGGTTTATCCCTCTTACCCAAACGGGTTATAAAACATACTTTATATAAACATATTTTGGTTTATCCTTCTTACCCAACTTTATATAAACACATTTTGGTTTATTCATCTTACCCAAACTGGTCGTAAAACATTCTTTATATAAGCACATCTTGGTTTATCCATCTTACCCAAATGGGTCATAAAGCATACTTTAAATAAACACATTTTGGTTTATTTATCTTACCCAAACGGGTCGTAAAACATTCTTTATATAAACTCATCTTGGCTTATCCATCTTACCCAAACGTATTCTTAAAACATACTTTATACAAACACATCTTGGTTTATCCAACTTACCCAAACAGGTTCTTAAAACACTCTTTATATAAACACATCTTGGTTTATCCATCTTACCCAAACGGGTTCTTAAAACACTCTTTATATAAACACATCTTGGTTTATCCATCTTACCCAAGGTGTTATTCATCCTTTACCCATACGGGTCATGGTCATTCTTTAGAAACACACACTTTGATTTATTCATCTTTAACCCAAACGAATTCTTAAAACGTACTTTATGTTAACACATACCGATTTATTCACCTTAACCCAAATGGGTCATAAAACGTACTTTATATGCACACTTTGAATCCATCTTACCCCAAATGGGTCATAAAACTTACTTTATATGCATACTTTGAATTATCCATCTTACCCCAAATGGGTCATAAAACATACCTTATTCATTCTACTTATGTTACCGATCACATTATAGGCAATTATAATGCTCCAACAAAATTGATAATCTCACTTGTGGTCGAACTACTTTATAACATACTTTGTAACATAAGACTATAACAACTTATGTGTTACCTCGAGCCTTCCATTTTGCACTTGTTTAATGACATGAGCTCCCTCCTTGATTACCTATAAATACTTAAGCATTTAGCTTAACCATTCTCAATATGATCATACATGATTCTCAAATACCTCACTAACTATAAGTTAGACAAAAATCCATACTTTCAATTTCACTATTTCTTTGAGGCATTTTCACAAACACTTGGCGTGCTTAAAAATGCTTAATCCTACGCATTGGATTTTAACATACTAATTTACCACATTCTTGCTCACATCCAAAATCCAATCACTTCCTCTTGAAAAATTAGCAATATTCATAACAGCTATATGCACGAATGAAGCTTAACTTACCAAACCCAACCCCACACATCACATAAATCGTTTTCTACATATGGAGCTTTAACCACTTTAAAATTTTCAACCATGACTAGCAAGTATACTATCATGCATACTTAATCCATACTTTAGTAGCACAAGAAGGCACATATAACCAATTTCTCACATCATTTAGCCATAAATATATGATTTCAATCTTGGCTACACAACTTAGGAAGAACTTACTTGGCTTACATCACGAAATTGAAGAGAAAATCATGTGTAGAACATGTTGCTTGCTCCAAATCGCCATTTTCTTCATGGTTTTCACCAATTCTTGGCCTTGAATCAAAGATTGCTCAAGCCCTAGTCGTCTTCCCCTCTTCCTTACTTGTCTGCGTATTTCTCCATGGAGAAATCTAGACACTTCTTTTTAATCCCATATTTTCATACTGCCCCCCCTCTAATGTGGACTTTTTGTTAACTTTAGCCACATACTTAGATTTTACACACAACACCCTCATTTTTCCATGACATTTCTATTAGTTACTTATAGGATTAGTAACTAGTTAAAACATTCGTTATTTCACATCGGCTCATCCATTTAAAAAAAATACTTCACCCAATAGCCCCACAATTCTTATAATAAATAACCTAAATTCAAAACGGGTTTTGGGATGTTACAACTCCACCCCCCTTAAAGGGAGTTTCGTCCCCGAAACCTTCTCGTACTCTCGAAGCTTATAGAAATACCTATCACTACTCTTATTTGGGATCGCGTTATGTAGCATGTAATCCATGCGTACACATGTGACCCCTCACCCACTATCATTCCTCTCAAGCAATTACTAAATCTTATTCAGTGACCTTCTAGATCACTCTACAACTTTGTGATCACTTACACCTCGTACTATTGACAATGCAGAATATCCATCCTTTTCTGCATCATCCTCCACTTTAGAAACCTTCGACTCAGTCAACAACTTACACACAATCTTAACGAGTTACACATGCCATTCTTATCTCGCCAGTTTTACTGAATCCAAAGCAAGGAAGTTTATAATCCACCTGTTAACCTCTCATGAAATCTTAAATTCCATAATCATTCATGGGTTCATAAACCACATATGGTCTAGTCATCCCTTTTCTCCTGTGCCTAAATGCCCCTCACATACTTACCTTTACTTTAACGTGGTCACCCACATGCCTAATCGCATTGCCACAAAGCTTTCCACCACTTATTGATAGCTTCATAATCCATCATTATTCTAACATTCTACATAGTAGAACCACTATTACCCTCTATTCCTCCCTCCAAATTCACATCCTACTTCCTAGCATTCCATGAGCATGACGGCTATGCCATCAGTAAGCTCATAGACCATATTCGACTTCCCGCGATAGTTCACACTTTGTAACTTGACATGCTTATATATCCCATGCCATGCTTACAAATCTCATTCATCTCCACTCTTGATTTTCACTAGGTAGGCATCTTCACCTAATGTTTACAGTATTTATTTCTCTACTTGTTTAACACATAGTAGATCCTTGAATGTAATTACGTACAACTTTAAACGTTTATGTTTTGTTATCAACAAAATGAGGTTCACCAACTTTATCCTATGTACCCTTTATTCTACAAGGTTAATCCAAGTAGAATTTCACCACACTTAGCTTTCTCATATTTATTCTACATTGTTCATACATGTAAACTTTCTACATTCTATCCTTCTATAACGTAACACATTCTACCTATTTAATACAAGTAGGATTTCCACACTTATTCATACAACAAACTTTATTCTACCTTGCAAGCAAGAATAGAATTTCACTACTTTTCGACATACGAATTCTTAAAACGTACTTTATGTTAAAACATACCGATTTATTCACCTTAACCCAAACGGGTCATAAAACGTACTTTATATGCACACTTTGAATCCATCTTACCCCAAATGGGTCATAAAACTTACTTTATATGCATACTTTGAATTATCCATCTTACCCCAAATGGGTCATAAAACATACCTTATTCATTCTACTTATGTTACCGATCACATTATAGGCAATTATAATGCTCCAACAAAATTGATAATCTCACTTGTGGTCAAACTACTTTATAACATACTTTGTAACATAAGACTATAACAACTTATGTGTTACCTCGAGCCTTCCATTTTAAACTTGTTTAATGACATGAGCTCCCTCCTTGATTACCTATAAATACTTAAGCATTTAGCTTAACCATTCTCAATATGATCATACATGATTCTCAAATACCTCACTAACTATAAGTTAAACAAAAATCCATACTTTCAAGTTCTTTTCACAAACACTTGGCGTGCTTAAAAATGCTTAATCCTACGCATTGGATTTTAACATACTAATTTACCACATTCTTGCTCACATCCAAAATCCAATCACTTCCTCTTGAAAAATTAGTAATATTCACAACAGCTATAAGCACGAATGAAGCTTAACTTACCAAACCCAACCCCACACATCACATAAATCGTTTTCTACATATGGAGCTTTAACCACTTTAAAATTTTCAACCATGACTAGCAAGTATACTATCATGCATACTTAATCCATACTTTAGTAGCACAAGAAGGCACATATAACCAATTTCTCACATCATTTAGCCATAAATATATGATTTCAATATTGGCTACACAACTTAGGAAGAACTTACTTGGCTTACATCACGAAATTGAAGAGAAAATCATGTGTAGAACATGTTGCTTGCTCCAAATCGCCATTTTCTTCATGGTTTTCACCAATTCTTGGCCTTGAATCAAAGATTGCTCAAGCCCTAGTCTTCTTCCCATCTTCCTTACTTGTCTGCGTATTTCTCCATGGAGAAATCTAGACATTTCTTTTTAATCCCATATTTTCATACTGCCCCCCTCTAATATGGACTTTTTGTTAACTTTAGCCACATACTTAGATTTTACATACAACACCCTCATTTTTCCATGACATTTCTATTAGTTACTTATAGGATTAGTAACTAGTTAAAACATTTGTTATTTCACATCGGCTCATCCATTTAAAAAAAATACTTCACCCAATAGCCCCACAATTCTTATAATAAATAACCTAAATTCAAAACGGGTTATTTATGAGCTTAAAGGAGAGATAGCTGCTGTTAACCCTAACTTGGTGATGCCTTCACCTTCAGAGCTCATCTCAGGTACTACAACTAATGTAAATGTTAAACATGAATTTACTGATGTTGCAGATGTACAACCTCCACCCTCCTTCATTTACAACCCCAACCCCATACCTACAACTGTTCCATCTATTCTACAGTCACTTGCCATCACACCCTACAAACCACCCTCCATCTCCAAGAAAGTAGCCACCAAGCTTGCCAAACCCGAATACAGAACAGACAACTTTACACCCATCATTCCCCTCAAGAAGAAGCCTCCACCTACCATGGACTTTTCTGACATTTTCCCACCTACTCCACCTTCAAGTCCCACACCAGAAGCTATTAAACCACCAACTCAAACTTCCATACCTCCTCTCACCATCAATGAACCTTCTACCACCATCACCAAACTTACTGAAGCTCAAACTGTCCCTTCTTCATCATCTGACAAAGGCAAGAGACCTATTGTGCAAGAATCTGCAAATGATTCTGATGAAGAAAGGATGATAAGAAAAAGGAAAATGATGCATGCCAAGAACAAAAGAGATCAAAGGCAGAAAAGAAAAGCTCCACCCAGAAAGAGGCAGATTGTGGGTTGGACAGTGGATGAAGCCACCTTTGATTTCACCTTCAAGTTGGCAAATGGCACAACTCATGTGGTAAATGTTCACAAGGCCACTACATATCTTACTTTGCTGCAAATGACATACATCATTCTAAAGCTTAGAGAGATTCTGAGTCCCTCAAGAGCTGAGCACATGTTAAGGCTTGTCATTGAGCCAACTGTGTTGGACTGCGGAGTGTTCTACAGAAGAAATTTAGATGATGATTCAGCAGAAGAAGAAGAAGAAGAAGAAGAAGAAGATCCTACAAGTGAAATAAAGTTTATCATTTGGGAAGAGGAAGAGAAGCTCTTTTATGTTCATAAAGCCGATGGCACCTTCACAGTTCATGAGTCCATTTCTGTTCAAGAAGAATGGAGCGAAACGGACTAGGAATCTTTCAAGCATGTGAAGGTGACCAAAAAAAACTCAAAAGAGTTGTCTCAAAACCTTGATGCCAACATCAGAACCACTAAAAAGTAGGATAAGGAGAAGAAAATTTTTGGGTACAAGTCAATTTTTGAAGATAAACATTGGAATTTGACAGCATCAGCTTAGGGGGAGATTGTAAGGAATATTGCGCTTGGAAGATTTCCGGCTGAATGCCAATTTTGTTATGTTCCGGCTGAAGTTGAAGTTAAAGCGGAATGCTCACTTCAAGTGGAACTGGCAGTTCAAGTGGAAAGAAGCAGTTTTGTCTTTTAGCGAATATTCCGGGTGAACTCAATTATCCACCAGATAATGAGTTCAACCGGACTTTTCCTGAGATGTCTTTTCAGCAAGTCCAATCCTGCAAAAGCTTCTCGTATGCTTCTATATCTGATTCAAGCCGCTCTCCTAAAGTAGTATGTTGCTGCAAACACGCAAGATATTCCAATTGTCGATATTTATTCTTTTGGTAGTTTGTATTTGACTTTATTGTTTACGGTCTAGATTAGATCGCATGAGATCAATGGATGTCATTGATCTCATCAGCACTATATATAGCTTAGTTAGCTCATAGTTTACACATCATCTGTTCTTGAACAACTTGTAATAGTGTATCTTTGAGTTAATGCAAATAGTGCCGAGTATTTGATACTTTGTTGTTACTATCTTTCTGCAAATCAAGCATTTACATTATACACAAGAACTGAATATCGCTTAAGTAAAGTGAAATATAACTTTAATTCCGCAGGGTTATATTTGCAAGTAAAGGGCTTTTGTTTTAGTTTAACTCTAACTAATAACGATCCTACAGGGACCTAAGTGTCCGGTGAGATACGAATGATTTTCTTAAAGCATACAGATTCATAATGATAACTGAGAGCACAAAAATGAATGAAGGAAAAAAATAAGGTCTAGGGGTAATAATGGTGAACAAGGCCGAAGAACGAACATCAACAAGTTAAGTCGGAAGGCAGACATAACTCAATGGTCATTAAGACCAAACTTTGGACGAATAGGTTTGATACCGGTACGTGTGTAAGGTTGTCTACTCGAAAGGTCGTAAAATCATAAACTCATACACATGCAATCCCGTAAACATGTGGATTTGTAAACTCATAAATTTCCCAACGGGTAGACTCCTGACGCACATACCTAGAGGAATACACGGGATACATCAAACGGAGGTATTTTAAAACGGTTAATTTGAAACTTTTAACAACACAGGAGAGTCATATGTGTGTGGGTTCATAACTCGCTCACATGCAGGCCTGTCTGCATGTATACGTGTAATCACGTAACCACGCAACCTGCAAACTTTCGATCCCATCAACGAGAATTTACCCAACGTACACATAACGATAATCATCAGATAAGGGATAAACGATTTAGAAATCCAAACGAGACAACACATATCCGAGTACATAAGTGCATAAAAGAAAGGGGACAATAAGGGTCCAAATTACATCAATATAAAAGAAATCGCCACATAGACAGTCACTGATTTCAACGATTACAAAGCATCAATCTTAGGACTCATCAAACAACATCCGAGTGGGAAGATCCAGCATGGGGTCCACGGACGGCATTGCCGTTGATGGCAACGTTAACGGTAGCTAACAGTGGATGCACCAAAGGGGAGCGATCAGGGGCACCATAGTAATAGCAATCATAGGTGTATACAAGGGTAGTCTGGCGGCTAACAAAGGCTTGAGCAGGCAGGGCACCATAGGTTGAAACATTTGAGGCTGAGCTCGAGCTGGCTGATGACTGGTGCTCCCGAGATGGCTAGGTCGGCGATAGGTACCCACATGATGGCCAAGAAGGCCACAATTTGTGCACTGCTAACATGGAAAGTGGGTGGGGTGATGACGTTTGCACCGACTACAGGAAGGTTGATACCCAGCATAGGATTTCTTAGCTTTCGGCACAACGGGAACACCTTGAGTGACAGGACGTGCGGGAACATCAGCATCAATTGGAGTCTTAGGGATTGTGGCCCTAGCAGTAGGCTTAGTCTTTCTCTTCTTCTTGTTGGCTCTGATAGAGGAGGAATCAACACCCGAGTTTCCTTGTGGAAGATCGGTAGGGTTTCCAGAGACTTTGCACATAGAAGAAATGCACGCCTTATGGCACTTGGAAGGACAGGCGGGTTCTGTAGCGGTAGCATTGGCATTGAGAGCTTGCTCGATTAAATCAGGGAGGACAGCCGTCACTTGACGTACAACCTCTTGAGCCACTAGACAGTTGCGGCGAAGAATACGACGATCCATGCTGAGAAAAGGGAGGAACAGTCATGAGACAACTGATTTTGATAAATCATAGAATACTAAGAATCATAAGAGAAATTCATAAAATCACCAACATAATAAACAGAAAAGTAGATTGAAATCCATTTAGGACGTAAAAGGTTAAGTGTGTGACAGTGAGATGGTGTAACTCAGATTATCATAGGTCATCAAAAATTTCATACAATGCGTAAGACACGAAATCGAATGATTTTTTGAAAAACATACGGAATGGCCCTCATTACCCGAGTGGGAAACTACAACCGTGACTAATCAGAGTAAGATCCTAGTGTTTGACATGCTTTGGCCTAATAGGTTTTAGCACTCTCATCGGGGCATCCCAGGTAAGCGTCTGGATCCGTCAATTCAAATTTGTACGCAACACTTTTCCAGTTAGAGACCCCAACTACCGGTGCTTCCAACCTTACAGTTACTACATGTCAATCACTAAGGCCTCATGTCTGACGAGATCATAAAATCGAAAATCAACATCCTAAATGGTACGTAAGGCACCATTTATAAGGAAAGAGGCTAGGAAGCCTCAAGTGATTCGTGTATAGGTGCGTGCTAATCGATAAAGGCAACGGTTAAACAGGCATGATTAAGAAGCAAATATAGGACATATAAATCATATAGGCATGCTATGCATGAGGCACTCATGCAGGACACCTAAGGAATAAGTCTAGGTCAAGCCGGTTCTAATAACCTAGATCCCTATAGCCGTGGCTCTGATACCAATTTGTCACATCCCGACCAACGGTGGAATACGTCAGGGCATGATGATTGTCCAGATGCACCAAATACTAATTAATGTTGCGATATTCTTAATCAACCCATTTCAAAGATAATTCGAGATTCGTTACAATACATGACATAAATACAACAATAATGAACAATTAGACTTAATTAATTTGGTCACACTAACTCCGCATGCGATCCTATGGTGTCATCAGTAAGTAGTTATCAACTAACAGCAATCCTGCAACATGTATAAAATAAAGGTCAACTACGAATAGTTGGCGAGTAAACATAGGTTTAGTATACTACATAGATTAAAAACATGCGAGTCAATGAGTTAAAAGCAATCGAGTAAGGCAAACCAGTGAATGAGATAAACAGTATGAACCAACCCTGACCTCAAGGTTTCCAATCACAAGGCGCCGAAGCCAAGGCATGCCAAGTGGGCTTGTCAAGCCAATAGATCTATTACCGTAACCCCGGCTCTTAACACTTAATGTCACACGAGGTCGTTCTAGAGGTCGATCACAATCATAACACATAGAGCACATAAGTTCACATACTAGATTACAGATAACAACATAGAGTTTGCATGTAGTTTTCGAGTAAAGAATATCGAGTAAGGGTTTTGAATACGATACATGTTGCACCCCAGATCGTTTAAAATAAAGAGGGGATGTGGAGACACAATTTGAGGAAAATACACAACGAATAGAGGTAAGGTAAACCCGATGATAAACTTGACGACTAGAAGAGATAGAAAGAGGAATAATTAAATAATTAATTAATGTAATAAATAATTTAATTCACGACACGACCGACTCGACGACTCGATGGTGATTCGGTGAGATGATACGTACGGTAAGGGTGCAATTCTAAACTATAGGTAAGGTCAAAGGGTCCTAATTTGACTACTAATATGAAAGTCAAACATGATCGAACATAAGTCATCATGGTCAAACAGAACTCAACATGGTCAAACAAGATCAAGGTACATCAAATTTTAACATACGAGACCAGATCTAACATAATTTACCATGGATTATATATATCTATATGAATCTAGCATGGACCTAGTCAAATCTACCATGAATTAGTCAAATCTAGCATGCTAGTCAACTTTTAGGCAAAAAACAAACCCTAATTAGCATGCATGGGTGAATCTAACTTTATCAACACATAAAAGTACATAATTTGATGATCGCACATATAGATCTAACATTTCATATCAAGAATATTATAGATCTAAACATTTTATAAAGTAAAAATGTCATTTTGATGATTATGACACACAATTCTAGCCCTAGATGACACACATCTTGAGATCCAGTCATTTTAACACATAAAAACCCAACCTTGATGCTCATACCACATGGATCTGGTCCTAAACGACATTCATGAGGTAGATCAAGTCCATTTGAAACATAAAAATGAAATCTTGGTGAGAAAATCCCTAGATCTAACCCTAAATGACATGCTTTTCATAGATCTAGTCATTTTATCCCATAAAAATCCAATCTTTATCAAAGAATACCCTAGATCTATATCATATCAATGATTCATTATGTTCTAATCTCAGATCTATAATCAAAATCACAACTTTCATGAAGATCCATACATCAGTTTGCTTGAAAAGACATGGAGATCTCATCATGGATTCAAGTGAAATGGCATAATCATGTAAAAAGATGAAACCTTTACTCATATAAACCCTATATCTATCAGATACAACATGGATCTATGCCAAAAGTCATATAAAGTTCAGATCTTGATGTGGGTAGAAAAGAAAATTCAAGTTGCAACAACATAGTTTGAAGATCACATACTGAAAGGGATGATTCTAGCTTGATCCTAAGCAATAAAGCCTTGATCTTGGACCTTAAATCTTCAAAATAGGTGATCTCTAAGGGTTCAAGCCGTTCATGGCCGTTAGGGAGTGATTTGGGTGAAATAGGAGGCTAGTAGAGACATAAAGTGCTTATATAGGTGCATTTTAGGGTTTCGCTGGAATAGGACTTCCTAGCGTATCGCCCAGGGCCTTGTTAAGCTCTAGGCGATACGCCTAGTGCATGCCCGGATAATTTCTTTGTTGTTTCATCGTTTCGCGTGCTCGGTTTGTTGGTTTTTGATGTTTTCGAGTCCCTTTTTCTCACAAATCGCCCAAATAATGGTCCCATCATGTTCACAACATTAAATCCACTCAAAATGACAACAAATATGCCACGTGACTCAAACGTATCCACAAATTAGGTTAAAACATGCAATTTTGGTCGGTTTTGGCGTACGTATCGATTTTGGGCGATTCACCAACAATTCGCAACTCGATCAAGTGTGTGATAACTCGTGACTTATAATTGATTATTAAACACATAAAAATGTTGAATTTGATATATGGTGACAATATATGAGGTTCCTGGTAAACGACGGATCGCGTACCAAAATCGCGTAAAAACCTGAAATTGCTTTATTTTCAATTCGAGATACCTAACTTGATTCCAATTGATCGTAATTAAGTATTCGGTTTCAAAAATCAGTTATAACCCATTTAGATTCATTAATTGGGGTGTTTACACCCGAAAATTCTCCCGGTTTTTAATAATTTACAAATTGTTGATACCTGATATGTGCGTCGTGTGAAGTATCAAACAAAGTACAAGATCAAGTCAAGTTAGGTGTGGCCGAACTAGGTCCGAACCTGAAGTTCGGACTGGCCGAACCTGAGGTTCGGCCGAAGCTCGGACCAGCTAGTATATATAGATGTTTGGTCTTTCTTAATAGTGAAGTTCTGAGCGTGCAAGATCTGTTAAGTGTGTGATTCTGTGTGTATTCTCTGAGTCTGTATCTGAGTGTTTACTATTTGTAATTATTCTTCATTGATCAATAAAACAATCGATTAATTACGTTTCGATGTCCGATTAGCTAGATAGAGTAGACGATCCGATGCTCACGCATTTTCAAGTGGTATCAGAGCTTTCTGATTCACTCTACTGATCTGTGGTTGCTATTTTCGGATTTTTGAAGCGTTTTTGAAGTTTCTCGAGTTTGTATTCGTGTTTTTCATCAATTCTATCAAGTGTTTGGTGTCAAAATTGTTCCTAAATCACTTTCTATCAGTTTTACTGATCCACAGTAACGAGTTTCGTCAAAATCAGTCATTTTTTTGCGCGTTTTTGAAAAATAAGTTCGAAGTTCGGAGTTTCCTGAACAGGTTCGGAGTAACTGCTCCGAACTTGAAGTTCGATCGATATTCGGTCAGGGTTCGGAGCTGTTTCGGTCAGGGTTCGGTCTATCTTGATCAAGTTCGGAGTTCATTTACGTTTGGTCAAGGTTCGGAGGTAGTTCGGTGCTAGATCGGAGTATTCGAAGAGTTCAGACAGTTCAATTTGTTTCGGACCTAGTTCGGATAGGGTTCGGACTTTGGATTTAAATTCTGACAGAGTTCGGAGCTTTGTAATAAGTTCGGAGAGAGTTCGGCCGGCAGAATCTTAATTTTTCAAACGATGTCAGAATTTCACGCGTTTTCTACGATGCAAAGTGCTATGCAAACTATGTTGAACATTGATAATGAAATCGGAACAAGTCAGAAAGTTCCAAAATTGTTGAAGTTGGAGGATTATCATAATTGGAAACAACGATTTTCGGCTTATATAAGTACGAATGATATCGATTTGTGGAATCCAATCAAGACACTTTATCAACATCCGACTGATGCGGGAGATTTCAAGGAAGTTCATACTTTTGATAACACTGAAAGGAAAGCTTATGAACTTGAACAAAAGGCATTTGGTTATCTTACCATGGCATTACCCACTGAGTTGTTACATCAATTCAGCACGTGTAAGAAAGCAAAACAATTGTGAGATGCTTTATCAGCAAGATGTGAGGGTAATGATGGCTACAAGAAAAGTCGGAAGAAAGTGCTTAATAAGGAATTTGATAACTTTCAACATTATGACAATGAGAACATTACTGCCTTGGTTTCTCAATTTTCTCATCTAATTAGTGAATTAAAAGTTGTTGGAATTGACAAGTCGGATGCTAATTTGAAGGAAAAGATTATGGAAGCATTGCCTGAAAAATGGGAAAATTATGATTTGCTTCTTACTCATGATAAGGATTATTCTGCATTAACATTCCATGAGCTTATTGGAAAACTGCATGCTAGAGAAATGGAAATGTTAAATTCCAAGAAATCAACTGCTACTTTGCAGAATCCTCCATTATATCATGGTGAGAATAGTGCAAGCATGAGTGCTAAGTCTAAGTCAAATTTGAATCCTGCACCAAGTGTTGCTTTCTTGTTGGGAAGTTCTGGAAATTCTGATAATAATTCTTCAAGGGGTTGTAGCTTTACAATTCCAAATTCATTAAATCAGAGTGCTTTTTCTGTCGACTCTACATCTGATTATGCAAATATGATTTCTGCCTTGATTACATCTTCTTTTGGATTGATTATCAAAGATTTTGCTGATGCCAAACTTACAAGAGATGATCTTAATGAGCTTGATGATGATCAATTGGTTGAATTAGATTTAGCTTGGCAATATGCTATGCTAGGTCAACGATCGAAACGATTTTTCAAAAAGCATAACATGGGTTCAGTTGATTACAATGGCCAATTAGGATTTGATAAGTCAAAATTAAAGTGCTACAAGTGTTCCAAGCTTGGCCATTTTGCTATAGAATGTCAACAGAATCTGGTTTTCCGTTATCAAGTAAGCCTGGTATTACTCAACCATCATCTAGTAATGCAGGCAAGGCGACACCTTTAACAGTTCAACAAGATGGTGTTTATGATTGGGGTCAACAATTTGGGTATGATTCATCTGCTTTGATAGTTACTCATGATCAACAAGAGGATTTTTGTTCAGATACTAGTTCCGATACTAGTTCAAATTCAAGTTCTTATGAATCCGCTGAAAACTTGGAGAGTTTGGTGACAGAAAATTCTTCTTTGTTGGATAAACTTCAAAAGCTTTATGAGGAATTCAATTTGATTCAATCAGATTTAAAGATTTTAAAAGAACATGAAAAGGTGTTGATTTTGAAGAATGAGTGTTTGACTACTGAAATCAAAATGTTGAATGAAGTTTTAGAGATTTCTAAACAAGACAAAAGCGATGTTGAATATGCAAAAGCAAAGTTATGTGAGGAAAGAGATGAGTTGGTGATTGAAGTAAAGAAATGGAAGGATGAAGCAGACGATACTGCGATTGATTTTCAGAATTTGTTTGACAATTCCAGAATCAAGCTTGATCTGCTTACCAAGAGTGTTGAAGAATCTGCTGTTAAAATAGAAGCATATCAAGTTGATATGGAAAAGTTGTTGGATGAGAAACGGGAATTGGTTAGTGTTAACAAGGTTCAAGCTGCAAATCTGGAGATTCAAAAACAAAATGAAGATAAATTGAAGAAAGAGTTATTTGAAGGTTTGGATAATCTGCGCTTGCAAAAGTTTGAAACTCACAAGGTTGCAAAGCGATTGATAGCTAAAGAAAAGGAATTTGCTGAGGCTCAACAGCAAATTTCTGATCTTAAAATTCAAGTTCTTGATGCTCACAGATTACTCAATAATGTTTCATATTCTCAAGTCTTCACAAGCTTCTTAGCTAACGATGAAAATTTTGAGAAAGTGTTTGATAAAACTACATCACCCCCTGCTCATATCAAAGAAGCTATCAAAGATGTGAAGGAGCAAGTTGATGACTTTGATTATTCACAGATTTAATCATCTACTGTTGAGGATGAGAAAGTTGTGACAAAGAAGAAGAACAGAAAGAATAAGAAAAAGAAGGAAAAGAAATCCGAAGTTTCTCCTGCACCAAAGTTTGTATCTGGTTCATCTCTGCTGATAATGAGAAGTCGGCTATTTCTAGTGACAAGATTCAGTCTCAACCTGAGTTTGATGAAACGATCTTCTATGCTCAAAAGAATGTAACCGAAGTAAAAGCTGAATTTTCTCGGTTAGCGAAGAATGGACATTGTTCTTCTGAGGATAAGATTTTTGGAAAGCATGAAGGATTAGGTTTTCACGGGATGAAAGGCAAAGCTGAGAAGGTTCCAGCATCTTCATCTCAAGACTTGAAGAAATAAAAAATGAAACAAGTGAAGAAGGAAGTTTTTCAAATTGATAAAGTTCAACCCGAGCAGTTTTACAAACTCAAGGGTTCGGATCAATTATTTTCTGACAAAGAATTTCCATTTCATTGTGTTGATGCTCGAAAGATTTCTGAAGTTTTTGTGAAAGCTCAAGTTTCTTTGAAAGTTCTCAATCTCGAATCCCTACATCCAAATGGGTTCATGATCACAGGCATCAGGTATATGACTCTCATTCTGATCATGTTCGAGATATTCATGTGTATTCTTCGCAGGTACATCACAGATGGGACAAAACGAAAAGAATTTGTTATATTTGCCACCGAACCGGGCATATGGCAAAAGATTGTCCACTACCTGCTGATTCACCCCAAGGGTTTCATAAGAAACCAGTTTTTGGTAAACTTGCCAGCACAAAGTTCTTTGATGAACAAGGCAAAGTTTTTGATGACGTTGAATCTACATTCTTTCAAAAACAAAAACGTTATGTTCCAATGTTCTCAAATGTTCAAAGTGTAGGTTCATCATCACAGTCACCTGTGATTGTTTCATCAAAAACTGAATTACCAAAACAACAACAATAGAAACCTAAGGTGGTTTCTAAGCAAAACTAGGACACTGGTCGACCAGAAGCAATTCGCTTCGGGTCATTTTTGGACTAATTAGTTTGATCAGTGTGCAGGTACTTCTAGAAGACCTATCGACGATTGCAAAGTTGTTGATGGAGGAGTATTCTGCTTAATTTAAATTTTCATGATACATCTTTCTAACTTGCAAATTTTCTGAATTCTAAATCTGCAAACTATCCGTGTTGATTTATCATTTTTCTTTACTTCCAAATTTTTCTCAAAAACACAAAAATAGAGTCTTGTTTTTGTGTAAAATGAAAATCCAAAAATAGAGTTTTCATTTTAAGGGGGAGAATTGTAAGTAAGGGGGAATAATTGAGAGAATGCATGTTATGGGGAGAAAGTGAATACATGCCAAATATATAATGAAGGAAGGTGAATACATGCAAAATATAAATTTTGAGAAATTGATCATTGGGAAATGATGGTACATTGGCTTACGTATCTGACTCATGGATAGAGTAGATGAAAGAGCCAAAATATCATTGTTTGATATGCTTGGTAGGCTCGGCAAATCAGAAAGTATTCAGATGTGATATACACTAAATACTAATGCTTGATCATGTGGATAACATCTTGATGCATATTTCATGACACAAAAAGAAAAATAAGTGTGAAATTCAAAATGAGAAGTCACTGTGTATACATGTGTTCATTTTGCAAAGATTTAAACTTGTTTGATTTTCTTTAATTGTGTCAAACGATCGGACTTTCTCTGCGTATCGAAAGATCGACCTGATCGTTGTTCGTTTGACGTTCTGTGTTATTTTCTTTGGTGTTTCGTATAACTCATCGGACTTTCTCTGTGTGTACGGGAGTACCGACCTGATTGTTGTTGGGTTATATAATTTCAACTTGTTTAATTTTTTTTATTTTGTTAAATCTGAGGCCTTATCTGCGTATCGAAAGATCGACCTTAAGGTAGACGATTTAACATTCTTATTTCTTTTTGCATGGAACACAGTTGACGATATCATGAAAATACTATGCAATGTGAAAAATCACAAGTGCTGTCACACAAATGGAAAAAGAAAGAAAAACTCAAAATGTCTGATTATGTCTGATAGTGTGGGATACACTGGTCAAAGCAAATCTAATCAATACCTTAACATATCCAGATGTTATGAGTATGATTTAGCCTGAGTTTAAGTTGGACAAATTATACCAGCAATCAGCATGACTTATGTGCTTCGATTAATTGAAATTGAAGTGCAGTTCAGTGCGTTATGTTCAATATGATCCCATATAGTGATCTTTCTCATACCAAAAATAGTGTTTGATTCTGTATTGCAATTTTATTTCATTTCAGAAAAGGACAAAAAGATTTTCGGTGTGTTTTAGCATAAACTTTGAAAAACCAAAAAGATTTTGTTTCTGCTTTATTTTCGATCTGATCAACACGTGATACAAATCTTTTTCAAAATCATATCTTGGAGTCTCAAAGAGAAGTTTTGCGCCAAGATTATTTAAATGTTTGAGCATGTTGCTATGTGCAAGATATCACAACTTCAAGTCTTCTGAAGATGTTGATGAAAGACCAGAGATACACTAAAATGTCATCAAGTATTCAAGATCAAGCTACGATCGAGTTGTGGAGCAGTTTGTTTGACGATTCCTTTCATTGAACGAATGGATTCTACACCTGAGAGGGAGCTTGGTTGAAGATACAAAGTTGATGATATTGAAGAGATACTGCACACGACGAGGGGGAGTTTGTTGATACCTGATATGTGCGTCGTGTGAAGTATCAAACAAAGTACAAGATCAAGTCAAGTTAGGTCTGGCCGAACTAGGTCCGAACCTGAAGTTCGGACTGGCCGAACCTGAGGTTCGGCCGAAGCTCGGACCAGCTAGTATATATAGATGTTTGGTCTTTGTTAATAGTGAAGTTCTGAGCGTGCAATATCTGTTAAGTGTGTGTTTCTGAGTGTGTATTCTCTGAGTCTGTATCTGAGTGTTTACTGGTTGTAATTGTTCTTCATTGATCAATAAAAAAATCGGTTAATTACGTTTCGATGTCCGATTAGCTAGATAGAGTAGACGATCCGATGCTCACGCATTTTCACAAATTGGTAAGCCCGTAAGTTCAAAACGGGCCGAATTTCTCTATCGGGTAATTTGCAAATGTTATATCTGGTTCGTTTCATTCGCACTAGCTCTCCGAATGTGTACGTCCGACGTAACTAGAGCCAAGTTCACAAACACGTACCATCTCGGCTTTCATGAAGTGACAAAATATTACCAACCCTCATTCCCAACCAAATACTTTCAGCCCGCACCTGCGTGGTCAGCCGAGTTTGCTTACATAGACATTAGGACCTCGATCGTATCATGTAGCATGGGACGCGAGTCACCTTGCGGATCATGCATCGTCCCCCGACCGGGTGTCACAAGTCCGGCCTTTAGGATTTTGACTCCCCAAATGGTCTGTGATACGAAGAGCACGTTTGGTTCAGAAAATCAATAATAAACTTTCAATAAAAAAGGTTTTTATAAAGTCATTAGACACACCTTAAACAAGTTTATAAAAACAATTTTTCAACCCACCAAACACTTTTTTTATTCCCAAATGAGTTTAAGAATTTGACTAACACTTGTAAGATTGAGGCTTTCAAATGTTAGTCTAAAGATTTGGTTAAGAGATAATGAAATTCATAGAAAAATAACAATTCATTATCAAAAAGAGTTATAGTTTTTACAATCTTTGACGAGTAGACACAAGAACACTAAAACAAGTGGCTCAGAACCGAAAAGATGAACTAAACTAGAGACAGGGGGGGGCGAAGAATTGAGTGGTTTGGAAGAATGGTCAACCTCTCCTTATTAAGACCAACCTCTGACACGGCACGGGGCATGCTTCTAACGGAACGGGCCATGTTGGTTCAGGTGGCACAGACAGTGTCTTCTCGGGCACGGACCGTGCTATGTCAGAAAGTTGATCTCGAATCTTTGGTGTCAGGTAACACAGGGCCGGGCTCTTTGGGCATGGGGGTGTGCCATGTCAGACGCTTGATTCGCAGATCCTCGAGTGAAGAGGTACGGGTCGTGCCAAGCCTGGCACAAGCCGTGTTGTGTCAGAAGGCCGATTTCCAAATTTTCTTGTACGAACGGTTCTTTGCTAGATTGGGCATGGTGCGTGCTGGGTCAGGCACGGGACGTGCTAAGCTTCAACTTCACAAAATCTTCTTTTTTTCATGCATTATTTGTTCCTTTTGTGATTTTGGTTTAGTAAAACCTGAAAACCTACAAAGAAGACAAAAACATTGTTTCTTTGTGATAGTTAGTCAAATTTTACCCAATACACGAGGGATATTTGTTTATAAAACATGTATATTTTTAGGCACATCAACAACGGATTTAAAATAAATGAGTGAGATAAGTGTGTCTATGCGAAGGACACACCTAGAGGTTATGTGATTCTATGTCTCTATGTAGATGACATGCTTATCGTTAGGAGTGATGATAAGATGGTCAAAGCTACTAAAGACATGTTGAAAGCGAGATTTGACATGAAATACATGGGGCTCGCAGATGTGATACTCGGTGTAAAAATCATCAGAACCCCATATGGTATTGTCATGATTCAATCTCACTATGTGGACAAAATCCTTGAGAAGTTCAACGCAGGAGATAAGAGTGTGTCCCAAACTCCAGTTGATACTACCCTTCATCTTGCTAAGAATAGAGGAAAATCGGTTGCTCAGTTGGAGTACTCAAGGGTGATTGGCAGTCTAATGTATCTTATGACATGTACCAGACCAGATTTGGCTTATGCTGTGAGCAGACTAAGCCGGTACACGAGTAATCCTTGCGCGGTACATTGGAGAGCAATGACTCGTTTACTAAGGTACTTAAGATACACGAGAGGCTATGGACTGCGTTATACATGAGATCCAGCAGTTATTGAAGGATACCGCGATGCAAATTGGATTTCGGATATAAATGATAAACCACGAGACGATCTTACTACAGCATGATTCAGTAATTGGATAACAACAAGAAGTAAATAAAGCTTTGCTTTATTGATTCACTAAGAGGTTACAAGCTAGAGAGAGAAAACACACTCAGTTTACACACAGTTAAGATATTGCAAATGACGAAACTACTAAACACTCTCTCTAACAAGCTATTTATAGTTACTTAGTCATAAGCCAGCGGATCACCAGCAGACCATCTGGTCCGCCGTATCAACTGGTCCGGCGGATCATGTGATCCGGCCAGATGACTAACTGACTCACACAGATGCTCTAGATAAGATACAATACACGAGACACACGTTAGCATAGGAATATGCTCTAACAAACTCCCCCTTAACGTGTAGTGTATCTATATTCTAACTCAACTTCAGTCTTCAATCTTCAGCATGACTGCTTTTGATCTTCAACTTGACATCTTGTCAGAATTAGAGCTTGCATGGCTGGATCAATTTTGAAAAAACTTTGAACTTCAAGATCCACTTGTGAAAGATATAATATACTCCCCCTTTCACCATGCTTGAGTCGTCTCACTCAGATAACCTGCAATTTCAGAAGACAGAAACGCGGCTTTCCTTTTCTTTTGAAAATTAATTTAATCTTGGCACAAAACTTCTCTTCGAGAATCCAAGATATAGTTTTGAATTTTTAAAGTTTGTATCAAGTATCGATCGGTCGAAAACAAATAAGAAATAAAATCTTTTTGGCTTTTTGAAACTTTATATCAAAACACACCAAAAATCTTTTTGAATTTTCAGATATGAAACATAAATGCAACACAGAAATGAAATACTGAATCACACACTATTTTTGTCTTTTGCAAGAAAGATCACAACTTGGGATCATATTGATCATGACATGCTGAACTACACTTCAATTTCAACTACTTCAGCACACAAGTCATGTCGATTACTGGTATAATTTGTCCATCTTAAACTCAGGCACAATCATACTCATAACATCTGGATATGTTATTGAATTGATTAGATTTGCTTTGACCAGTGTACCCCACACTATCAGACATACTCAGATATGTTTTTTGCTTTTTATATCACACTTTGTGATTTCATTTGTGATTTAATCACATAATGATTGTATTCATGATTCAGTCAACTGTGTTCCATGCAAAAAGAAATAAGAACGTTAAATCGTCTACCTTAAGGTCGATCTTTCGATACGCAGATAAGGCCTCGGATTTAACAAAATAAGAAAATAAAACAAGTTGAAATTGTATAACTCAACAACAATCAGGTCGGTACTCCCGTACACGCAGAGAAAGTCCGATGAGTTATACGAAACACCAAAGAAAATAAAGCAGAACGTCAAACGAACAACGATCAGGTCGGTCTTTCGACACGCAGAGAAAGTCCGATCGTTTGACAAAATAAAGAAAATCAAACAAGTTTAAATCTTTGCAAAATGAACACATGTATACACAGTGACTTCTCATTTTCTTTTTCACATATCTTTTCTTTGATATCATGAGATATGCATCAAGATGTTGTCCACTTGGTCAAGCATTAGTATTTAGTGTTTATCACATCTGAATACTTTCTGATTTAATGCCGAGCCTACCAAGTACATCAAACAATGATCTTATGGCTTTTTCATCTATTTTATCCATGAGTCAGACACGTAAGCCAATGTACCATCATTTCCCAAACATGTCGGATACAATTTCTCATTTTTCAATGTTTTTGTATTTTTCATTTTCTCCCCCTTAAAATGAAAACTCTATTTTTGGATTTTCATTTTAACACAAACAAAAACACAAACTCACAGACACTATTTTTTTTTTTGGCTTTCCAATTTTCTCTCCCTAAATGACATACGAAATATAAAAGAAAGAAAATTGACCAATCGATACTGATACCTGTTCAGTTTAAGCTTTTCAGAAAAACTTCTAGTTTAGAAATATGAAGCATTCAATTTAAATTAATCACGCAAAATATTCCTCCATTAGCAACTTTGCAATCACCAACGGGTCTTCTAGGAATACCTGCACACTGGTTATAAAGATTAGTACTCAAATGACCCGAAGCACACAGCTTCTGGTCGACCAGTGTCTTCCCCAAAATCATTTGCAGCTTTGCTGACCACCTTAGGTCGCCACTGCATTTTGACCTTTTCTGTGTTTACTGAGACATCATCCTGTGATGAACCTTCAACACTTGAATCGAATTTAAAAAATTGTTTCTTTTTAGACTTAGTGATAGACGGTGTGGACTCAGTAAAAATTCTGTCTGATTCATCGATAAATGTGGCAGATTTGTTTGAAAAAGATCTTTTACCAGTTTCAGGACAATCCTGTGCCATATGTCCCGTGCGGCGACATTGATAGCACAAACGATAAGATCGTTTAGATTGTGGTTTGCCCTGAACTGATGAACACCTCTCAACGGGCTCAGAATTATCAGAAATATCATCAAAAATTTGAAATCGATTACAATGTACCCATTTTGAAGTAGGACTTCGAGGTGTAGAATTTGATCCAGATGAAGATGAAACTTTCACTGATTGAACTTCACCAGAAGAACTTGTAGATGAAACCTTCTTTTGGATCTTTCCACCAAATCCCTTTTCCATTGTAGACATGAAGACTTGAGCCAAATAATAAATTTGTTCCAAGCTTGTGTCTTTCTTTACTGTCAGATCTTTCTTGGGCATATTTTTCTTGATATTCCGTGCACCCTTCTGACCATCACTACCCAAACCACAACGTTTGTAACCCGGTAGCTTAGTTAAATCAATCGAAGAACTTGAAGGACCTGCTTTAGCAACCTGATTGAAAGAAGCTTTAATGTCCTTCAATTTGTTTGCTTCAACCAACTTAGCAGCAGCCGTTTCTTCACTCATTTTCTTCTTGTCTTCCTCACTATGTTTATCGTTAGAACCAACACTCGTATCTCCCATAAACCCACTAGAAACAAATTTTAATGGAGATACACCAACCACATTTTTCTCTTTCTCCTCTTTCTTCTTTGATATCTGTGAATTCTTCAAGTCAGACTTCTTTGCAACAAATTCAGAATAACCACCAGTTATGCCAGAAATTTGAATATCAGCAAGAACATCAGATTCAATAACTGGATGCGGAATCTGATTATACTCTTCGCTTCCAAAAACCTTTTTGAAATTCTCGTCTTTGCATAAGTAACTGGTAAAAGAATGGGAATTCTTCAAATTATTCAACTGCCGCGTAAGATCCAACACTTCAACATTCAGATCAGATATTTTCTTTTGAGCTTCACCCAATGCTGTTTCTGATTCAATCAATTGCTCTGAAGCTGTATTAAACCGAAACTTTTCCAGTCGCATCTGATCATGAGCATCACACACTTCTTGAGTAATTTTCTTGACACGGCCTTCATAAATCTCAATATTTCGTTTCAACAACTGATTTTCATGTGTCAAAGTCGTGACTTTATCAAGTAAGATGGAATGTTCCTTTTGACGATCACTTTCTTTTGCATTAACTTCATCAAACTCTTTCTGAAGATCATCATACAATAGCTGAAGAGAATCCAATTTTATTTTGGATTTGCTAAACAAAGCATCAAAATCTTCAATGGCATCTTTTGCTTCACTCTCCCATTTCTCAACACTTTTAACTAACTCTTCATTCTCATTTTGCAACTTCAAAATTTGTTCTTTATCGGCACTGATGAACTCATTCAGTTTATCTTGAACTGCCATCAACTCTTCCTTCAGAACATTCTTTTCGGCGATTAATTTCTCATTTACCGTGTAAAGCTCACCAGAATTTTCAACTTTCTTCTTGAAACTTTCTAATTCCATTTCCTTCATTGTTCTCTCAACCATTAACCCTTCCTTTTCTTGAACCAATTCACGAATTTTTCTATCCTTTTCAGCACAAAATTCACAAGTTGACTCATACCCACTAACTTCAGAATCACTTGTTTCGGATGTAGTGATCTCAGATGTATACTCACTTGAGTCAACTTCAATATTTGCCATTAAAGCCACATGTTGACCATTGATATAACAACATTCGTCTGAGTCGGCACACGTATTGTGAATAGCAGTCAAAGCAATAGGTGATTTGTCAAGTTGTTTTGACCATTCTTCAAATTCTTTATCTACTTGTGCTTGAGCCATCATAGCTTTTGCGTCAGGTTTATCAGATTTACTTTTATCAGATGATGATTGAGAACACTCACGAGCAAAATGTCCAACCTTGGAACAATTGTAACACTTTACTTTAGATTTATCCAAACCCAATTTTCTATTTTCCTGGAACAAAAGAATTCTTTCCATGTTTCTTGATAAATCGTCTTCCTTTTTCAACCATCATTGCAAATTGCCAATGCAAATCTAATTCAGTTAATTGATCATCATCCAGCTGTTCTAACTCAGTTCCACTTAAACCAGCATCACTAACTTGACCAAAAATCGATCCAGACGATGAAGATATAAAAGCAGATAATAATGCAGCCAATTCTTCAGTTGATTGAGCAGGATGAGAATTGTTTGATGATTTATCTGGAATGGTAAATCGACATCCTGGAGAATAACCCGAACTTTCAGTATGTCCAGCAAGAAAAGCTGTGACCGGCGGATTACTGCTAGAAATAGAATGTGACTTTGCCTTAGCATGAACTGTAGCGTTATTTTCTCCAAAGTACAATTCAGGATTTTGAACTGTAGGATGTGCAGATTTCTTCACCAGTAATTCCATCTCACGAGCTTGTAATTTGCTCGTTATTTGATTGAATGTCCAAGTTGAATAATTTGGATCATTTGTCAACATCATCACATAATTTTCCCATTTTTCTGGTAACGCTTCCAGAATTTTCTCTTTCAATTCTTCACTATCTTTCTTGACTCCTACAACATCAAGTTCATTTATCAAATGGGAAAACCGAGCAATCAAATCTGGAATTTTCTCATTCTCGCAGTGCCTGAAATTATCAAATTCTTTCTTCAAAACTTTCTTTCGAGTATTTTTGTATTGATCATTACCCGTACATCTCTCTTCAATAGCATCCCACAACTCCTTAGCCGTTGTATATTGCTTAAATTGATGCATTAGTTCTTTTGGTAAGGCCATTGTAAGATAACTATATGTTTTCTTTTCTCGAGCAAACAATTTCCGTTCATCAGCATCGAAACTACTAATCATCTTTGGTTTGTTGGGACTTATCATCGGATATTCATATTCTTTCTCAATTGGAATCCAACTTTCAATATCTTGTGAATAAATGTAAGATTCAAACCGACTTCTCCAATTGTGATAATCTTCAAGCCTTAGCAATTTAGGAACCTTTTGAGTTGTTCCTATCTCATTATCATAGTTCAACATGGCTTGCATTGATGTTTGAGCAGCAGTCATTGCATAGAAATCACTCATTTTGATGTTTCAATATCAAACACGAAAACTAAAAACTGAAAAACGAGCGTCTTCCAAGCGGATTTTGGGGTTCAAAACTTGACGGTACTGGCCGTAGGCCGGTACAAGTCCTAGATCTCGGAAAGACGAACGTTTTGGCTGGTATTGGGTTCCGTAACTCCAAACGGTTTGCAAGTTACGTCAGTTTTAGTGAAGGTCACTATTCTGCCAGCGGATCAACACAAATTGGCGGATCAAATATGTACTAGCGGATCAGATTCCGGATCAGATTTTGTCCGGCGGATCAAATTTCGTACGGCGGATCAGATTTTGATACGGCGGATCAAATTTTTCAGCGGACCACACTGATACGCTGTAACTGCCGCGGATCAGACTGATGAAGATTGCTGGGCGGATCAAACGGCGGATCAAATGTTCGTCGGGCGGACCAGATGCAGAAAACACAAAAATCGACTGATTTTCACAGATGTCGACAATTAAAGCTAGAAACTGAATCAGTATGATGCGAAAACACTCCAGGAACATTCAGAAATCATTTTTATCCTCGGAATCACTCAGAATTATGAAAAATTAATGAAAAATGTAGAAAACCCAAACTTTCTCTCTCTAGAATTTCGAAAACTTACCAAATCACAGCAGTAGAGCAACCTGGAATGCTCTGATACCACTTGATAAACCACGAGACGATCTTACTACAGCATGATTCAGTAATTGGATAACAACAAGAAGTAAATAAAGCTTTGCTTTATTGATTCACTAAGAGGTTACAAGCTAGAGAGAGAAAACACACTCAGTTTACACACAGTTAAGATATTGCAAATGACGGAACTACTAAACACTCTCTCTAACAAGCTATTTATAGTTACTTAGTCATAAGCCAGCGGATCACCAGCAGACCATCTGGTCCGCCGTATCAACTGGTCCGGCGGATCATGTGATCCGGCCAGATGACTAACCGACTCACACAGATGCTCTAGATAAGATACAATACACGAGACACACGTTAGCATAGGAATATGCTCTAACAATAAAGGATTCCAAATCAACAAGCGGGTATGTGTTCACGCTTGGTGGCGCGTCTATTGCTTGGAAATCGGCTAAGCAAACTGTTATAGTGCGGTCCACAATGGAATCTGAGTTCATCGCCTTGGATAATCTAGTGAAGAGGCGGAATGACTACGTCAATTTGTGGAAGAAATTCCAAGGTGGCCTAAGCCAATGACGGCTATTTGCATACATTGTGACAGTAAATCGGCAATTGGGCGAGCCCAATTTGTGATGTCTAATGGCAAATCAAGGCACATTAGACGTAGACATTATACGGTACGATAACTAATCTCAACCAGGGTTATCTCAATTGACTATGTGAAGTCAAAGGATAACACTACGGATCCATTTACAAAAGGCTTAAGCAAAGAGTTAGTTTTGAAGTCGTTAAGAGGAATGGACCAAAACCCATTGGGTTGAAAGCTGGTGCGAAGGAAAATATAACCTATAAAAATGGAGATCCCAGGCTCTAGATTTAATAGGACAACCTAATCGCATTGGCTAAGGTCACTGTGGGGGAGTACCCTAAAATCTTAAAAGGGAGTTGTGTACTTCCTAGTCCATTCATATCACCAAACAGTGAAGTGTGTGAAGTTAAGCATACGATGGTCAATGACTTTGTGAGTCATAGATGATTTTGAGTAAATCATATTACCAATGTTTTCAATGATTGTGGTAATCACCTATGCAAGAGAGAAGTGTGGTAACTTCGAATGGATTTGTTGGGCACAAATCCTAGAGCTCTAGCAGAACTAGGCAAGTGTTCCAGGACCATGATTGGACACGAAGATGAGGGTTAACCAAGTTAGGAAAGTATTGTGTGAGTATAATAACGGTTACACAAACGGTCGGTTGGTTCAAAGACATCGCGTCTACCAAACACAGTAACCCAAGTATGCTTCACAAAGGAAGGTCCAAAGGGGACACCTACCTATCCTGCAATACTGGACTGCCAAAATTTCCTTGATTCTTGAAGAATAGATTGATACCCATTCATGTGGGAGATTATTGGAATTTTGGGAGAAAAATAGTGGAAAATAGGTTTTTTCACTAAGTGTGAAAATGAGTTTTTTTTTTACCAACTTTGGACTAAAATAAAATACAGATAACATAGGTTGTTGCCTCTGTATTTTATGGGTTTGTGTAGTACGTTGTGAGGCTTTCCATCGCACCAAACCACGTCCAAAACGGAACTCTTATGAATGAGATATCGAAGCTCAAAGTTAAGGTCTCACAGCAGTGAAAGCTGCGAAAATAAGAGAGAAAATGCTAAGTATAGCATGTGGACTCATCACACATTGGTTGGGGAATGAAAGAAAAAGTGGTTTATAAGGTGGGAACTTTACCAACTATTGTTTCCTTTAGTAGGACACATCCCTTGGACCCTGAGGGGTGCGAAGCACCCCTAACTCGCACTCGCGCACGCGTGGGTGTATGGGCGTAATGTGGCGCTTTGACGGCGCATTTTGCACTTCGCACGCTCGCATCGCCGTGAGCCGCTTGAGAGCCGCCTTATTGTTTTTAAGTTCAACCGGAAGTTGGTCTGGTTGAAGTCCAGGTGGATAGGTTCAAGCGGAACCAGATTACACTGGAAGGTTGAACCTGTGTGGTTCAGCCAACTGGTTCAAGCGGAACAGTGCGTGAGTTCAGTCGGATACTGTCCCGGTTGAAGTCCAAGCGGAAAAGGAGTTCTGCTTGAAGTTCAAACGAAAGTTAAACCGGAAGATCAGTTCTTCCGGAAAACAGCTGTTACGCGAAGTTTCTCCGGAATGACAACTGTAAACGTGTTTTTGAGCTAATTAGGGTAATTCCGCATTAATTAGAAATCAATTTTCATTAAAGACGTTTAATGCAAAGTTTGACTACGAATTATTTTGATTGCTCTCCAAGGCTCCCCACCACTATAAATACAGCCTCATTAGTTGAGGCAAAACACACCGAATTCACATAAAGAATTCTCTCTGTCTCTCCTCACTCTTTATCTCATCTTCTTCATCGTTCTTGGTTTCTTCAAGCTTCGAAGGTATTGTCAAGCTTTCTGTTATGTCGGCCGTACAATACGGTTTGGCGATTGTACCCTAGGAAACAAAACGAGATCTTCGGTAGACCCGGAATTCTGTTTTAAGGGACCCGGGTTTTGACCCGAAGTCTTCGCCAAGGTTCTCTTGAACCTTATTCTTTTTCTTAAACTATTTCAATGATTTTCTCAAAACCTTTTTCTATAACTTTCTGTCACCATTTTCTTTCATTCAAACATTTATTATTTTCAGTATAAGTTTGTCTCTGTATTTATTTCATTGTATTGTAGTTTCACTTCAATTCATTTCCTTGTAGATTTCTTTTCTACCTGATTTTTTTTACTAAAATCTTTGTAGATTTCTTTTATGTGTCAATAGTTTCTCAACGTTTGTCTACAAAGAAAACTATTCCTTCCAAAAAAAAAAATTTAGCACCAAGTCTTCAGCATACAGATGCTTTCATCTTAATTGCACTTATAACATTTTTATAAGCTTGAAAACCACACTTGTATACACTACTCCAGGTAACCAATATGGAAGTCATTTTTGCAATATACCTAAAAAATATCATATCATCACCTATTCTTCCATGTTATATAACTTTTTACAAACCATGCTTCTATTAAAGCTAGACGTTACATTCCATATCTTTTACCTTTATTTACTCATAGTAGTCCACTTCTCCGATCAAATCAGGAAATTTTTATCCAATCATACATTTCTTCTAACAGAAAAGTTATTTGTTACATTCCCTGAAGTTCGAAATTCCAAATTATGCATTTTATTCTACATCCTGTATTTAAATATCACATTTACTAAAGTTTTAAACTAATTTTTATGAATATTAACCTTTCACAACTTCTTCTTCAGCATCAGGTAATACCACACATCGTTTTCGATGATGATTTTCGTCTCCATGCACTTTCTTGATCCAAATTTGTTTGTAAAATTGCCAATGTATCGATCCACTTCGTGCTAAGTTTCTTTGTTGGATTCATGTAAAATATGTGTTACCTAATATATTTATAAACTTCTATATCTTCTATTTTAATCGCTCTATTCCAGAATCTTTTCGGGTTACACTAGTACAAATATGACCTTAAGTCACACCAGAAAAGTGTGACCGTAAGTGATTAGTCACTCTTTTTTTCGTCCCAACCGTGACCAAAAGTCACGCCATTTTAGGTCACGTACAGTGACATTGAATTTCAGTGACCGTATGATATGAAAAAATGTGATCGTAGATGAAAAAAATGTGACTATAGACTAACGATTTGTCTTGCTAGATCAATGATTTTATCGAATAATGTCATCATAAACCCTTTTTAGTAACACTTATTTATTTTGTAGTGACAAAATGTTCTCAAATGGTGACATGATGTTCGTGTTTACTGTGACGTTTTGCTAATAATTGGTCACATAACTAATATTTAAGTGTGACTATTGTTTAGGTTTTAGAGACACACAATTTTGTTATGTGTGACTATTTCATAAACGTTGATGTATAAATAGTTTGAAGTGTGACTATTTCATACCTTTTAGAGACACAAAAATGTCATAGAGTGACTATTAGTTGGTATATGGTCACAACTAAATACCTATTTGTAATATAAAGTAACCATTATATACTCTTTAGTGACATAATGTTCCCAAATGCTCATATGATTTTTGTGTTCACTGTGACGTTTTGCTAACAATTGGTCACATAACAAATATTTAGGTGTGACTATTTTTTAGGTTTTAGAGACACATAATTTTGTTATGTGTGACTATATCATTAAAGTTAATGTAAAAATAGTTTGAAGTGTGACAATTTATACCTTTTAGAGACGCAAAAATGTCATAGAGTGACTATTGGTTGGTATATGGTCACAACTAAACACCTAGTTTGTAATTAAAAGTAACCATTATATACTCTTTAGTGACATAAAGAAAATAAAAATGTGACTAGAAACATTTTATAATTACATTAAGTATTTGTAAGTGTCATTTTTGGCTAACCTTTAGTCACATTATTTTTTACTTTTGGTTATTACATTTCCCATTTAGTCACATATGTTATATAAATACATCACCCTAACACACTTTTAGTCATACTTTTAGTTTCTATGTGACTGTTTATGTAATTTAGACACAAATAGTTAAGTAAACTGTGACTATATGTACTTAACAAACACACAATTGTCAATACAAAATAACCATTATATACCTTTTAGTGACATAAAATAAATTAAAATGTGACAAAAAACGTATTATAATCACATGAATTATTTTAATTGTCACTTTTGTTTAACCTTTAGTCACATTATATAATTTAGGTTATCACATTTGCCATTTGGTCACATATGCGAAACTAATACCATAAACGGACAATTAGAAACGTTAAAAAGATATTACTCCACATATATATAATTTCTCGTGTAATAGATCTACAAAATTTGCTAAAGGTAATAATAAATTGTCATAACATATATGCATCATATTTTAAATCTTTCTATACTTTAATCTTCTTAGTAATGCTCTATGCTCCTTCAAGCCATCTCTTGTTACATAATTTTTTTTTGGTTGCTTGACTTTTTTATCTTCATTCTTTTGAACCAGTGTCGTAATTCCTATAGCAACAACATTTAAACCAAAAAAACAAATTATAATTTAAACTAATATCTCATGTTTAAACATGCAATCAATCCTGAAAACCACTTAGTAAATTAAAACAGTCTTCACTAAAGGATTGAAATAACGATGGATACATAAAGAACAAATAAATTAGCTTGGAAGTAACATACATACATGTCTATCTAGCTTCTGGATGGAATATATCTTGAGAAATTAAGATTGTGTTGTATTCTCTCTTAATTTACCAATCGCTAATAGCATATCACGACAAATGAAGCGCTCAGAAGGTAGTATTGCCTCCATTTAAGACAAAAGACACCTGAAGCACATAAAAATAAATCAATTAAGCACATAAAACGCATTTGATCACTTATTTAGTACGAAACTCATACATGTTGCAATGCAGATAGATCACTTATTAGTATCACAAATAGCTTCATCTTAACCATCTAACTGATTAACTTCAATAACCACACATTACTAAAATAAAATATAAACACAAATACACAAAACACAGATGATGCTTTTGAATGACTAGATTGGACAGTAGGTGTAATATAGTGAGCTAAATAAACATACCCACGGTCTCTGAATCTTCAACCTCATAGCCACTGTTTCTTAGTATCTCAAAACACGTTTTCTAGACCCTATGCACCTTTGTGATTTCTTCATTGGCATCTCAAAACACGTTTATCTTAGCAGAATCTGATCTAAAAGATTGATAACAACAGAATCATAATACATAAGATTAATAAATATAAACAAAATATGGGTTTAAAATTGAGATTTTTTTTCCTAGCATACCTAATGAAAACACCATAGCAAGAGCAGCTATGATAGACAAGCTCGGATTGCTGCAACAGGTGTTGATCAATACCAAAGAGAATGTCACCTTGGTTCCAGAATATTGCTGCAAGTACATTGTCAAGTGTTACAAATCTTACTCGAGAAAACAAAATAGAAAATGAGTGAATATCATCATGCAAACTAATGTACCTGAAGCTATCATATTCTCAATTTGTTCATTAACTAAAACTACATAAACACTTAGAGTTGTATTTGGTATCGTTCCCGACCACATTGTTGCTCTCATCCACCAAGATGCATCTGCAGAAATTAAAGATGCCAAACACTAACAAAATCCAATTAACTGAGTGAATATGATTGGGATTCGACCTACAATTGAAGCATAAATACAGAAAACATGGAAAGCCTTAACGGATCTCTAGCAACGCCCTCTTCCAACAATACCTCCCTAAACATGGAAATAGTGTTATCATCAAGCTCCCAAAACATACCCATTAAGAGTTAAAAGATGCCCTAAAAATGTGCTCAAACATCAGAGATATTGATAAAACATTAGAAAATTGTATTTGAGTAAAACCATTTACCCTAAGATCTGCATCACTAAAACCAGGATTGGAGCAAGGATCCTCAGGATTTCACATACACATGGAAACCAAAAGTCTCACATGTTTGTCCTTTTGCTACAGCAAGCCATGCTTCAACATAGAATCACTTAAGGGCTTTATAGCAGGCTTTAGCAAATCTGTATATGTTTTCAACTTAGGCAATGCACTTGCCGCTTGCTGCCAAAAACCAAGAGACGCATAACTTTTAAGTATGAATTAATAAAAATATAGCTATAGAACACATATTATACAAAGAAACATCTAACTTATTAAAAGTATGTCAGCCACCATAGATTCTTAGCATCATAATCAGCCATTCGGTTATAATCTCCTTTTCCAATTCACTGCCAGAATTAATAAATAACCTTTTTAGAAAAGCAAACATAATTCGTTTTCTGAATTTTGAAATTGAACATGAAGATAACAACACAATATTTTTAGGGTTATCTGGGAATGAATATTTTGAGCTTATGCTTGTTTTCGAGCACATTAAAAAACATTTGATTATTTCTTTGTAAATTAAACAAATAAGCCTTTTTTAAACTCTCTCATCCAAAATTCCAAACACCTAACATGGCTCAAAATGAGTGATTAGATTTAAAAACAACCAATGATTGAAGAACTCACCCATCTGATGAGACAATAACCTTTACGTTTTTCTGTAATGATCAATAACACAACATTAAGTACTTATATTTAGTTTATATAACAAAAATACACAAAAACGAGAATCTGAGAAATTAGACCTTCGATTCGTAGCGGTGAGGTCATTTCTCCCTAGATTGATCCGCCGAAAATGGTTTTCCGATGAACCTAAATGTAAGGATCGAAATCAACCCAAACACGATATCCTACAACGATTACGAGTGCGGAATCCAAGTAATCATTGGATTCAAGAACAGAGATGAGAAATTGAATAAAAGAGAATAAGAACAGTCAAATAAAGATTATTAATTGATTACACCTTAACCGTTGCACACGACTCACTGATTCATTTGGTACAATGAATTCTCTCTCTGGCTTTCCTAGCTCCACGCAATCTCCTTCACTCTCTGTCAAATTCGTGAACCCCTGTTATGAGGGATTAAGTTTGCTTTTTCTAACAAACTTAACCCTAATCCCTTTAAACCGGACCGGGCCCAATATCTAAACCCAGTTACAATCTAGCCCACAAGACATTTTTTAACTATTACAAGCCCAACACTATAAATAACATTTAATATTGCAAGTCTCATAATTCTAGCCTCTACAATCTCCCCCCTAGGCTTGTGATATTAAATGTCTTTGACTTTCAGTCTTCAACTTTGCAATCTTCTTTTGGCTTGAACTTGTGTTGGTGAAGACCCTTCCTTAAGCAATCTTCAGTGGGCAACAACGAGAGACTTTTGGGAGCATTCTCTCAATCAGCATCATCTTGGACTTCTAAGGATGAATAAGTAATGAGAGGAGGATTCTCAAATACTTGCTTCTTCTTGAAAAAATGATGAGTCCTTGTTGAATCATCAATAACTGTCTTGACTTGTTGGTGTCTTCAGAGGGTAAAAGGTTTGAAAACCCCTGTCTTTTCAATCTTGAATGTATATCTTGATTTGACTGCTTTGCATCTTTTCTTCATTAAATGCAATGTTGCATTTAGCTTCCGCTCAACTTGTGAACGGTATCTTTGGAAGCATCACTTGAACAACCAACACACTTCCCTTAAGCATCACATTCTTCCATAGGGTAAGTTCTTTTCCGGCTGGTTCTTCAACACGAATAGTAGCAGCACTCATTGACTTTTCTTTTCCATGACATTTCATTTGCATTTAATCTGTCATGCACAACATGGAACAAACACGAACCAGCAAATGATGACTGGTTACTGGGTTAGCAAGAGATCAACATAATTTAACACAAGCCGTAACATTAATTACGGGCTTCCTTTAAATACTTCCCCTGAATCCAATGACTCACTTCACATTTTCTCCACCTGAGATTTTGAGGGAGGTCATACTTTCTTGCATAAAACCCTCAAAAACAATAAAACCTTTAAATTAACCTGGCCAATGTTGAAAATAAAAAAAAACTTAAGAAAACTCAAAAGAAAAATAAAAAAAATAAAACAAACATACCAAATTTCTAAACGAGAAGGTTTTATTTGGGATCAAACCGTATGAATCTGACCGAGGAACCCTTTTCAGCGTCTGTTACTCAAACACGTCCAGGTGATTGCCAATATACTAATCAACTTCAAACTCAAACCCTTTTCTTAGTCAGGCTGTTTGTCACTTTATTATCTTTTAAGGTGCATTTATTATGAACAGCAAGTGGGTTTCAACAAATCTTAGGTACATGTTACTACACACTATCAAGCATATAAATTCCCTATCAAATATTTTCACAACCTGAACCAGAAGTTTGAAACTGAGCTCGATACTTGGTTGAGAAGAGAAAGAATATATCACATAGATTTTTGGGTATAATATGCAAAGTCAACTGAATTTTTGAAACGTTTTTAATAATGCTCTCATCAGTGACAAAGGCTGAGGGTTTTGGACTCTTGAGGGTCTTTTTTAGCTGTGCACATTAGCATCTTTTGGGTGTATACATGTAGTTTTTTATTGCTTTTTTTATAACTATTATTTTGGTGATCTAGAAGCACGTATGTATGGACAACTCCAGGTCATTGCTCACGCAAAGCAGAGGAGAGCCTTACATACACACGAAGCATCCCCAAGTATTTGCTTAGCAAAAATAGAGGGGACACCGATTTTTTGAGCTTAATTTCACACTCTTGGAGACAAGCGTGTGTATCGGGAACTTGAACATGCAGTCAAATAGAAATGCAATTAACCTAAGTGTTGTTACCCAACAAACTGCCATACGTTATCTTTAAGTGTGTAATGCATACCTTTTCAGATTTAAGAGCTGAGCCTACCAGCATATCACTATGGATCATGTCTTTCACATTTACTTTACGCGTGTCAGCCGTCTCCAAAACGGAAATTGATTTCACTTCCCACCTTCTTAAACAAACAAAAGATTAAAAATTAAAAAACACAATTTTTAAGACAATTTTGAGGGGTCAACTATTTCTTCTTTTCTATTCTTCCCCTTGCTATTTGATTTTTAATAAGACACCTTTTTTTTATGAACACACTGACATATCACTAAAAATATACTAAAACTGGCCAAGCTAACCTTCAAGTTTTTCTTTTGAAAATTTTTCAGAACTGGGTTTTTGTTTTATGCAGAACCATACCTCACAGCACTTTAGTCAAGAAGCAACCAATCCAGACAGTACCTTGCTGAGTTGTTAGAACTACCTCTCATCAGAAGAACATCCCTACTATTGAGAATTTGCATGTCATGTTATGGAGAGATGCCTTCAGACATGTGCCTGGAACAATCTTTATCACAAACAAACAAAGGTTAATGAAAGTCCTCCTTGACTGTTCCTGCACATAGTGAGAGATTAGTTAGCCATAGGTACCCAGACCATTGTGGTTCTGGGTATTCCTGAAGCGTCAATAAATGAAACTTCTTTTAAAACATTCCCTTTGAGAAATCAGGAATTTGAACTGCCGCTGCCTTTGATTTTGGTTTCCAAATTCCAGGTGATTTGAAAGTTGTTTTAGTCACCTTTGAAGTAGTGACTTTAGGTATTTTAACCTGTTTCTTTTTAAAATCATGTTTTAAAATAGTTTTAGTTGCCTTTGGAGTGACAACTTTAGGCTTTTCAACCTTTTGATGTTTTGATCTGTTCACCCTTTTATGAAAATTATCATAATTTGGTAAAACGTGTTTATCATTTAAGAGCTTTTTGTGCTCTTTGGCAGCCCCCCAATTTCCATCAGAAGATTTAACCTTAGGATTAACAATCTTCATCGCCTTTGGTGGTTGCACCTTCATCGGCTTAGACTTTATTGAATACTGAGATGAAACCTTATGACTCAGTGGGTAATAAGGTTCAAAGGGACGATGCAAGCAGTTTCTAGCAATGTGACCAGGAACTCCACAGTTAAAGCAAGTTTGCTTCTTCAGGTAGAAGTCAGAAGTGTGGCCATTTGTGCTGTATGGCTTTGATGGAGAAACATGATGGTTTGTCTGCATCTTTAGGCAGACTCCGGATCTCCAATTGGTAGAAGATTGAGCAGAACTGGACATTTCAGCTGTTGGGCCCACTGGTTTCTTTGAGAAAGTTGTGTTTGCACTGCATGAGCCCACTGATGAGTTTGGAGACTTGATTGTAGTTTTGGGCCTTTCAATCTTGATAGGAACTGAAGTTAGAGGCTTGATGGTGATCTTGGGCCTTATACTCTTAATGTTAGATGATAAACCACCATCATGACCCAGGCCTTTGAACTTAGTGGTGAATGAGGGTCGCCCTTCTCCTTCAATCGGAATGAATATAGACCCTGTTGTCGTGAATATCTTACCATTATGCCTTGTAGCCATCACCACTCGTTCCCGCTTTACCTCATCCACAACTTTGGAATAAGGAGTCTCGATCTTTGGATAAGGAACCAACTTTTCTTCGTCAGCTCTCTTCACTTCACTGGAGCTTGAACATGCACACTCAGTAATGACATTAGTGTTATTCACACAATTTGACTGAGTTGCTTCTGTGGCCGTCTTTTCATCTTTATGCACTGGTTGAGGCCCATATACCATGGTTGCTTCATTCAGGGACTCTTTCAACAATTCATCGGCAGTTTGGGGCAGTTTGATGTATTGATGTTGTAATGGGGGAGGAAAATTTCCATCCCCGAGGCCGGATGTTTCTTTTACCTGCTCGAGTCGCTCTTCTTATTTGAATAAAGCATGATGAGAGTCCATCATTTTCTTTTGTATAACTTGATGTTTTTCAAGGGTAGATTGGGAAATGTCAAGTTTGGTTCTTAGTTCCTCTACCTCTTTGGTTAACTCTTCAACTTTAGAGTTAGCAAGCCTAAGATAGGTGCTTTTATCGCTCACCTGAGATTGAAGATTTTTTAATGTCTAACTTAGTAGCTTCCAGTTTCTCTCTAAATATCCAACTCTGATTTTTATACTCCCTAAGATCTCTAGCAGTTGATTCATGATTCAGAGTTTAATTGGTGAACTTACGTTCCCAATCTTTACATTCTTTAAGAACAGTCTGACACTGAGAATTTAAACATACCTCATGATTGCTGGTAGATACAGAATTACCTGGTAGAAAGGATGCCATGAATGTCATACCCGATCGGATTGAAAAGGGTGGATCAAAAAGTCTCAACTGGATCGGAAAGTCAGCGTTTCGATCGAGCAGAGTTTTGGCTCGATCGAAAAGTGTAAGCTGATCGAAAAGTCACGAAGGGACTTTCCGATCGAAAGGCGAAGCTGATCGAAAAGTCACGAAGGGACTTTCCGATTGAAACGGAGCTGATCAAAAAGTCACGAAGGGACTTTCCGATCGAAAAGTCACGAAGGGACTTTCCGATCGAAAAGTGGGGAACCGGGAAGTACTCTTCGATTGAGAAGTCGATCGAGAAGTCGATTGAAAAGTATCCAAAAGGGTCGAAAGGCCAAAAATTTCGATCGAAATAAGGGTCAAAGCCACAGATTTCAATCAAGGGGCTTATGAAATCCTAGCAGCCTGCTTCTATCCTGTGCGAAACCTGCAAAAAAAATCATAAGAAACTCATAAACAAAACCGTTAGTAACACCTTGAAATACTTGGAGCAAAAATATGAAAATTAAAAAAAATACGAATTACTCCACAAGGTGCAGAAAAATTCAACGACCAATTCCCCGTCAAAAATAATATGCACCAACTTAAATTGAGTGGCCATTGATTGCTTTCCTTAGCAAGTTAATAATCTATTTGTTTATAACTTTCCTTAAGATTATTACTCGTCAGATGAAGAGGACCGCTTTTTAGCCCTAAATCCTATCTCACGTTCCTCTTGTCTCCCCGTAAGGATCGTGAGAGGACCGTTCTAGGAGTAATAAATAAAGTAAGTGTAAATGAAATATAGTTGTAGGGCCCGATGGGTCGTGAGTGTCGTCACACTCGAATACGTTGTCATGAACCAGCAGGGGAACAACCTACGCATCAGATTAATTTATTATGAAAAACATCTTTATAAGAGACTAAGGTCTGTTTCCTCCACGTACCACTTCCGTGCAAACATGGGAAGTCATAACCAGAGCCAAGTTCACAAACATGTATCTCACCGATTTCCATGAAGTAACAAAATATTACTAACCCTTATCCCACCCAATACCTTCAAGCCGTAGTTAGCGTGAAAGTCCTATTTGTTTACATAGACACAAAACTCATGAACGTATTGCTTTGCACTAGGTGCGAGTCACCGTTAGGATCATGCATCGTCCCCTAGTCGGGTGTCACAGTTTTGACTGATGAGCTTTAAGCTCCTCAAATGGTCTACAATATGTAAGGCACATGTGTTCAATAGAATTAGAAAATACACTTTCAATAGAAAGAGCTTTCACAAAATCAAATGCACTTAATAAAATGCTAATGGTATTTCGTAATATCTTGAGCTTCAATTTGCATGATAATGAATGCGGCTCAATCGAAGACACGAAATCCTAAGTTTCAAAATCGAAAACTTAATTGAGAAACAAAATCAGATCACACGCAAATTCCTCAAATTCAAATCTTAGATTTTAAAATCTTCCTTTTAATTTTGTATGACCCTCAATTATCGTTGACGGTGATAGCTTAATCTTGAAAAATCAATATTAAATTCACAATTAATTCGAGAGGGCTTATTCCAAGAGTAGACCAAGATCCATCCAAATTGCCTAAACTGTAAACCTCGAAATCGGATGCAAACCAGAGAATCCGACTAAAACTTTGGTTTCTGTTTTTTTAGGATCATAAACCTGTGTAAACTTTCCGAAACATGCTGAAAATCACAAGAACACTCAAAACAACCGTTAGTTTCTTGAATCCGATATCGCGAGAGCCACGAAACTTGCGTTTCTTGGCTCTGATACCAATTGTAAGGATCGAAATCAACCCAAACACGATATCCTACAACGATTACGAGTGCGGAATCCAAGTAATCATTGGATTCAAGAACATAGATGAGAAATTGAATAAAAGAGAATAAGAACAATCAAATAAAGATTATTAATTGATTACACCTTAACCGTTGCACACGAATCACTGATTCGTCTGGTACAATGAATTCTCTCTGGCTTTCCTAGCTCCACGCAATCTCCTTCACACTCTGTTAAATTCATGAACCCCTGTTATGAGGGATTAAGTTTGATTTTATAACAAACTTAACCCTAATCCCTCTAAACCGGACCGGGCCCAATATCTAAACCCAATTACAATCTAGCCCACAAGACATTTTACTCACTATTACAAGCCCAACACTATAAATAATATTTAATATTTCAAGCCTCATAAATCTAACCCCTACACTAACGTCTTTGTCATTCAAAGCAGTGGTGGCGGAGGCGGCAACGGAGGTTTTGCATTTCTTTGACGGAGGCGAGGGTTTTGCATCGGAGGAATGTATCGATGAATCAACGGCTTCTTTTGACTGTTTCAAATCTCTCTTCACTCCTTCGCCATTTCTTTCTATGCTTCTAGTCTCATCGGTGGTCGGTGAGATGAAGTGTGAGCGTGTGAATGACGGAGGGATTGTAGGAGATACGACGAGGGAGTTTGAGAGATATTTAGCAGACCTTTTGAAGTGTTTTAATCGAGTTCCTTTTGAAACCGGTGGGAGTTCGTATACCGCCTTGGAGGACAAAGAGCGTTCGATCACAATTGAGGTCTTGGAAGATGACGGCAGGAACCGAATGCAGAACCCTATTCCCACGTTCTTTCTATTTGAATTGAAAATAGGGCATTAACGTAATTCATCCCTCCATTTACATAGTATATTTAAATGACCCCCACTTCTAATTTGGCTTGCTAACGAATAGGGGTGTAAGTGAACCGAGCCGCTCGTGAACAGGCAGAGCTTTAACGAGCTGGAGCCGAGCTCGAACTTCGAAATAGGGCTCGTTTAATAAACGAGCTCGAGCCCGAACTTTATATATCGAGATTGAGTCGGCTCGCAAGCCTTATCGAGCTTTTATTTATAATTTTTATTTAATTTTTTAAGTATATTGAAAAAATAATGATTATTATATATAAAATTATGATAAATAAGTAAATAATATGTATTATTTTTTATATAAAAAAGTATAATTCTAAATATATACAAATTTAATTATAAGAATATATAAAAAAGTAATAATTAATAATAAACGAGTTGAGCCCGAGCCGAGCTCGAGCTTCAGAAATATAGCTCGAATCGAGCCGAGCTCGAGCTTGAGCTCGAGCTGTGTTAAATTTAAACGAGCCGAGCTCGAGCCTAGAGTCGAGCTCGAGCCTAGACGAGCTCGGGCTCTGCTCGGCTCGTTTACACCCCTACTAACGAATGTGACATCTAACAACATTATGTACAATTATATACGAAGGTGACATCTAACAAAATTATGTACAATTATATATCAACTTCAACTGGATATAATCGAACTCAATTAAACATAATCGACTCCAACGAGATAATATCATACTCAATTGGGCATAATCGAACTCAATTGGATATAATCGGACTTAATTGAACATAATTGAGCTCAATTTAACATAATCAAGCTTAATTTCACATAATCGAGCTTGATTATGTCCAATTGAGCTTGATTCTACCCATTTGAGCTTGATTATGCCCAACTGAGCTTGATTATGCCCAATTGAGCTTGATTATGCCTAATTGAGCTTGATAATGTCCAATTAAGCTCGATTATGCCTAACTGAGCTTGATTATGTCTAATTGGAATCGATTATGCCCAATTGAATTTGATTATGCACAATTGAGCTTAATTATGTCCAATTGGAGTCGATTATGCCCAATTCAGCTTGATTATGTGTAATTGGAGTCGATTATGCCTAATTAAGTTTGATTATGCATAATTAAGCTTGATTATGTCCAAAGAGTCGATTATGCCCAATTAAGCTTTATTAAGCCCAATTGAGCTTGATTATGTCCAATTGGAGTTTGATTATGCCCAATTGAGCTTGATTATGCCCAACTGAGTTCAGTTATGTCCAATTGGAGTTTGATTATGCTCAATTGACCTTGATTATGTCTAATTGGAGTCAATTATGCTCAATTAAGTTCGATTATGTCCAATTAGAGTTTGATTATGCCCAATTGAGCTTGATTATGTCCATTTGGAGTTAATTATGCCCAATTGGGTTCGATTATGTCCGATTGGAGTTTGATTATGCCCAATTGACCTTAATTATGTCCAGTTGGAGTCGATTATGCCAGATTGAGTTTGATTATGCCCAATTTAGCTTGATTATGCCCAATTGACCTTGATTGTGTTCAATTAAGCTTGAGTATGCCCAATTGAGTTCTTTATGTTTAGTTAGAGTTTATTATGTCCAATTGTAGTCGATTATGCCCAATTTAGCTTGATTATACCCTATGGGAGTCGAATATGTCCAATCGAGGTTCGGGTAGGACCCTATTGGGTTTAGCTAGAACCATCGAGGGCTAATTAGGCCCAATTAGGCCCAATATTGGTTTACTTTAATAGAGGCCCAATAGAAGCTATGACTTAAACGTTATATTACACAATTATACCTATTATAGCATCATCACATGTGTTAAATTTGTTGTGTTTGAAAAAATAAATTCATTTTAGGATTCCACTGACAACAACCTAAGAAGCCAGATGAACCGATAACAACTAAATACTATTCCTATTAGTCTTATTCCTATTGATGGTATAGTTATTCCCAACTATAAAAATTCAATTGAATATAATCGGACTTAATTGGCTTATATTTACGTGCCATTATACTTATTCCCGACTTTTAAACATTACAAACCCATCTAAAACTTTTAAAGACATATATAAATTCTTTTATTTTCTCTTTAAATATTTTCTAATTTTCCCTCCATCTAAAAATTTCCCTCCATAAAAACTCATCTAAAACTTTTAATGACACATAAATTTTTTTATTTTCCCTCTAAATATTTTCTAGTTTTCCCTTCATCTAAAAATTTCCCTCCCAAACATCTAAATCTTATTAGAATGTAAATGTAAATATATCCAATAAACAAAAATTACGCCTAATTTAAATACCATCTAAATCAGCTGGCGGCGATTTTCTCTCCATTATCCTCTTATTGGTTTGGTTATACAATTCAGAACCAAGAACCCCCCAATTATCACCGTCAAATTCACCACCATTGCTCGGAGCTCCGACCATGCATCACCGGAGAATCCTCTCTCATGTGATTGTTTTTCCATGCTCCTCAAACCATCCAAAAATCACGTTCCCTACTTCGTTGGCGACAGTTAGCATGAAATAATAGGTGTTCACTTCACAAATGGCGGCGACAGGAGAGTCGGCGAAGAAGACGCCGTCGTTTCACGGTCGTCCGTCGGGGTCTCGTGGGCCCATTCCCTGAGTGTTGCCTCTAGCAGCGTCGACACAACTCACCATTCCGAGTTCACTGCAATGAGTTCGGTGACTCGGTAGGGTTTTTGGAGTTGTTGACTCAGCGTTGTGCGAATGATCTGAGGGTTTTCAATTTCTGACTTGAAATCGGCCACCAGAGGGTTTAATCGGACACTTATGATCAGTGAGGGAGGGTTCGGTTGCGTTTACATAGGAGTTTGTTAACGCCGATGCCGACAATGTAACAGTAACAATTCACAGAAGAAGAAGAAGAAGAAGAAGAAGAAGAAGGGGATGGGAATGTAGAATACTCCTGATTCAGAAATAATTAGAAAAGTACAAGATGGGGATGAGAAAGTTCTCTAACAAATTGTCTGTCCTACTCACACTGAGCACATGACTATATAACAGACTATTTGGGAATAATTACTAAATTAACCATCAGCTGCTGACGTGGCCCTAATCCTTCAGTTTGGCAGGAACCCGACGCATTGGCCACACTAGTGCTAGTAAAAGTAGAGGGGAGACCAATGAAGTGCCTATAAAAATTCGAAGATAAACGGTGGAATGTACGATGAACACCTGCGTGTCCCCCAACCGGAGTATCATGGAATTCCTGTAATAGGTGACTACGCAGTGGAGAGGCGTTGGGAATTGCAAAGCGATTATGAAAAAATAATAGCCCATCTTTATACGAGTAGTGAGGAACTGTGGTGGGCTGGGCTCGTAATTGATCACAAAGCACCTGTAGGGAAGGAGTGGCAGCCACCTCTTGACGAAGATCATTCAGAAAGTTGAGGTTTTGAGAAGACAAGGCAAGGAGGTGAGCGGCTGATAAGCGAGAAAGGCCATCAGCAGCCTTGTTCTAGGCCCCAGGCCGATATAGGACTTCGAAGTCATATCCCAATAATTTGTGGCCACTTGTGCTGTTCAGGGGTCTGAATGACCTGGTCACACAGATTGATTGTTGATCCGTGATTACTTGAAAGAGTTGCCCCAATTAGTATTGCCACCATTTAGCAATTTCCTGGGTAATGGCGTACATCTCCCAATGGTAACTCGATGCCTGCTGCATCCGAGGACATAATTTCTGGCTATATAAGGCAATCGGATGCTTTTCCTGTGTGAGGACAGCCCCAATACCCACCCGTGAAGCATCAGTTTCGATTGTAAAGGGTTTAGAGAAATCTGGCAGCTGTAAAACTGTTGTGGCACTTAACTTGGACTTGAGAGCAGCAAAGGCTTGAGCTGCCTGAGGAGACAAGGAGAAGGAATCATGTTTGAGGAGATCAGTTAAGGTACATGCAATGGTGGCATACCCTTTGATGAACCGCCGATAGTACCCGGCAAGACCCAAGACACTCTGAATGTCTTTAATGGATGCAGGGGTAGACCATTGTTGAATGGAAGTGATCTTAGCGGGGTCAATCGAGACACCAGCCCCGGAAATATAGTGGCCTAGGTAAGAGATCATGGTTTGACCAAAGGAACATTTGGAAAATTTAGCCACCAGAGAATTATCCTTAAGTACTTGCAGAACATGGCGCACGTGCAGTAAGTGGTCAGACCAAGAAGTGTTGTAAACCAAGATATCATCAAAAAAAAAACAAGCACAAATTTGCGAAGGTAGGGACGGAAAACATCGTTTATGAGGCGTTGGAACGTAGACGGAGCATTGGACAACCCAAAGGGCATTACTAGGAATTCGTAGTGGCCTTCATGAGTACGGAAAGCGGTCTTAGAAGTACAGCAGGTTTAAGGCGAATCTGATGATAGCCAGCTAGGAGATCCAACTTAGAGAAATAAGTAGCAATAGATGGAATGGGAAAGCGATCACGTATATGTTGGGTTACGACAGTGGCATTCGGATCTCGGTAATAGCAATTTTTTTTATAATCTGGAAATAATTATTTACGACAAATAATTATTTAATCAATTACCGAGTAAATTAAATTCAAATAATTAAATTAGCATTTAATTTAATACGCAGCGGAAACGATTTAATTTACTAACACGAAAAACCATTTAATTAACGTAAACCAAAATAACAGCATTCGACAATCACCAAACGCGCAAACACCAAAAACGCGTTAAACAAAATGCGACGCAATCATAAATATTTAAACAATTAAATCTAAACAAATAACAAGTTTAGATATACCTGAGCGGTGAACGTTCGAGACACTGGAAGTCAATGGGTGATGCTAGGGTTTCGCAGGCAATGATTCGTCGAACGAATCTGATTTCCTCGCACTTACGGTTTCTCTACGCGATGAATCAAGCACCGAGAAAACATGTATGTCGGATTGGGCGCAAACTAGGGTTTGCGGACGACGAGTGAATACGCCACATGGTGGCGGTTCACGGCAGGGGTGTGTCGGAGGTGGAAAAACGGCGACGGACGGCTTGGGCGACGACGGCAGGGCGACTGAGCGGACGGCGGCGGCGGGCTACTGCGGCGGCTCGGCAAGAGCTTCTGCGGTGGCTCAGTGTGGACGGAGGCGGCGTACGACGGGGAGGCGGCGGTGGCGGACTCGATGAGGCGGCACGACGGTGGCTCGGCAAGAGTTGCTGCGATGGCTCGGTCCGTAACGTGATGTTAACCGGAAGGATGGATCACGACGAATAACAGTGATCAAAGGATTAAGGTTCTCGCGATCGAGTGAATGGATCGCCGGAGAAGCGGAGGAGAGGGCGGCGGTGGGGTTGGCGTCAGCGTCGGACATGAGAGAGGAGAAGGGGAGGGCCGAAAACTCTAATGAGGGATTAGGGTTTTGCCTCCCTTATTCAGTTATATTTATAACTGATTAAGTTTCCAATTAGTCCCTCGACTTTATTTAATCCTCAATCGAACCATTTAATTTTGCGAGGCCAACATTTAACTATTATATATTTGTCGCGTGCCGAGACTCAACGAATATTAGTCAAATACTAATTCGTCAATCGTCGTTTAAGATGTATAATAATTTCTAACGTCTTTTGTCGCTTAATTAATCTTAATGACTAATTAATAATAATTAACTAATTAATTTATTTATCTATTAAACTATTTAATAAATAAATAATTAATCCTTCTGTGAATTTGCCGGTTAAAAGTAAGCGGACTTTAAAACCCGTTGCCTCCTGTGTAACTCTTACGGGTCTTGACCGGGTCGGGTTCTTGATTTAGTCGGGTCTGGACACCTAATTCCAACAGTCTCCCACTTGGACTGAGTGCGACTATAAATCAAGAAACAGTTAGAGGTGCTCTAGCTACACGTGGTTGTCCCAACCAGTCATGACACCTCAAGTCAAAACAACCAAGGCATATCAATAAATTTGTGATATTGTTTAGACTTATGGTATTTGTAAAGTCATCAGATCCTTTCTGCATGAGACATCAATCAAACCAGAGACATGGATTTATTCATTCTCTTTCGTGTTCGATCATTGTATTTCTCGTTTCGTTGTTCGAAGTGGTCCAAACAAACACACAGTAAGTTTGGGTAAGGCCTTACAATTAACACTTGGAACTAACGAGAGGGCCCACGATGTCAAGCTGTTGCATTATCAATGCAAGAGTACAGAATCCCATATTGACTACATACAGCTCCCACTAAGCTTCAGATCCATTCCCAAAAGTAACTGTTATGGCTGGCAGTTACGCGACAGCGTTAAGCTACAATCAAAGAATGTTCTTTGGCAGACGGAAGGTCACTCATGTATCTCAGGTCGAAGGATACCGTTGAGTATACCATCAATCAGGATTGTCTTATAATTGAATCCATGAAGACAATCTGATGCGAGTTACGTCCCGACGTCATTCTCTAATGAGGCCTTGTGAGTCTGGAAGTCAACACCTTGAGTCCAAAGTCAGAATAGTCTTTCTTCAGGCGTTGCTCCCATAATGTCTGATCGACTACGGACCTTTCGAATATTAACGAAATATTCATGGACAATAAAACGTACAAAATATCGAACACGTTATGCAGAATTCAGACTTTTGACTAACACCTTAGAGAAAATCGAATGATTTGGTGCAAGATTTTAATGTTCGACATCCAACACTAAAATCAATATGATGCAGAATTCACGCACTATGCGGTAGTGTTATTCCAGTGATCTAGCTTGATCATTGAAATCATGAATTCGTTATCATGTCCTTGAGTTTTGTTTTGGTGTTGCCAATATTAGTTGTTTCTAAAGATTCAGTGTTTATCTTTAACAGTGAGTCTTCTTAAGTGAATCGAACTTGTGATAATGTAGTGTCCTTGGTGAGCACATGTAAGACTGTGTTATCACTTGAGCATGTTAACCAACTATCTGTAGAGTCGAATTAACCCTTTGAATGTTTTATGGCATTCTTAGTTCAGATTCAATTAAGGTGGCTATTAATGTTCAACGAGTATAATTAGTACTCTACTATTGAACATATATTTCCTTTCGTTAGTGTCTGGTAGTGATGATGTGATTTTCCATCTATGGCGTGACACTTTACGATGACATTCTTGCAATATCTAAGTATTGGATTTCTTTTCGTATCATATTTAGTATGATTCGTAACGTTTCAAGAGATCGATCATGTTAGTGGTTGCTCAGCCATATTATGATCAATACTTAATTTTAATCTTGAAACTTATAGTCAATTGAGGTGTCATTTAAAATTTTAATCCAGTAAACTTAAATGATCTTTAGATCGGCATTTGATCGTTATTTCGGTAAGCATCAGTGGCGATGCTCCCACTTGCTTGAGGCAGATTGACATTCCCATTATCATTCCTCTTTCAAACCGTTTGGATATTAATTTTGCACAAAGAAAACGTCGCAATTAAATTTCGTTTTCAAGAACGAAATTGTTCGATTTCGTAGCATGTGGTACGGGAATCGAATGCTTAATATCTAGATAATATGACTTACTCATCAGTTCAAAGACGATTGACAAAGTCATTTCAGAGTTTGATAGCATGGAGATGCATTCGTCTATGATAGTTTGAAAGTATCTCGTGATGATCGAGATGATGATTTATTCCGTCGGACTCTTGGGTCCGATATTAGAGGATGTTTCCCTTATTCAGGTAAGGTCAACATACAAACTCTAATCGGAATGTCAACATGTTTCGCTAAGCAACAATCCATTATTGGTGAAACATTGCCCATCTGGCTCGTCTCGTTTAGATGCGAGAGTTGCTTTACGCAGTCCAGTGACTTATCAGAGTCACCTTTCTTTAGATATTTAAAGATCTAGCTTTGGACATGTAACTACTAAATTCCATCTTCGCAAGATACAGGTCTTGGGATTGGAAGTTAGTTATGCAAGTGATGTGTGAAGGGGCTTTATGGTTAGAAAATGTCAAGGGATTTTGTTGTGGCAAGTCATTAGTCTTGTCTTTGTCGGTTTCAAGTTGAAACTGTGAATCGTTGTACTAAACACTTAGTGCATGTCGGATTCAAACAAACGTGAGTACAACGAGTGTAGTCTAAGACTTCCAAGATGTGTGTGGGTATGCACATGTATATGTAATGGTAATGTGCACCAGAAGTGGTGTGACCATTCTACAATGTTATAATCAGCAAGTGATTATTCCTATAGTAATTCAGCTGGTGATTCGAACTTATATGAGCAAACGTCTGCATAAAGCAAAGGATTGATATGTTCATATGGTTGTAGATCGAAACGGCGATCTTCAGTCAGTTCGACTTGATTTAATATTCTTGACGTCGGATGGTTCAAAGTCATAGGACTCTATGAAATACCGTCGTGTCGTGCGTTGTCTCGTAACATTCACGATAGATGCTTAAGGCATTATAGCTTCGATGGGATATGATAACTAAAAGGTTATCATGTCGTATTTAAGCTAGCCTCGATGAAATCAAGTGTACCAAGTTAGGAGGTATGTTGTTTTGAGATTTTGAACTTAATCTAACAAAAGGTTGAATCAAATTCAAAGTAGATTAAAAACTAATCATATATGTTTCGAAAATCAACCATTGTCAAAACATGTCTTAATCAAAATCCAAAGAAAGCAATTTGTTCATCCTGGAAAACAGCGAGGGAAACCAAAACAAAACAAGTTGTTTCAAAACCACCAAGAATTGTTTTTAAACCGAAAACTCAAGACACGAACTTTATTCAGGTGCGAAAATCATAGGGTAGCTCAGTGTCGTCTTGGTTGCTTCCTTCAGCTTCATGCACCTACAAAATGTAAAGTATGTCAAACATATATTTTGTAGGAATAAGTGAAGCATCATACAACATGAACTTATGTGTATACCCGAGGAATTACCCGGCTGGGCTTTTCCGCTCTTCACCTTGGCAAGATATTCTGGGCAGTTTCTTTTCAAGTGTCCCATCTTGTGCCATTCAAAACACTCGCGCTGTTCAGGCGGCGGTGCCTTGGACACCTTAGGCTTGCCCTTCTAGGAGCTTCCAGACGCTCTGGTGACAGCTCCGTTGCCTTTCTTTTTGTTCCCACGCCTACCCTTCTTGACCTCGGGCTTTTTGACGCCTCCCGATCGGATTGCGAGTACATCGGGTGCCTTACCGTTAACAAAGTTAACTTCAGCATTCTTAAGCATATCAGTCACAGTCTTTACCATGTTATGCATGTTAAAGTTTACCCGGAAAGGGGTGAAGGCAATTGATGTGCTCGGAACTATACCTAAAAATAATAAAAATATCCTAGACCTAATCCTAGACCTAGACACATCTAATTTTACCGAAACTCCTAAAACTAGACCGAACCTACAGGCAAGTGTACCTATCGGTGGTAGTATAGCTACAGAAGACCGGATATCGAACCCTAAGGACACTATGAACAAGACTCTAACTTAAGGGAAGTGAATAGGAAATTGAGTAAATTTGATTTAAATGCGAATAAAGAATTAAATTAACTAAATTAAGTAAGTACTAACAACCGACACGAAGGAACTGAGGAGAAAATCCAAGATGATGAGAAATACCACCTAGACCTAGAATCTTAATTAATATTAACGACCTCACTCGGCTATGCCAATTCTGATGGAACCAGGATCTTAAGACACAACCTCTAGAAACCCTACGAGCCCCCGAATCACTCTCCGGATGTTACTGATAGAATACCTAAAGACTGGAATACGCTTACCGGTTTGATTCAGGATCTTAAGACACAACCTCTAGAAACCCTACGAGCCCCCGAATCACTCTCCGGATGTTAGTGATAGAATACCTAAAGACTGGAATACGCTTACCGGTTTGATTAGTTCACCTTTTGAGTTCTTCCTAATTGATTACTCTAATGCTCGGACAAGTGGTTCACCTTTTGAGTTCTTCCCACTTCAACTACCCTGAAACACCCTCGAAACAATCTAAGGCACCCTAGACTAACTGGAGATACTACTAATTACCACAACTGACACGACTAGCAAACTAGCTAAATTCCTAGGGCATTTCCTTGTGAGACAATGTTATCCTAGTTCATTAACTAACCCGACTAACCGACAACTATCATCCTTGTGAGCTTATTTAGATAGGCTTTATATTGAATTCAAGATCTCAATTATTAACTAATCCTATGATCTACCAAGTAAGCAAACCACATTCAATAGCAAACACAAAGTCACACTATTAAAATACCTAACTCAAACCGAAAGACATTCGCAAGCTAGACAAGAATCAATTGACAATCAAAATCCTAAAAACAATACACATATGCATCCATTGTAGAAAATTAGTTGAATATAATAGAGTGTCAAATCCATCATAGAATTGTCACAACCAAATAAAATCATAAATATTAAAAAGTCATCATAAAGTCTAGGTGGTATAATTAATTTAGCCTAGACTTGAGTTCATGATCAAACACCCAATAAAAATTAAGTCTTGAGCAGAAAACATGATTATAGTTCAACCAATTACAAGAAACCGAAAGATAGAGGAAAAACCCGAGTGCTTAATAATTGTCGAACGATTAATCTTGAGCTCTCCCGTGCCTTCAATCGATGCAGATCCTTCTCTTCTCTCTGAATTTCGTCCCTCCTAAGTCTCTCTGCCGTCAGAAGCTCTCCAATTATATGCGTAGGGTTCTTTCTTTATATTCTTTTGACCTCAACTAAATCCCACAAACTTTCAGCTCACGTTAGCCTAAAAAAACATATGCAGCCCACGTGAGGAAGTACATCGCAGCCCAATACCCATCTCTCTCTTTTTTTTCTTTTGCAATGAAAACCCACATATTAATCATTTCGTTTTTTCTTGTTCTCACGTGACTTCACTTTTAATTATCATAACTTTCACATATTTCAAATTCAGCACCTCAACTTAAGTATAATTGTGCGCCAGTCCTTTGACTTTCAAGTAATGTCATACCATCCCCTTTGGACTCGTATATCAAACTGCAAAGTGCAAACAAGTATATTTAAAACATTTTGAGCACAATTAAACGACAGTTGACCTAAACAAACACAAGACTCAATTAATCACTAAACTCACCCAAAATTATACAAAAATGACTCAATAGCATATTTAGACTCAAATACTATAAAATAGATAAAAACCAAATAAAAATGACTCAAAACCGACTCAAACACTATACAAATTACACGGGAAATTTAGATGTGTTTACAGCACATCAGCAATGGATAATGTGACAACTCGTACTGTCCAGGTATACATTAATATTATAATTATGTGCAATTAACTGTGATTCTATGTGCATTAGGCTAAATTGTCTAAATTAGATGACTTTATGTGTAAACATAGACAATCTAGGTCCGACAACATTTACCCGCAACGGAAACCAACCAAAGTTCCGCAACTATTCGAAATGGAACTTCAATAATAAGAAATTCATAAACATTGTTTTGTGAAATCTAAATATAAAATGACTATTTTATATTTTCTAAATCATTGCGTTATGTCAAACGTACTTCAAACGTGACGTTTATTCAAACGACAATTCATTTCAAAACAAAGACCAGTTTTTATTCCTAAAACTATTTCTATTCCCCACCATATTTTTATCAAAAACAAACAATTACACATTGTCGCCAAAACATTCGAACACAAAACGCTTACGTCAAGCAAATCATTTAATTCTAGATTTTAGTTCATCATTGTACATAATTCCATGACAAACAATCAAGACTTGTGACATTACCATTCATTCAAATGAACACGAAACTTAATCAGTATAGTGATAAATATATATATATATATATATATATATATATATATATATATATATCATTCGTTCTGGAGCCAAAAACCGACTTTTTAACCGTTAATCCATTTGACTCAAACGAAGTGTCGTTGGACTCGTTGGATCAAACCGGACTCAACCCGACCCGAGACCCGGTTCGACCCGAGGAGCCCAATGGGCCTACCGGCCCAAATCTCTTTCTCTTTCCTTTTCTTTTTCCTTCAGCCCACCTTCCGGTCCATTCCCTCTCGGGCCGACAACCCGGCCCTTCCTCTTTTCTCTTCCGGCCCACGAGCCCAGCCGGCCCGGCCCGTTTCCTCCTCTTTTTCCTTTTTGGTTTGGGCCACCGGCCCACTCTCTTCCTCTCTCTTTTTTTCTTCTCTCGGCCCGTCCCGAGTTCGAGACCCATCTCCATCCTTTCCCTTACTTTTTTATTCGGTTCTTTTCCTCCTCCCTTCCATTCGGTTCTAGCCGAATTCCCCAACCAAGTCCCTAACCATTAGTTGGATTCAATCCTTTATGAGCACATGCTCAAGTCATTTTTTTCATCTTGATATTGAACAAGATGGTTGGCCAAGTACACAACAAAGCTAAGAACCTTTGGGTAATAGTTTTAACCACTTACAAACCCAACACACTTGTCCCCCTAGCCACCCTCATGTCCCTTGTCCCTCTCTTCCTTGAGCCAGTTTTCAACACCCACAACCACACTTTTGGATTCAAATTTCAAGCTCCTAACACAAGAGAACTCAATCCTTGGTCCATTCTCTTTCTCTTTCTCTTGTTCTTGGTTCAAACCACCACCGAGCCACCTCCCTCTCTCGGTTCATTGAGCCGCAACCCAAGCCCACTAGACCACCCTTATAACACTTAAACACCCTCATTTCATACTTAACCCATTCAAGAGAAACATACACTTTCTCTCTAGTCTCTCTCACTCTCTACCTCTCGGCCCTCCATACACCACCGCCAACCACCAACTTTCACCATCAACCACCACTTGAATCAAGCTTCTAATACTTTCTTTGATCAAGGTAAACTATTTCTCATTCTTATATCATCATCATTCTTTCTAATCCTTTGTTTCTTGTCAAAACTCATGATGATTCCTTCATTCCTTCATCACCATTCCTTTCAAATTCAAGATCAAGGTTGGGTTAGGAGCTAAACTTGGAAGCTTATTCAACAACCCATCAAGTCCTTTACCGATCCGGTTTAAGTTTAAGTGAGAAATCTCTTTCTTTTTCTTAACTTATTCCATGAATTATTCACATAATATCACAATTTAATGCTCATGATTAAGTCTTGGTTGTGTTGTTAGATGATTACTAGCAAACTTGTATGATAGTAGCATTATGTTCTTTGATGGAAAACTAGAATATTGTTTGAAACAATTCATTTATAAAAATATGAACATAACATGTATATTTAGGTTAAAAGTTTCATAAATGGTGACAAAGTTTATAAACCATGACATAACATAAGTTTAAATGAACTAGTGTGTTTGATTTGGTGGAAATACATAAACAAAATGTTTGGAAATCGGATTTCATGGAAAAATATATGTTTTGTAAAAACTGATCAGAGATGACACACTTTTTGCGTGTCATAAAGCTGCTGTCACCTGGAAAATACATGTAGTGTGGACACTGATCAGAGATGACACACATTATGTGTGTCATAAAACTGCTGTCACTTTAGAAAATATACATTTTTCCAATCTTTCAAACACTTATAGTTTTGACTCCAAAACTGAAACCAAAGTTATTTAAGGATGAATTTGAGCCCATAAAAGTGTTTATCAAAGATCCAACCATGAAACTCTAAAGAAATGTAAACATGGAATTTTTGTGATAAAAATACCATTTATTTTCATGAAAAATTAAGTATATAGCTTGTTCACAAACTTGTGACCACTTAGGACTTCTGACGTATTATTAGGGCTACCAAAGACGTTTTCCAAACATACAAAATAATTTGAGAAGTTAAACACTTGAAAACAAAACGATTAAATATCGTAACTACGACTTTTCGATAAAAATTATAACACATTTTTGGTTAAGAATCGTGTAAGGAAAAATAGAGCTTGGAAGATTTCCGGCTGAAATGCCAATCTTACTAGTTCCGGCTGAAGTTGAAGTTGAAGCGGAATTCACACTTCAAGCGGAACAGGCAGTTCAAGCGGAAAGAAGCAGTTTTGTTACTTAGCGAATATTCCGGGTGAACTCGTTTATCCACCAGATAAAGAGTTCAACCTGACTTTTCCTGAGAAGTCTTTTCAGAAGTCCAATCCTGCAAAAGCTTCTCGTATGCTTCTAAATCTGATTCAAGCCGCTCTCCTAAAGTAGATTGTTGATACCAACACGCAAGTCATTCCGATTGTCGATGTTCATTCTTTTGGTAGTTTGTATTTGACTTTTATGTTTACGGTCTAGATTAGATCGCATGAGATCAATGGCTGTCATTGATCTCATCAGCACTATATATAGCATGTAATCTCTTAGTTTACAAAAACGGTCATCACTTGTAATAGTGTAGCTTTGAGTTAATGCAAATAGTGCCGAATATTTGATATTTCGTTGTCTTTACTATTTTGCAAATCAAGCATTTACATTATACAAGAGCTTAATATCGCTTAAGTAAAGTGGAATATAACTTTAATTCCGCAGGGTTATATTTGCAAGTAAAGGGCTTAGTTTTAGTTTATTTATAACTAATAACGATCCTACAAGTGGTATCAGAGCTTTGGCTCTCACTTTGAAGACTTTCTGTGCTTCAAAGTCGATACTTTACTTGCTTACTTTACAAGCTTCGTTGTTTTATCTTTCTAAAAGTTTTTTTTTTTCAAAATGAGTGATTTCAGTTTAAGTTGCCCAAATGGCTCCTCCAACAAACCACCAATGTTCACTCCTGATGACTTTGGTACCTGGAAACTCAGGATGGAAGGTTTTGTTAGGATTTTGGACCGTCGTATTTGGAAATCTTTCACTGAAGGACCCTACTCACCAATGGTTTCATCTGCTGATGATGCAGAAGTCAAAATACCTAAGCCACTAGATAAATATGTTGAATCTGACTACACTGCTCTTGAATTTGACCATAAGGCATACTGGACTCTACAGGCTGCACTTCCTAATTCCATTTTAAGTGGGTTTAAAGGATATAAAACGGCATTTGACCTGTGGAATGCCTTAAGTGAAATGTATGAAGGAACCAGTGAAGTAAAAGAAAACAAGAAAGATGTTTTAAAACAAAAATATGAAAACTTTACTTTTAAATCTGGTGAAACAATGACAAACCAGTACTTGAGATTTGTCTCATTGCTTGATGAACTCCAAGAAGTGGATGTTAAACTAGAACAAGTAGATGTGAACAGAAAATTCCTACGTTCCTTGCCTTCTGTGTGGACAGTTTACACAGTAAGCATCAGGGAATGCAAGAATTTGAAAAAGATGAGACTCAGTGAACTTCATGGCATACTCAGTGCTTATGAAATGGAACTAGATCTTAAACAAAGCTCATCTTCTGAATCAACTCAGCTGTTCTCATCTGCACTAGTAACCACTGATTTTAATAGTCAAAGGTCATCTAACTCATCATCATACTCCTCACCTATAGTCAGTTTACCTGAGACACCAAGGTGTCAAGAGAACTTTTCAAACTCTTTTGAAAGTTCTCACAATGCTCATGTAGCAGCTGACTCTTATCAAGGTTTCATACCTGAAGATCTTGAATGCATAGGTGCTGATGATTTAGAAGAAATGGATATAATGACCCAACTTGCCATGGTTTCTGTAAGAGCTCAAAGGTTTTACAAAAGGACAGGTAGAACCTACAAGGGAGCAAAAGGTGCTCACATAGGCCTTGACAAAAGCAAAGTCAAATGCTACAACTGTCATCAACTTGGTCACTTTGCAAGAGAATGCTCTCAACCAAAAAGAGAAGGACAGAATCAGAACCATGCTCAAGGGAAAAATCATGGAGGAAGCAACTCAAACAACAACAATTCTGGAAACAACTCAGGTTCACACCCCACCCCACCAAAGCCAACCGGAAGTCAAAACCATCAGAACGTGGTAGCTGCTGTAGCAAATCAAACATCATGTGTTGAATGGGAAGATTTCATTGCTGAGTTTGAACCCATCAACTATGCCTTAATGGCCAAACAGGACTCCATCTCAGATCAGGTAAATTCTATCCCTGAGAAAGTCTTAGAGAATCTATGTAGTCCTGCCTGCATAGAACAAGTGGCAAAATATCGAAATCACAACACTGATTTGATTGATGAAGTTTCAAACTTAAATGAGTTAAAGGAATGTTTTAAGAAAACTGAATCATCATACATTTCAAAAATTGAAAACTTAACCAAAGAGTATGAACAGTTAAAACAAACCAACTCAGTGCTTGAAACACAGCTTGATGACTTGCTGTCAAAACTTGAAAAATCAAGAAATGAAACCAAAGATGCTAAGGCTGAGGTTGATGTTCTTGAGATCAAGCTGAAAGATGCTTTGTTTACTTGTGATAAATTTCAAACAGCAAACAAAAAGGCTGAAAAACTGTGGATGGGAGGGATGTATGGTAAAGCAGGTGTTGGCTATAACTCTGTTGAGCCTCCAATTGAATACTCACCTGCAATCAAACCAAATGAAGCTTTAAAATCAGAATGTAAAGTCAGTCTCACAGTTGATGACATCTCATCACAATCCAGTTCTGAAAACATTGTTGAGTCTAAGAAAATTGATGTCACTACTGCCAGCACATCTGCTTCAGCTGACCAATTAAACATTTTGAAACCATCAATTGTTGTTCCTCCACCAACTATTTATGAACCTAAGGATTCAAAAGTTGGAGGAAAGCAACCTGAGCAACCAAAGGGAAGTCAAACTCAAAGGTTTGGTCAACTGAACTTTAATCAAGTAACCAAAACTGAGTCTCCCAGGAAATTTGAAATCAAAATTGTTGAGTGCATGTGCTGTGGTGAACAAGGTCACCTAGCTGCTGTCTGTCAGTTTAACCCAATGAGTAAAGTTAAACCATTTCAAAAACTAAAACCTGTTTTGAAACCAAAGGCTGATTTTCAAAAGAAGCTCACAGGAAAAATCTCACCTGTGAAAAACCACACTTTGAAGCATTTTGGATCCGAATCCAACAGAGTTTTAGTTGGTAATGATAGAAATGGTAGTTTCACTGTTTTAAAGCAAAATCGTTTTCCGGCTGAAGTTCAAGCGGAACATTTTTCCGCTCGAACTCATGTTCAACCGGAAAATAAATTTCAACCCAGATCAGCTTCTGCTCCAAAGCAGAGACCTCAAGTTCATTTTGCTGATGGGTTTGAACATTTTGAAACTCAAGGAAGAAGAAACCCCTCCAGAGGAAAAGTCACCTCTAGAGAAACTTTTTCAAGAAACAGCAAACCCAATCAATTTGAAACTGTATTCGCAAATGGTTCAAGTGGAAATCATTATGTTCCACTTCAGGGGGAGAGTTTAAATCAAAGCAAACATTTTCCTCAAAGATATTCAAAATCACCTGAAAGAACTAAGTTGGTTAATCAAGAAAGTGAAAAACTCAAGAAACTAACCAACAAGCAAAGAAAGTTTAAAGAATATAGGGATAGAAAAATTGCTGCAAAAAGGAACACCAAAGATGAAAGGTCTAGTCAAACAAGTGCTCAGTATGAGAACTTCAGTTTGGACAATGATGATCTGTTAAATGAAGCTCCACTAGTTAATACTCTAGTACTCAAAGAGTACAAGTATAATGATGCTTATGGCAGACCCAAGACCACTCAGGCTTGGGTCCCCCATAGAAATTAATCATTTCTGATATGTGCAGGTGCAAAATAAAGGCCAGAATAGCCTATGGGTAGTTGACAGTGGTTGCACTTGCCACATGACAGGGAATAAGCACATTCTGGAAAATACAAAAAGAATCAATGGAGGACCAGTTTCCTTTGGAAGCACAAAAGGCCATATCACAGCACAAGGTGATGTGACAAATGGACTGGTAAAATTTGACAGAGTCAATTTTGTTGATACATTGAATTTTAATTTGCTTAGTGTCTCACAAATGTGTGACAAGAACTTGAATTTAATGTTTAATGAGAGAGAGGCAATAGTTCTCAAACCTGGTGTTAAATTTCCTGATGAATTGATAATGCTTAAGGCACCTAGGAGAGATGGACTATACATTTTGGATATGTCAGTGGCTACACCTTCATGTGGCACTGCTTGCTTTGTATCCAAAGCCTCAGTTGACGAATCTGATCTTTGGCATAGGAGGTTAGGTCATGTGAACTACAAGAACATGAACAGAATTGTAAATTTAGGCTTGGTTAAGGTTCTTCCTAACAAGCATTTTATTTGTTCTGAAAACTGTGTGCCATGTCTCAAGGGCAAGCAACACAGAACCTCTTTTATGCCAAAAGTTGAATCTTCAATCTCAAAGCCTCTAGAGCTTTTGCACATGGACTTATTTGGTCCAACTAGAGTAATGAGTCTAGGAAAAAGGTCATACTGCTTTGTTATAATTGATGATTTTTCTAGATATACTTGGGTTTTCTTTCTCAAAACAAAAGATGAAACTGCTGAATTGTTGAAAAGTCTTGTCATTAATTTAGAAAATCAATCCAATCTTAAAGTCAAAACAATCATATGTGACAATGGCACAGAATTCAAAAATCATGTTCTGAATTCATTTTGTGAGGAAAAGGGAATTTTGAGGCAATTTAGTGCTCCCAGAACTCCACAGCAAAACGGTGTTGCTGAAAGGAGAAATAGGACATTGATTGAAGCTGCCAGGTCAATGTTGGCAGACTCTAAGCTCCCTGTGATATTTTGGGCTGAAGCAGTGAACACTGCTTGCTATGTCCAAAACAGGATCTTAATTGTCAAGGGAAAGAATAAAACTCCTTATGAGCTTTGGAGAAAAAGGAAGCCAAACATTTATTTCTTTAAGCCATTTGGTTGTCCTGTCACTATTCTTATAACCAGTGAATCTTTGCCTAAGTTTGCTGAAAAGGCAGATGAAGGTTATTTTGTTGGTTACTCTGGTGTGTCAAAGGCATTTAGAGTATACAACAAGAGAACTAAAATTGTTGAGGAAACCATAAACGTATCTTTCAATGAAAAATCTGCCAACAATTTTAAGTCTCAGCCAAGCTGGTTATTTGATATTGATGCACTAACTACTGCTTTCAACATAACTGTTGATAAGCCTGTGAGCTCTCTAGTGCAGGAACAAAACTTCAACAGGTCTGCTGATGAGCATTGGAAGAAAAATCAAACTGATAGTGAGAAGTCAATCTTCTTCTCTTCAATGAGTTCTCAACCTGTTTTCCCAAGAAATGACAAGAAACTGACTGAAATAATTCAAATTGAAGAAGAAATTGTTCCGCTTGAAGTTCAAGCTGAACATACTTCTCCGGTTCAAGTTCAACCGGAAAATCAAATTTCAGAAACTGAAGAGAATACTGAATCAGAGTCAAATGAAGCTGGAAACTCACATGATAACACATCAAATGAGCTCAATTTAGATCATCTGATCTACAATTCAAATACCAATTCTTTTGAATCAGTTGGAGTTTCAGATCCTATGTCACAATTTGAAAATGTTGAGCTTGATCACAGACTTCCTCAGCTCAACATACCCTCAAATGGAAGAAGCCATGAATTTCCTATGTTCATTGATAGAAGAATCAACAGAGATCATCCAGCGGGAAATATTATTGGAGAAGCTTTAGCTCCAGTGCTGACAAGAAGTAGATCTGCAAATGCAAATATCTGTTTGCATGCTGCATTTTTGTCTCAAGAAGTACCCAAGAAGGTAGCAGATGCCTTAGAAGACAACAGCTGGGTAGAGGCAATGCAAGAAGAACTATTTCAGATAAACAAGCAAAAGGTTTTGGAATTGGTGGATCTGCCTGATGGAGCAGAACCAATTGAAACAAAATGGGTGTTCAGAAACAAGAAAGATGACAGGGGAATTGTTATCAAGAATAAAGCAAGACTGGTTGTGCAAGGCTATGTACAGGAAGAAGGCATTGATTATGATGAAGTTTTTGCACCAGTAGCCAGGTTGGAAGCAATCAGAATCTTCCTAGCCTATGCTGCATTTAAAGACTTCCAAGTATATCAAATGGATGTGAAAAGTGCTTTTCTGTATGGCCTACTGGAACAAGAAGTCTATGTCAATCAACCTCCTGGTTTTGAAGACCCTCACCATCCGAACAAGGTATGCAAGCTAATCAAAGCTTTGTATGGTCTCAAACAAGCCCCTAGAACTTGGTATGAAACTCTTTCTAATTACCTTCTAGTGAATGGCTACAAGAGAGGAGCAATTGACAAAACTCTTTTTTTTTAAAACTGTTGGTAATGACATGCTAATGGTACAAATTTATGTTGATGATATTATTTTTGGTTCATCTAACACTTTGTTATGCAAGGAGTTTGAAACTTTGATGCAGTCAAAATTTGAAATGAGCTCCATGGGAGAACTAACCTTCTTCCTAGGGCTTCAAGTAAAGCAAACTGCAGATGGAATCTTTCTGAATCAATCAAAGTACATCCAAGACATGCTGAAGAGATTCGACATGTTATCATGCTCAAGTGCCGAGAATCCAATCTCCACTTCCCACAAGTTAACTAATGACTTAAGTGGAAATCCAGTGGATGTGCATATGTATAGAGCAATGATAGGCTCCCTGATGTATCTCACAGCTAGTAGACCTGACGTCATGTTCAGTGTTTGCTTATGTGCTAGATATCAATCTTCTCCAAAAGAGTCACACATGCTCGCTGTTAAGAGAATTTTCAAGTACCTAAAGGGGCAACCCAAACTGGGTTTGTGGTATCCCAAGAACTCTGACTTCTCTTTCAAAGCATACACAGACAGTGATTATGGAGGATGTGATATAGATAAGAAATAAACATCAGGAGGATGTCAATTTCTTGGAGAAAGGCTTGTCTCTTGGCAATGCAAGAAGCAAACATGTGTTTCTACTTCAACTGCAGAGGCTGAGTACATTGCTGCCTCAAGTTGTTGCAGCCAAGTACTTTGGATCCAAAATCAGATGCTTGATTATGGGATCACATTCATGGAAACTCCTATTCTTGCAGATAACAACAGTGCCATTTCCATCGTTAACAATCTAGTAAAGCACTCCAAGACCAAACACATTGACATAAGGTATCACTTTATTAGAGATTGTCCTGAAAAGAATTTAATCAAATTATTTAAAGTTCACACTGATCATCAACTGGCAGATTTGTTTACAAAAGCTTTCGATAAGGCAAGATTTTTCTACCTCATCACAGCCATTGGGATGATGAACTTTGAATAAAAATTTTCACAACTTTAATAAAAGAAAGAGATGTGCTCAAAAGGTCCGTCCCTTGATACAAAAAGAAAAAGAAAAAGAAAATCTCTTGTGTTAATTGAAGAATATTTCAGTTCATAGTCAATAACTGTTGTTAAAACTATGAAAAATCGACACAAATTTTCAAAATTTATGTGTTTTGGATTTTCCGGTTCAAGTTCAGGTTCAACCTGAAAGAACAACTTTTGAAATTCACCGGGTGAACTTCAACCGGAAAAATGCTTTAAATTTGACGTGGAAACTTGTTTTTGACAACAATTCTTCCAAGCGGAAAACTTGCCCGCTTGAAGTTCAAACGGAAGAAATTTGGTTTTTAAAATAAAGGAGAAAATGAGTTCCGCTTGAACTTCCGGGTCAACAAAGTCAAGGAATCATTTAATTACCCGGAATGCACAATTTTCTAAGCGGATATTCATTTATTTTACCCATTGAATTCTTAACTGCTCAATTCCGAGGTTTCAGTAAATTAATTTTTGGATAAGGGCATGCTTTAACCAGTTGTAATGTATAACCCCTAAAGCACCTGTCCCATCCGTCAATGAACCGTCGATTTACAACCTCTCTCCTCCACGTCATCTCCGAAAAGGTAAAAAGCCCTAAATTACCGTCATTTTCCCCATTTCTCGCAACACAACTCAGAAATTACTCCCAAAACCCTCTCAAACCATCTCCGATTAACTCCCACAAAACCGTCGACATTCTCAAATTCCGTCAACAATGGCTCCGAAGGGAAAGGCCAGTGGCAAAAAGCCAGTTGGTGACTCAAAATTTCCGGTAGAACACAACCTGATGGCATATCTTGAACCACCATCCAAGACTGATATCTACAATGGAATGATCGAGTTCATCAAAAGCTCTCACCTCCATCATGCGCTTACTGTCGAAGCCGAAATCTTTGAAGAGGTGATGGAAGACTTTTGGGTTCACGCTAGGGTTACCGACGAGGCTAGCGGAAGTGGTAAAATTGTGTCAACTGTCCAAGGGAAGGAAGTTGAAATTGATGAAGCAAAGGTTCGAAGGCTGTTAAAACTGAGGGATGAAGATGGTTACGGAGAAATAGATCAGAAAAGATATCTCCGCCTGTTCAGAAGCATTGGTTATGGTGGCTCCCTGCAAAGCAAAACTATCAAAAAGGGGCAGTTACCATACAAGTGGAGATTTCTCGCACACACACTTCTGGTGTGTTTATCTCCAAAGAAGGGAGGTTTTGATGAGCTCTCCGGTGAGCAAGCCTCTGCCTTCTACGCTGTGGTCAAGGGTGAGAACTTTAATTTTTCTAAACAAATTTTTCAAGCCCTAAAATCCAATGTTCATTCTGAATATGTTTACTTGTATCCCAGATTTTTGACCTATATTCTCAAAGAAGAGTACCCCCATATAGTATGGCTTGGTACAATTTTGCACCAAAAACTTCTGAATGAGAAAACATTTTCAAACCTTGCTTTAAACAAATCTCCATTTCTTGGAAGGGATACTGACCACCCCTTACCAATTCCAAGGCAATTTCCTGATGAACCTGCTACAGTAGAGGTTCAACCGGAAATTGTAGGAGTAACTGAGCTCCCTGCTCAAGATGACAGAGCTGTAGACCTAACAGTTTCTGGTCCCACATCTGTCCCAGCTTCCTCTTCACTTATAGTTTTTCAAACCAAAAAGAGGAAAGCTTCCACAAACACTTCCACTGCCACCTCCTCATCAAACTCACCTCCTGTCATTTTCAAGAGACAGAGAAAAGTGGTTACTAGGTCTCCTTCACCTAGCACCACCAACCAACCTGAAGCTTCAAACCCCGTTCAAGGCATAAAGCCTAAACGGAAACTGGTAAATTTGGGATTCTCTCTTAGGGATGAACCTTCTGTTGAGGGGGAGTCATTAGAAGCAGATGTAGCTTCCCCATCTGAACATCTTTCACCCCTACAACCCCTGTCACCTAGGAGTGACAGTGCTCTCAATCTTGGCTTAAATGAAGGTGTTATTAACTCACCTGCCACATTACATGAGAACATCCTGATAAGCCAGGACACTGTAGCACTGCAACCCCACTCCTCACCGGAGGTGAATCTCAGTGGTTCTGAAGAGATTCATGCAGAAAGGGCTGCTGCTGTCCAAGTATCCCAACTGGAGCTTGGTGTCAGCAGTAACATCAATAAGACCCAATCTGTGGCAATCTTCTCTGAATCAGCACCCGGAAGTCCTTCATTGGAACCAAGGGTTGTTGAAACAGCAGAAGAGAATCCCAGGTGCCAAGAAGCCATGGGTACCAATGCTGATCAATCTAGGATTGATAGTTTGGTTATTTCCAAGGATACTGGCAAAAAGCCAGTTGAGGATAGTCTTACACTACCTGAATTGACGAAACTGTATCTTTCTCTGCAAGCACAAGTTGAAGCTCTTAACTCAACTGTTGCCAAATTGGTTCAAGCTGATCCTACTCCAACTGAAGCAGGTCCTTCAAACCCTACCAGAGATGCTGAAGAAGTTCTTGCAACTGATGAAGCTGATACTGTCAAATTGGGGGAGAAGTTATTGTCAAAACCTGTTATCACTGAAATCGAAGAGGTAGAAAGGATACCGGCTGAAGTAAGAGCCACAGCTTGCCAAAAGATTGGTATAGAGCCTTTTTCTGTTGAAGAGAGTTGGGTGAATATGAAGTGCAGTCAACTGATTGCTATTTCTCCTTTTGTGGACCCCAACCTCACCGAGCTTGTTCAGTCGTCCATGCTGATTGCTGGTGCTCTTCCTGAGCACATCAACATGATCACAACACTTCTGACAGATGTTATCTTTCCGGCTAAAAGAGCCAGTGATCATGTTGTAGGTAACATTGCCTCCACCAGCAAGGAAGCAGCTGATATGGAAGAAAGTACTGCAACTGCAGCAGTTGGTACTATGACTGAAGGAGAAGGAGAGAGTTTGATTGGTGAAGATGAAGGAACTGAGGTACTGGAGATAACTGATAAAGAACCTGAAGTCACCCAACCTCAGGTGGTGACTGATGGTCAATTACTGGTTCAAGCGGATGTTCAAGCGGAACTTCAACCGGAAGTTCAACCGGTAGTTCCAGGTGAAGGAAATCTGAATGTTCAACCGGAACAACAAACTCCAACCCAGGCGGATGTTCAAGGTCCTAGCTCCTCAATATTTGGGACTGTTGAAACACCTGTGGTTCAACCGGAAGAGCAAAGAAATGAAGAAGCTGAGGATGTGGCTAGATCACTGATAGCCTTAAGGAGTTCAGAGACAATTCTAACTGAGGAACCTGTTCAAGCTGATATAGCTAGAACTCTTCAACAGGTAACTCAAACTCCTGAAGCTGAGGCTATAGTAAAAATGGTTGAAGATGCCAGAAGGGTTGCTGAGGATGAGAGAATAGCCAGAGAGCTCCAAGAAGAATTTGATCTATACATGCAAAACAATGTGTTTGAAAACCTTCTTGAAGAAGCAAAGACCAGGTCTTTCAGCTGGAGATTAAAGGATTATGATTTGGATACAATGTCTGAAGCTAATAGGCAGAGGTTAATTGCTATTGCCTCTCAATTGCCTACCAAGCTGGTAAAGAATGATGAAAATTACCATCTGTTGAAAAAGATTAAGAGGGCTCTTGTGATTAGAAATTTGAAGAAAGAGGAAGAGCTAGCTCAGATGCAGGTTAGAGGACTTTGCAGCTTGATTGACAAAGTATTTTATGAGCTAAAAGGAGAAATTGCTGCTGTCAATCCTAACCTGGTGATGCCTTCACCATCAGAGCTAGTCTCAGGTACAATAACTGCTAATGTTAAACCTGAAATTGATGATATTGCAGATATACCACCTCCACCTTCATTTATATACAATCCAAACCCAATGCCCACAACAGTTTCATCTATTCTTCAGTCACTTCCAATCATACCTCACAAACCTCCACATATCCCCAAGAAGCTTGCTGCTAAATTTGCCAATCCTAAGTTTAGATCAGACAACTTCACACCCATCACTCCCTTCAAGAAGAAACCTCCACCAACTATGGACTTCTCGGACATCTTTCCACCTACTCCACCCTCAAGCCCAACTCCTGAAGCCAATGAACCACCTCCAAAAATCACCCTACCTCCACTCACTATAAGAGAACCTTCTTCCACCACTACCACCAAACCTACTGAAACTCAACCAGGTCCCTCTTCATCTTCTGCCAAAGGCAAAAGGCCTATTGTGCAAGAATCTGCTGGTAATTTTGATGAAGAGAGGGAAATTAAGAAGAGAAAATTGATGCATGCCAGAAATAAAAGGAATCAAAAACAAATGAGAAGAGACCCTCCCAGCAAAAGAAGAACTGCTAGTTGGACAGTGGATGAAGCCACACTTGATTTCACTCTCACCATGGTCAGCGGCATAACTCAGGTGGTAAATGCTCGCAAGGCAACTTCCCAACTCACCCTGCAGCAAATGACTGACATCATCCTAAAGATCAGAGAAATTATGAACCCTTCAAGAGCGGAGCATATGCTAAGGCTTCTAATTGAGCCTTCTGTGCTGGAATGTGGAATGCTCTATCGAAGCAATTTAGATGATGAATCAGCAGGAGAAGAAGAAGAGCCTACCAGTGAGATCAAATTTATCATTTGGGAAGAAGAGGAGAAGCTCTTCTATGTTCATAGAGCTGATGGCACCTTTACGATCCATGAGTCCATTTCTGTTCAAGAAGAATGGAACGAAACGGACTGGGATTCAATCAAACATGTAAAGGTGACCAAAACAAACACGAGAGAGCTTTCTCAAAATCTTGATGCCAGCATCGGATCTTCTGACAAGTAGGTTGTGGAGAAGAAAACTTTTGGGTACAAGTCAATTTTGAAGATAAACATTGAAGACAATGAATAATTTGACAGCATCAGCTTAGGGGGAGACTGTAAGGAAAAATAGAGCTTGGAAGATTTCCGGCTGAAATGCCAATCTTACTAGTTCCGGCTGAAGTTGAAGTTGAAGCGGAATTCACACTTCAAGCGGAACAGGCAGTTCAAGCGGAAAGAAGCAGTTTTGTTACTTAGCGAATATTCCGGGTGAACTCGTTTATCCACCAGATAAAGAGTTCAACCTGACTTTTCCTGAGAAGTCTTTTCAGAAGTCCAATCCTGCAAAAGCTTCTCGTATGCTTCTAAATCTGATTCAAGCCGCTCTCCTAAAGTAGATTGTTGCTGCCAACACGCAAGTCATTCCGATTGTCGATGTTCATTCTTTTGGTAGTTTGTATTTGACTTTTATGTTTACGGTCTAGATTAGATCGCATGAGATCAATGGCTGTCATTGATCTCATCAGCACTATATATAGCATGTAATCTCTTAGTTTACAAAAACGGTCATCACTTGTAATAGTGTAGCTTTGAGTTAATGCAAATAGTGCCGAATATTTGATATTTCGTTGTCTTTACTATTTTGCAAATCAAGCATTTACATTATACAAGAGCTTAATATTGCTTAAGTAAAGTGGAATATAACTTTAATTCCGCAGGGTTATATTTGCAAGTAAAGGGCTTAGTTTTAGTTTATTTATAACTAATAACGATCCTACAAATCAAATCTGGTCCAGAATATGAAACATGCTTATTTTGACATATAAAAGTGGTTTATAAAGTTTAAAATTGGAGAAACATGTTTTATAAACAAAACGGACAAAAACTGTAACTTTCGGTAACTCGAAAGCGTCAAATTTTGCTAGTTAAACATCCATCATTTCAATTGGCAACTTAGAACCCTAAAACACATTAGAACAAGTCTACTGACAAATCCTAAGTGTTAAGGAAACTTAAAACATCACAAAACGAGTCAAATCGGTCAAACCGGTGAAACCAGCTAACTATCGGACGAACCAACACTTAATTTTTACCAAAATATAACTTCATATATTTTTAGAAACATTTCTTCATACTAATGAAAGATTTTATTTATTAATCAAAAGGGTTCAAAACCTTACAAATATTTAATAAATTAAATATTTATAATTCTCCTAACGTTTAAAGAAAAATAATCCATATTATTCAATATTTATTTTTCAAACGCGAAAATCTAATTATTATTTATTTATTCAAATAGGTAATAAATTCCACCAACTTCAATATTATTTATTAGCCAATAAATAATGTCCTAGGATTTCCATCACTGTAATCGGGTAATAACAGTCAAGACTTAACCTTGAACATTGAGTGACGTATTCACTAACTCAAGATAGCCAAACCCTAATACGTCATAACATTACCTTGTAGACGTTTGCTAGGCTAAGTTCAACCAACCAAATCTGTCATCCATCTTCAAACATGTGAGTCTTCACGGCCCCTTATATCTTTCTGTTTTCTAACTTGGGGGAGAATTCAAGGAATGCCTTTCAAATTTTATTTGGTCTGATATTATGATAACTGTACGACGTAATCATTGTATGTTCTTTTCATTTCCCCAATCTGTGTATTCATGTTGATTCATGTTATATGCCTAAGTCCAACTATTAATTGGATTCAATTAGTTCATTCGAAACGATAGCTTGTGAGTAGATCTATTTGGGTTGACGACCCTGCCCTGACTTGGTTGCTCCAGTCATGACTCCATGGTTATAGTCAAGGGGTACGTTTGTTATTCTGGTCATTCGATGTTCTTGAGGAAGAACATCAGGAGTGGGTAAATAGTTAGTTTTGAATTCATGGTTCATGTTTGATCTTTACAACAACAGTGTCAAACAAACTAATATCAAGACAAGCCAAACATTTTCAAACATAATTTCAAACAGTTCAGTGTCATTAAACCTGTGAAACTCACCAACAATTCTGTTGACTCTTTTTATTCTTGAATTCTCAGGTGATTAAAGACTGCAACTCTATGTTTTTCTGTTCCGATCCTGCTTGTCATATCATGGTCTGCCTGCCGTGTGTTCATGCATTTCATTTTGGAGATTTAGACGCATTACGCCCTAGGGTAGTTATGTTTATAAATCTCATGACTATGTGTAACCACTACTTTATTTCCGCTGCCACAGTTTTAGATGTTTAAATAAATGTTTGAAACTTATATTTTCAAAAGATAATGGTTAAATTAAATGTTCATTAGACGTCATCATTCATAACCATGACCATGATGCCAAATCAGTCACATGCCCACATTCAGTCATTTTCTCGGGGTGTGACACACAGTGAGTGAAGAATCAGGTCAGTCGCCATTTCGGCGGGATGACGTAATTCAGTTTTGCTAAACGGACGATGTAACCCTTCATCTTCAGGACATGAGGGCTGACGGGAGAGCCTTCCACCATGCGACAGCTAATGAGTGTCACAACGGTGTCATAGCGCTCCTGTCGGGCCTGAGTTTCAAACATGCCCCTTAGATCACCGATCATCTGAAAAGCCGTCTTATCAACCATTTTTTTTTAATCTCAGAATTCATGGTGGCTAGCATAAGACACGCGACATTTTTGGCATTTGTTCGCAATGTGTTATGGGCGTTTCGCGCCGCGGCCGTGTCAGCTTCAGGCTCCTCAGGAACCTCAGCCTCAAACACGTTTTCCATGTTAGCCATTTTCAGGACGATTTTCAGATTCCTTTCCCAATCAAGGGAGTTGGCGCCATCAAGTTTCTTCTTCTCAAGGAGAGACTTGAGATGGAAAATCTCTTGGTTTTCGCGGTTAGCCATTTGAAACAATAGGCAAAAGTTTTAATGTTTCAATGTGTGATTCGTATTCAAGGATGGAAAGCTAATCTTGAATAGGAATAGGGAATTCAGTTAGTTAGAAAATTTCTCCAGACAGCGTAAAGTGCTTTCAAAATTTCTAAGTAGTCAAACGGACAACGATTGTCACTTGTGAGTAACTGTCACAACTCCCGTTATGGGGCTTTCGCGAACGGATCAACGAAATACATTTAGCCCCATCTATGCCCATTCTGTCTACATGTCGACCAGAGGTACGGTGTTGAAATACTCCAATACCAAAGGTGCGTGTAGAGAGAATAGTAGTTGTCCTAAGTGGTCAGTGTGTGCGTACGGTGTTGAAATACTCCAATACACTCACCTTGGAAGATACCCTAAACACCACGTACGGTGTTGAAATACTCCAACACGGATGCATCGGTCAATATGTTCCAAGTTAGACTTGACTTAGGATGGCATAGACTACCAGTTTTAGGCTTACCAGATAGGATTATTTAGTCATATTTTAATATTTAATGTGATGTCAGATTTAACGAATCCTATCTCACTCGAGACGATCATTTAAATAACCTAAGTATTAATGATCTACGTGTCGTGAGACGATAACCAATTTTTAATAATGTTCGATTACTTTATCAAAAAATCCGAATTTAATTTCGAATTAAATTGGTTAATAAATTTTATAAAGTCGTAATAAAATTAGGACTTATATATGATCGATTGAAAATTTTAGTTTTATAGTGGTAAAACTAAGTTTGGATTTTAGTTGGCGTGTTAATCAAATTAATACAAGCAACCAAAAACAAGTAAACACACATGTACATATTCGGCCATGCAGGGGTTTCGACATTGTCAGAGCCTATGACAATATCGAGGAAGGTCAAGGGACATAAAAGTAAATCAACCACGAGAACAGAAAAACTCCCAGATCGATTTAGTCGCTCCCACTGGCTTCAACAAGCTCATGCGCGTCATTTGGAAACGTCGGTCTCGTTTTGGCTTCTAGCCATTTTCGAAAATCCCAGAAGGGATAATCTCAAATGAATCTTTGTGTCAAACTCGTCTCGTTCGTCCAGGCGAAATTGAGCGGTTACAATTCAAAATAAAACTATTCTATTTTAAACAAATACAACTTTGAACCCAGTCAAAAGTGGGCCAATCCAAAACAAAAACAACATGGGCCAAAAGGGCCAAACCATAACGAATCCATGCCAAAATAAACTGGGGTTGGGCCGAATATGTACGAAAGATAATTCAATCAATTTTATTGAATCGGATTATGTTTAGTGGATCCAAATCGACTAAACATATTTAAAAGGCGATTCATTCAATTTGGCGACTTTCGGGTTCAGAACCCCAGTTCGCGAAAGTACACCGGTTTAAAATCGACCGGTTAGGGTTTGTGTGTGGTGATCAAGGCTCTGATACCAGTGTTGGGTTACGACAGTGGCATTCGGATCTCGGTAATAGCAATTTTTTTTATAATTTGGAAATAAGTATTTACGATAAATAATTATTTAATCAATTACCGAGTAAATTAAATTAAAATAATTAAATTAGCATTTAATTTAATACGCAGCGGAAACGATTTAATTTACTAACGCGAAAAACAAGTTAATTAACGTAAACCAAAACAACAGGATTCGACAATCACCAAACGCGTTAAACAAAACGCGACGCTATCATAAATATTTAAACAATTAAATCTAAACAAATAACAAGTTTAGATATACCTGAGCGGTGATTCAAACAAACGTTCGAGACACCGGAAGTCAACGGGTGACGCTAGGGTTTCGCAGGCAATGATTCGTCGAAGGAATCCGATTTCCTCGCACTTACAGTTTCTCTACGCGATGACTCAAGCACCGGGAAAACACGTATGTCGGATTGGGCGCAAACTAGGGTTTGCGGACGACGAGTGAATACGCCACACAGTGGCAGTTCACGGGCAGGGGTGTGTCGGAGGTGGAAAAACGGCGACGGCAAAGGAGCAGCGGCGGCCGGCTTGGGCGACGACGGCGGGGCGACTGAGCGGACGACGGCGGCGGGTTGCTGCTGCGGCTCGGCAAGAGCTGCTGCGGTGGCTCAGTGTGGACGGCGGCGGCGGACAACGGGGAGGCGGCGGCGACGGACTCGATGAGGCGGCACGGCGGCGGCTAGGGTTTCTCGGTCCGTAACATGATGTCAACCGGAAGGATGGATCACGACGAATAACGGTGATCAAAGGATTAAGGTTCTCGCGATCGAGTGAATGGATCGCCGGAGAAGTGGAGGAGACGGCGGCGGTGGGGTTGGCGTCGGACGAGAGAGAGGAGAAGGGGAGGGGCCGAAAACTCTAATGAGGGATTAGGGTTTTGCCTCCCTTATTCAGTTATATTTCTAACAGATTAAGTTTCCGATTAGTCCCTCGACTTTATTTAATCCTCAATCGAACCATTTAATTTTGCGAGGCCAACATTTAACTATTAAATATTTGTCGCGTGCCGAGACTCAACGAATATTAGTCAAATACTAATTCGTCAATCGTCGTTAAGATGTAAATAATTTTTAACGTCTTTTGTCTCTTAATTAATCTTAATGACTAATTAATAATAATTAACTAATTAATTTTATTTATCTATGAAACTATTTAATAAATAAATAATTAATCCTTCTGCGAATTTGCCAGTTAAAAGTAAGCGGACTTTAAAACCCATTGCCTCCGGTGTAACTCTTTCGGGTCTTGACCGGGTCGGGTTCTTGATTTAGTCGGGTCTGGACACCTAATTCCAACAGTATAATGATAGCGTTTAAGGCACGGTAGTCGACACAAAATCGCCATGTACCGTCTTTTTTTCGTACCAGTAAGACCGGGGATGAAAACGCGCTGGTGCTAGGTTGAATAACACCTTGATGTAACATATCAGCAACGATACGCTCAATTTCCTGCTTCTGAAAGTGAGGTTGTCTGTAAGGACGCACCAACACAGCAGATGAATTCGGAAACAGCTCGATCGAATGGTCTTGAGAACGGGCTGGGGGTAAGCCACTTGGCGATTGAAAGACCTCAGCAAATTCTTCGAGGATAGGTTTTAACTCATCCGGACAAGGCTGCACCACATGAGGAGTGGGTAAGACTAAAGTGAGTTAAAAACAAGCTGCAAATGCATCCGAGTGGGCTAACTTGCACAAGCTGTTGAACTGAGTGGGTTGGATCAAAGGGAAAGAATCACCATGCACACGATACGTTTATCCCCAGCCTTGAATTCGAATGTAGAAGTGGCGTAATTGGTCAAAACCGGCCCCAAAGTAGATAGCCAGAAACCCCTAAGACCATATCCCAACCCTAAAGAGGTAACACATAAAAATCGATAACGAGTGAATGATGGTGAATGAGCAACGGAACCTTACGAGCAACACCGGAACAGGAAAGATGTTCCCCACTGCCGACGAGGACTGAAAAGGGGGAAATCGACTCGATGGTGAGATTCAGGAAGTTGGCGACTCGTGTTTGGACGAAACAATGCGTGCTACCCCCGTCAATGAGAATCTGCACGGACTTGCCAAGCACAGATCCAATGAAACGGAGAGTGGAAGCGCTGCAACGCCGGAGAGGGCATTGTAGGAGATGGCGGAGAGGGCATTCAGATCATCTATCGCTAGAGGATCGTCGGGAGGCAGTGGTTTCTCCTTAACCTCATCGAAGACCTGACCATCATCAAAGAACAGAATCTGTGGAGCGCCTTTACACTGATGGTCCCTAGAGAATTTCTCATGGCAACGGTAACATAGCCCTTGAGCTTTTTTTAGGGCGAGATCTTCAGGGGATAACCAGCGAAACCCTAGAGAGGAAGTGGGCTGCTTATTGGGGGCTATTGGGCCGGGTTTGGTAGTGGGCAGAATGGGCTTAGAGGACCCCAAGGAGACCCGGCCTGCTCCATGTTCCAATTGAATACGATTTTCATGGAGGTGAGCAAACGTCATCACCTCATCCACGGTGGTTGGCCGGTGGATCTGAACCGACTGCCGGATATCCGATCGGAGACCGGAAACAAAGCACTAGACGAGGAACTCATGAGGAAGCGCCATCGTACGACTAGAAATCTCCTCGAAACGGTGTCGGTAATTCTCAACCGTTGATGTTTGTACCAATTTAGTGAGAACACCTTCCGGTTCATCTAATTCCCGGCGACGGAAACGCAAAATTAATGCTACTGTGAAGGATTTCCAATCAAGAATGGATTGATGCTTGGAAATCCAATCATACCAATCAGCCGCAACAGCATCGAAGTAGAAGGATGAGATAGTACGATGATCTAACTCAGAAATTTTGTAGAAATCGAAGTACCTATTTGCCTGACAAACCCACCGTTCAGGGCAGGAGCCGTCGAAACGAGGAAGGTGAATTGGAGCGGGCTTATGGCGACCCAAGATAGTGGAACCATCGTCGCCGTCGGGTTTGGGTTGCTGACTGACGATAAGCAATACCTTGTTCATCAGGGTCTTCAGATCCCCCATAGAAGATGAGAGATCCGATACTTCTGTATGGATTTGCTTCTGCGCCGCTATGGAATCCTTCTGACCATCCTGAAGGATTTTGATTGCTTCATCGATAACCTTAAATCTGGTGCCCTCAGCCATGAGAGGTGTGAATGAAAGCACCAATGTAACAGTAACAATTCACAGAAGAAGAAGAAGAAGGGGATGGGAATGTAGAATACTCCTGATTCAGAAATAATCAGAAAAGTACAAGATGGGGATGAGAAAGTTCTCTAACAAATTGTCTGCCCTACTCACACTGAGCACATGACTATATAACAGACTATTTTCGGAATAATTACTAAATTAACCATTAGCTGCTGACGTGGCCCTAATCCTTCAGTTTGGCGGGAACCCGACATGCTCGATTACTTCTTCTAAGCTGGCCTGGATCGTTCTCCTCCACTGGACTTGAGTTTGGGCCCAATCCATTCATAACAGACAATGACACCGGTGATCGGTATTTGGATGTTGCTATTAAGCAATTGGATCGCAATGGTTTCCAGGCATGACTTTTTGCCCTTTTCCCTCTTTGTTTATTTATATCCTTAATTTTGTATGGTTTTTGAAATCGTTTATTAGGAGTTCGATGGTATTGTTTCATTCGATCTCAATATGTATTGTTTCTCTGTGTTCTTTAATTACATGTTCGATCTTTTTTAATCTTTTTTGTTCAGAGAGATTTCTACTCTCTATATCCTAAAGCCATTGTTATGATATACTTCATGGATGGCATAACAATAATGTTTAGGTTAGGTTTATCTGATCATGGTTCTGAACATGTGTGCTAGCTTTTATATACTGCTCAAATAGTAGCACATGTATACCTTGACATTACTTCTCATGTTCATAGTTTACAAATATAAAAGGTAAGAAAATAGTGTTATGGTGTACCTTTAATAGAAGTTATTATTAGACTGTATATTGTATTATATGTTATTTACTATTTGTATAGGGACTCAATGTGTAAACTATATGAGTATATATTTGGGTGAATCATTATTTTACTATAGTTCACCCAAATATATACTCATATAGTTTACACATTGAGTCCCTATACAAATAGTAAATAACATATAATACAATATACAGCCTAATAGTTATATATTGTTTCGTTTGATCTAGCATACTTTGTTTAGAAGAGAGGCAAGCCACATCTCTAAGCTAATCAAATCATATTTGAGTATAATGAAGGTAATCATTTTTTGAAAGAATACGTTTACATGGCAGCTTTGTTTTCATCATTCCATATTAACATTTTGTTTCTTGATCTTGGTTGAGCCGCACTTAGTCTGCAACACTGTGCGCTAAGCAAATAGAGTTTTCAATCTCAAAAACACAGAACGCACTCGCACCAACCTCCAAACCAGAAACTACATGTATGGAACTAAACATTACAATATTTTATTGTATATGTACCGCTAGCGTGTATTTGTATTCGTTAAGTGATTTTATTGTTTTCCGCAGGGCTCCTATGGAAAATAGGCGTGTATCGTTATTGTCCTTCAATTTTGAGGTAATCATGAGTCATGACTCTTGAAATTGTTTAGTCATCTCAATAACTTGCCTCATGAAAATGTTCATTGAAGGTATGTGATAGCTTACCAAACTTGAATTTTTTATGTGATATGGGTTAAATTTATAATCACTGTCTGCTTATGCTAAGAAAACACAATCAATCATTTTGATAAATCTTTAAAGTTAAAAGTACCTATAACTGAATTTTTAAATTTAAAGGAGTGTGTTTCTAAGATTATGTATAAATTTAAAGATCAGATATGTCACACCCCGGTCAACGGATTCGGATGTGAACGAGAATGGAATCATGGTCGAGGATACATAGAACGACTTCTAATAATTTCAAATTTCATAAAAACATCACATCATTTCATTGCAGCGGAAAGAGTAGTGGAAACGATAATGTCTAATATTTGAAAATCATAAAGTCTTAAATTAATTTTAAAAACATGTTATTGGGATAGTTGAGACTATGACTCTGTAAGCAGGCCCGATAGCATGATGAAGCCCCATTTGCATGTCTTCTAGAGATTGCATCAATTACCTAAGAAATCATGAGTTTAAAAGGTCAACATAAAGTTGGTGAGGTTCACAGGTTTATGACTCTACGTTTAAAGTTGGTAAAACAGTTTCAGTATACTTAAATATTACATTGGTTTACTGTTGTGGTTGTATGAACTCACATGAACCTTGATTTCAAATACTAACGGTTTACCCACCCATAGTATCTCGCCCGAGAGATACTGAACATAGCAGAATAACTGACGTGTACCCCAGACAATCCGGAGTCAGAACTGGAGCTACCAGTTAGGGCAGGGTTGTCAATCCAAATAGATCTATTTACTAGCTATCGTTTCGTACAGAACTAATTGAAATCAATTAATGGTGGGATACAGTTGTACAAACGTTTATAACGATAATGTACCATAGTTGGGCAATCAGTAAGAGAGCAAGCAGTCATACGGCTAACAAATAAACCATAACATTAAATAAAAAGCATTTATCAGATTTCATGATTTCTCCCCCAAAGTATAAAAACAGTTAAAAAAAGGGTCGTGAAACTCACTGGATCAGCAGGTAGGTGGTAATAAATGGTGTAGGCACGGTAGCACGTAACGTCCTAAATAAATAAATAGGCATATGCATAAGGTCTACAATCATTTGAGTAACATAAGTCACCCAAGTGATACCGGTCAAGTCTTGACATTTTAATCCTGTTTGTATTCGTTTGAAAACCCGTTAGCTTGTATTTATTAAATAAATACTTTCGTTATGGTTTATATTTATGTTCAACAAATATAAAAGGTTAAGCATTTAATAGTTTAATCGAGTCCTGAATATTGAGTTAAAAATAATAATGTTTATTATTATTTTCATGAGTTGTCTAATTATTTTTAATTAAATAATTATGTGTTTGATTTGTTAATCATGCAAGTTATAATTATTTTTAAATAATTATGATTAACATTTCTTGGTGAACTTTGATTAAATCATAGTTTAAAACTTTTGTAAATAATTATTAGTCAAATGAATAATTATTTAAAGTTCTTTTTATTTTAAAACATGAATCGCTTTGAAAGATATATCTTAAGTCACAACATTTAATCATTAGTATTTCGAAATCGTTTTAATATTTCATTTGCATGAAATATTCATTCCTTTTAAAACGTTGTTCTAAAACATTGGATGGCGATGCTTGGATTTATAAAAGTTTATTCATCATAAAATCCTTTTATTGTTTTGATAAAACATGATAAGTAATTTGGTTTGAGATTTCAAACGTTTACGTTTTCGCGTATATCGTCGTATGGTCCCGGTTTTATTACTACGCAACCTATTCTTATTTTGATTACTTTGATTCATCAAAGTAGTGATAAAGGTTTATAAAAATAATTAATTGCTTGATTATTCTTATAAAAGCCTTTCATAAAACATATCCATTTTACAAATGTCTTTTTATAGAAAGAATCTCTACTTTTATAACATTTCCTTTATTGTTTAAAACTTGTAATAAATCCAAGAATTTACGTCAAATTAATCATTTGACATAAATTTATTTCTTCCATTTTTAGTAATAAATCTAGTAAAATTCCTTTTGTCTTGAAACTTTTATATCACATTTAATGTGTTATATTTTTACTAAAACAAGAAATATTCTTTTTGTTTCTTTTACTTGTCATAAATTGTTTAGTCATTTTTTGTCACAATTTACATGTGTAACATATATTTAAATCCTTTAATCTAGTTAGGAGATTTAATTGTTTATCTAACATGTGACATGTTCATTTATCAACATGATGTGATTCATAAATCAACTAACACATATAGTCTTAGGACCAACTTAAAAAAATAACATGAAATGTACATTTATCAACTAACACACAAGGTGTTAGGACAATTAATTATAAACAATCTACTAACACTTTTGTGTTAGGACATTCTAAATTAACAATCAACTAACATTTTTATGTTAGGCCAAACTATGTAAATAAAAATCAACTAACACATTTGTGTTAGGACAATCATATAATCATTTTAGTTAGTCATATTTTACGATTTTTATTAATAAGAAGAGGCTTGAGTTTGTTAACCAACTAACCTTGAAATCAAAGATTTCATAAACACAAGAATCATGGTGCACACTTATTACCTTCTTTTGATTTCACAAGTGTGTTTCACCACACTCTTTGGCTATTTTAAGTCTTCAGGACACCAAGAGAGTGTTTGATCTTGGAAGAAAAGGAGATAAAGAAGAGAGTTGTGTTAGTTGTTTTAACAAATGTAAGCATACAAGGATTATAGTTGTCAAGACTTGGGCTTCTCCTTGGGTGTTAAACATGTAAGAACATGGAGAAGAGGGGATTAAAAACACTCACAATGGGTGAGGATTTCAAAACCGAGAAGAAGGGAGGAGGTGGCGGTGGTCCGGCGGGGCTGTGGTGGTCCAGTGGGACTTCTAGCGGCGATGGAGGGTGGCCGACGGTGGCCAAGTGGCGGCGGCAGGTGGGCTGTGGAGGTGGCCGGCCGAGAGAGGGAGTAAGGGAGGGAGAGATGGGTTTGTGGTGTGGAGGAGCAAGTAGAGGGTGTGGTTCCTCTTATAACCAAAAGTGTGGTTATTAACCAATGGTTATTTGCATGGGAACTTGTATTAGTCATTAGACTAGGTGTGTTGTCAACACACCATGGCTCCCAACTATCTAATGTAGGTGATCAATTCCTTTTTTATAAATCTCTTATGTATTTTATTAAAAGATGAAGGCTTTTATAAGATATGGAGAGGTTGGGGGTTTATAAAAATCATAATTTTTATAAATTTGGTCCAAGCATAAATAACTACAAAGGTGACAAGTTTTGTAGGTTGATGGGCCAAAATTTTTATAAAATCTTGGTGGGTTTTATTTAAAAATTCTCATGGGCCAAACATTGTTAATTCAAAATGGTTTGGGGATTGGGCCGAAGCCCAAAGGATTTAAATAAAAGAAAGTGGGTTGGTTGTGTAGTTTGGGCCGCGAAGGGAAAGGCAGGCCGGTCTCGGGCTTCGCCATTTGGGCTGGTTCCTTCGAGCGGGCCGAGGGGAGGGGACATCGGGTTCGGCCCAAAGCCAATCGGGCCGCGGGTCGGGTTGGACTCGGTTAGTCGAGTCGAGTCTCCGGGCAAAGTTTCGGGTTCGTTCGAGTTATTTCGGACTTGTTGGGCCTAACCGGGCCCAATAGTGTTATCGGATCTCGTTTGGTTAAGTCTTGACAACGGAATATTTTTATCACATTAAACGTTCTAAGGTGTAACAGTTTATATCAGTTTTGATAAAATATAAAAAGTCAAATTTTTTTATTTATATTTTTATTATTGAAGTTCCATATTTAAAATATGAAAACTTTCATATTTTACAGGTATACAAACGCGGAATTAAATCAGTTATCAGTTTATCATTAAAACTAATTCAGTTAATCATATAATTAAAACGTATGAACATTTAAATTAAAAGTCAACCGAGAGAGGTTTGACCTGTTTCGGACGAGGTGTCACAAGATAACAGTTGAAATAGTAAGAAAGCTAAGAATTTCTATTTAACCTTGAAAGAGTTGCTGGTTGCGAGTTCATCAAAGTACTTCAAACCAAAAGGATTCCAATTGAGATTTACCAAAGGCCAACCACGATTTCGGGTTAGTATCTTTTGTAAAAGTTTAGGATTTTATTTTTCAAATGGAATTGGATTCGAGAGTAACAGAACTATTAAAGCTTACTTCTGAATTTTCGTTTCAAATGGACGGAGACGGAGAACGTCCTAAAACATGTCCATTTCAGTGATAGCCTCTACTTCAAAAGCCCGTCAATTGTCCACCGTCTTACTATGATCCAACAACAAAACAAGATTCTGCAAGCTAGGTTGAAGGAAATCGGTCCAACCATCATGAAGAATCGTGATAAGAAGAAAGAATTCGCGAAAAGGGCTGATGCTTTCTGATAGTTTTTAATTAGTTTTTTGTTTTGTAATGAACTCATGGATGATATGATCTACTAATTTTAATTTTCATTGAATGAATGATTTCTGCTTATCTCTATTTATATATATATATATATATATATATATATATATATATATATATATATATATATCTTTGTTAATTCTTAGATGTTAATCTTTAAATTTTTAGTTGTTGATTAATTTAAAGGTAAAATATAAGTATTAACTTAACATTTTATTAAAGGAAAAATGGATACTAATAATCCTAACTATTGTCTATTGGCAAAAAATAATCCTACCTTTATTTTTGTACCAGAACAGTCTTATAAATGTACCATGTTTTTTTCTAATAATCTTTTCCGTTAAAAAACTAACTCTGTCAGTAAATGCTTACGTGGAGGACTAATATGTAAAATTCTAAAGTGGAATGACTGTTTTGTAGTTTATTTAAAATATAAATAAAAAAAGAAAAAAAAGAAACAAATCAGTTCCCTGGTTCCCAACCCCCCACCGACGCCACCACCACATCCCAACCCCCACCGACGCCAACACCACATCCCAACCCCCACCGACGCCACCACCACATCCCAACCCCCACCGACGCCACCACCACATCCCAACCCCCACCGCCACCACCACCATATCCCAACGCCAACCGGCGGCTCTGTCCCAAACAACCAAAACCCCACTTCAATAATATGAACAATTCGGAGCTTAACCTGTCGGATGGTCCTCGCTTGCCGGAACTCTAACAGCCGGTTAATTATATCATCGAGTAAGGCAGGGTTCATTTCCTCTCCGTTTTGAGCCATTGATCTCGTAATCTCTCGATGTGTGACACCTCGTCCAAAACCCTAGGTCGAACCTCTTTACTTTGACTTTTAATTAAGTATTAATGTGCATTAACTGATCTGATTACTGTTTAAACTGTTAATTACTGTTCCTGACTGTTAACTGATGACGTTAACCTAATCCCGCGTTTGTACTTGAAGCGTATACCCGTAAATTTCATAGGGATTCCATGGATTAATCATGGAATTTCAATAACAAGAAAATAAATATAAAATGTATTTTTATATTTTATCCGGAACTAGTGTCGTACACTTGTATAACCGACACGGCAAACTGATAAGCGATCATATGTTTAAAACTATTTGGTTTTAAACAATCTGGACGGTCGAGCTTAAAACTGTAAAGAGCTGACAAAACTGAAAACGTAAACCATAACACGTGTGAAAAACTGAAAACTATATCTGATTTCTGAAAAACTCATGTAACTGACTCAAACAGTTATTTTACTAAATAATAACATCTCAAACTGGAATCGTTGTCAAGACTTAAGCCGAACCTCAACCGTTAACCCCTTTGGGCCCAACTAGGCCCAATAGGCCCAATAAGCCTAAAACAATGAAACCGAAACCGAACCCGAAACCTTGACCCGTTACATAAACTTGATAATCCAAATGATCGTGACGATCCACAAACTCAACCGATGCACAACGGGCCCGGGCCTCGAACCGGTGCCCCGTTTGGACCCGTACGACCCATAACCGATGAACCTGTCCGATCCATTCTTCCTTTAAATGTTTAGGCCCAAAATAAAGCCCAAAACCGATGTAAATTTTAAATACATATTGGCCCGTCAACTTTGCATTTCTGAAAAATGTCACCACCTTTAATTTTTATAAAAACTTGTCACCAACTTGTATAAATTTTATACATTGTTTATTTATAAAAGTTATGGATTATTTTTCACCACAAATCTTTATTTGTTTGATACACTCTTATAATGCCTAAACTATTTTATAAAAACATGACAAGTTTATATAAAACTTTCAACTACATGTTAGTTTTTTTTATATAAAATTAAGTTAGGATAATTATTGGTAAGAGATGTGATCACTACTTGACCACATCACACTCTCTATCACCACATCTTCGACCAACTCACTTTCTCTTCTTCCTTTTCTCGATGGACACCAAGCAAAAGACAAACACTCAACACTCTTGTCCCTGTCACCTTTTCTTTTTCTTGTGGGGTGCAGCAAAACCAACCACCATCTTCAACAACAACACCACCGCCACCCTTGTCCCTCCCTTCTGTCGAGAGCTCCTAATCAAGCAAGACCACCGCCACCTTAATTCAACCACGCATTACCATCTCATCCTCTTTCCTTCTTCTTTTCCCGGCCGAACACCCCCATCATCACCATCTTTCCTCCTCCTTCTGCACGGTGCCGCCGAACTGCAGTTGTCGTCGGCTGCTGCTGCCGTGCGGCCCTGCTGCCACTGCTGGGTGCTGCTGCCACTACCGAGGGCAGCCGTGAACCACCACCACCCACCACCTTTTCCCTTCTTTTCTTGTTCTCGGCAACAACTACAGCCCGCCACCACCCTCCTATCGTGAGCCATACTGCTACTGCCACTGGTTTCTACTGCTGCGGTTACTGCTGTTGTACCACCACCACCATCGAACACAATCACCCAACACCCCCTTGGTCTCTCTCTTTTCTGCCGGAAAAACAACCACCGCGACCCTCTCTTTCATTTCCGGCCAACACCACCACCCACTTTATCTTTCTCCCTCTCTTCTCTCTTTGCTGCCGGAAAAACGACCCAGCAACCACCCTCTTTATCTCTCTCTTTTCTGCCGGAAAACAGCAACCACCACAGTTGCTGCTGCTGCTGTTCCGCCACTGAGCCGCTGCCGCTACCGGCGAACGCCACCACTAACAGCCGCCACCTCACTCTCTTCTCTCTACCGTGAAAAGCAACAACCCCCGCCACCCCTTCCTTTCTCCTCTCGGTACAACCAAAAACCACCGCATCCACCATCTTCGCCGTTATTGATGTGCCGCCACACTACCATTACGAGCAGCTGCTGCCACTGCCTTGCTGCTGCTGAATCGCCACCACCTTGCCCGGCTACCGCCACCGCTGGGACTGCTGCTTCGCGCCAGTCGGCAACCGAGAACCACCGAGTAACCCGCCACCTTTCTCCCTTGTCTTCACGGTTTTAACTCCTTCTGCGTTGTGAGTCCTTTAAACCAGTTAATATCTTTGTTTCTATCGTTTTAAAACGTCCCAAGTGATCCCCGAGTCTTGACAACTAAACCGATAAAAACCCGAGTTTTTTTAACGATCGTAAACACGTAAACTATTTTCCTAACTTTCTTTGTTTTTCTTTTTAAACCTTAAGATGGTGAGGTTAGAAAATGGGTTTATGTGGTGTATGGTTTAAGTTACAAACTTAATGGTTTAATTGAAGCATTTGGTTAAATTATGATAATTAGATATATTTTTGCATGGTTGTATGTTAATATTATCATGTGTTGGTATATTATAAATGCTTAAAAGTTGTTAATTGTGATTTAGTAGTTAATCATCATATTTACAGATTAATATATGCTAATGACGATTAACATGAACAAATGACGTTTAGTGACATATATGGAACTAATATGGACGTTAGATGTGTTCACTAAATCTTTGGACATAAAATCACGGCTTAAAACCATAAAAATGTCATCATGAAATTTATTATATAAAATGATCATATTTTATAAAATTATAATATCTAAAAACACAAGACTTAAATGGCTTATTAGATTTTATAAAAACGAAATGGATAAAAATATATATAAATATATTTTATATCAAAAATGATAAAAGAACATATTTATGTCACTTGACATAAAAAGTATAAATCTTGGATTTTATACAAAAAGTGGAAAATGTTTTATGTTGAGAATTTTCTATAAAAAGTCTTTGATTTAAAACCTTAACTTTATTTGATAAATAAAGTTATTTAGAAATGATTTTATAAAAATAAAATCAAAAGACTTATAGAAACTATGAAAAACACATTTTTTATTATTTTAAATAAATCAAAATAATCAAAACGTTTTAACCGTATCAAATGTTTATTTTTAAACGTTTGGAATTGAAATGATATCTTTAAACGATTTAAAAATGTTTTACGACGTAATAAATCGTAAATAATTATTTTCAGCAAATAATTATCCTTATGAATTTTAGAAACCCTAATTTGAGTTAAAATCATTTTGGTTTGTTAATATAATTATTTTTAATACTAATTCTATTTACATTAACTCAAAACCCTAATTTTCAAAAGAGTTAACTTCGCTTTTGGTCCCCAAGGTTTGAACATTTTAACACTTCTAGTCCAATTTAAAAAATTATAACATTTCAGGGCCTGTACTTTCAAGTTCTTAACAATTTTAGTCACTTTTTAAAATCTCATCCAAATTAACGGCTGAAATCCGTCAGATTAGGGCTATTTTTTAATTGAACCCTTTTCCCTTTTATTTATGTGATATAAGGGAAAAGGGTTCAATTACAAAAATAGCCCTCATTTGACGGATTTCAACCATTAATTTGAATGGGATTTTAAAAAGTGACTAAAATTGTTAAGAAATTGAAAGTATAGGCCCTGAAATGTTATAATTTTTTAAATTGGACTAGAAGTGTTAAAATGTGCAAACCTTGAGGACCAAAAGCGAAGTTAACTCTTTTCAAAACATGAGTTTAATATTAAAATAACCCTTAATATTTACCTACTTGTGTTTAATCATTAAATCTTTAACTTGTAATAATTTGATAAATTATTCCAACAAGTTAGAATAATTATTTCGATAATAATTATCAACTCTAGTTATATATATTATAACTTAACGCGGTTAAATATTCAATCGATCGAACGAACTTAAAAATAATAATAAATATTATTATTTAAAACATTATTCAAGACTTGATTGAACTGGCCTTCATGATACGTGATCACATGTTCAATTCTTGTATTCAAATTACATAAATGCTTTCATACGTGAACATTAGCATTTACTGATTTTAAACTGATTAACTAACGGGTTTTCAAACGCTACAAATGGGATTAAACGTCAAGACTTGACCGGTATCATTTGGGTAACGTTCGTTACTCAAATGATTAAGTGCACCCTTATGCATGTTGTCTTATGTTTTATTAGGACGTTACTTGCTAGTTGCCACTCGGCAATCCATCATCATCACTGAATCAAGTGAGTTTCACGGCCCCTTTTCTTTACAACTGTTTTACACTTATGGGGGAGAAATCATGAACTGATAAAATGCTTTTTACTTAATGTTATGGTTTACCTGTTAGCCGTATGACTACATGTTCCATTCCGTATCCCAAACTATGGTACAGAGACGTTATAAACGTTTGTACAACTGAATCCCACTATTAATTGAATTCGATTAGTTCTGCTCGAAACGATAACTAGTGAATAGATCTATTTGGGTTGACAACCCTGCCCAGGTTGGTAGCTCCAATCCTGACTTCGTACATTGTCAAGGGGTACACGTCAGTTATTCTCGCCTGTTCGGTATTCTTGGGATAGAATGCCATGAGTGGGTAATCCGTTAGTATTCGAATTTGAGGTTCATGTGAGGATCTTACAACCACGACCGTAAACCAACGTAACATTTAAGTATATCGTAAACTGTTATTCCAACATACCGTAAACTGTTATTCCAACATACCGTAAACTGTTATTCCAACATACTGTAAACTGTTATTCCAGTATACTGTAAACTGTTATTCCAACATACTGTAAACTGTTTTTACAAACTTATCATAGAATCATAAACCTGTAAACCTCACCAACTTTATGTTGACTCTTTTTAAACTCATGATTTCACGTGTATCTAAGCTTATCATAGAAGACGTGCAAATGGGGCTTCACTGTAACTTTCGACCCTGCTTCACCGAAGTCGTAGTCCCGACCTATCTTAAACAAACTGATTTATGATTTCAATATCAAACTAAGACTTTTATTCAAATGTAAGACAATATCATTTCACCACGACTTTCCGCTGCAACATGAATGGTATTATGTTTTAAATGACGTTTGAATTTAGTAGAAGTTGTTCTGTATATCTGCGACTATGATTCCGTCTCGCTCACACCCAAATCTGTTGACCGGGGTGTGACACGATGTTTCTTGCAAGATCTCAGAAAGTAACCCTAGATCTTGTCGAAAATATGGCGGAAACCCCCAAATTTGTTCCGCAATTCACAATGGCTTTTTGGGAGTTGTTTTATTTCTTGGAATAAACAATGAAGAAAAGTTCTGAAACATTAATTAATATAGATAGATAGATAGATAGATATGCGCATAAGTGATAGCAATGGATTATAAAATTAAAAATCCGATTAAATTACACACACACAGAGAGAGAGAGAGAGAGAGAGAGAGAGAGAGAATGGTGGTTCGTCGGAGGAGAAAGGGGGGAGGCTGCAACTCCGGTGGGGCATAAATGCCGGCGGGTTACAGAGGATATGAGGTACTAGTTTTGTGCCATTCTTTTCCTGATAAATTATTGTTTAAGATTATGGCAGTGATTAATGGATGATGGTGACGGTTGGCTGGTGAACGCCCTAATCGTCCTCAACTCTCGCCGCCACTGTTGAGCAGGTCGGAACTGATGATGAAGCTGTGGTGGTGTGGCGGTGGTTAATGGATGGTGATGACGGTTGGCTGGTGACCGACCTTCTTCTTCCTCTTTTTTATTCTTTGTTTTAATTACATTTCAAATAAACTACAAAATAGTCCCTCCACTTTAGAATTCTACATATTAGTCCTTCATGTTAACATTTACTAACGGGGTTAGTTTTATAACGAAAAAGATAATTAGAAAAAATATGGCACATTTATAAGACTGTTCTAGTACAAAAATGAAGGTAGGATTATTTTTGGCCAATAGGCAATAGTTAGTATTATTAGTATCCATTTTTCCTTTATTAAACAACTTGGGATGGTTAGAATTTCATGAAAAATGATTTTATCTACACAATGGCTCGAAAATCAGATTATAGAAAACATAAAAAAAGTTATAGGGTTCAGGAGTTCGAACCCGGAACCTACAAGCTATAAGTATGATGTGGCAAGAAAAGGTTAAATACTTGGTTTTTGAAATAATTTCCGTTCTCAGGGGCTAGACCAGCGAGTTAGTCATGTGATTTTTTTATAGGTTGCTATTTCGAATCCTGGCAAGTGGCAACACTATATATATGTTTTTTAAAATGTCCGATAAAATGAGAGATGACCTAATACTTATAGTCATATATTTTTTTCATTTATAATGACCAAAATTCATCTTTAGTCACACATCAAATTGCCATAAAATAAAAGATGACCAAATTATACTTATAGTCACATAGTTTTGCATTTATCATGACCATATTTCATCTTAGTCACACATCAAATTGTAAAAAAATAAAAGATGACCAAATTATACTTATAGTCACATATTTTTCATTTATCATGACCATATTTCATCTTTAGTCACACATCAAATTGTCAAAAAATGAAAGATGACCAAATAATACTTATAATCACATATTTTTTTTCATTTATCATGACTAGAATTTATCTTTAGTCACACATCAAATTGTCATAACATGAAAGATGACCAAATTATACTTATAGTCACAGATTTTATTCATTTATCATGACCAGGATTTATCTTTAGTCACACTTCAAATTATCATAAAATTAAGATGACCAAATTATACTTATAGTCATATATTTTCTCCTTTACCATGACCATGAATTATCTTTAGTCAGACATATAAAATTAAAACTGTGACCATGAAATATTTAGACCAGCATAAACTTTTCTTAGTGTTAATTTTTAGTCACACATAATAAAATGAAAGATGACTACATTATACTTATGGTCACATGTTTACCAATTTATTGTGACGATGATTTATCTTTAGTCACACGTCCAAATTGAAAATGTGACCATAAACGGTAACTTACAGTCACACCAATAACTATTTTGACCAAAATATGTTTAACTTACTGTCACACTCAAAATTAACGTGTCAATATATATTACATTTAGCCATATTTAATTAGATAAACAATTGTTGCATGTGACCATATACGTATCTATAGTCACGCGTAAATATTATGAGAAAAAAAAAGTTGCAAGTGGTGATATTTGGTCACATTGTTCGAAATGTGACTCATAATTGTCACACATGTAATGTAAAAGTGTGACCATATTAACTGATCGGGCTTCCAATTGTCACACAAAACAATCTAAAATGTCACTGAAACATGTATAGAAAATTAAAATTGACCTACGGTCACACTTTTAAAATCGAAAGTGTCAAAGGGGCGAAACATGAAAAGTGTGACCGTATGTCATATGTGTACTAGTGTTACGGCAGCAACGCGCGGTTGACCTGTAGTTAGTAATATTTTTAAAAGTCAATCTTCAAATTAAAAAAAATGAAAAAAAAAACAAACATTTGCTAGTTGGTAATAGTATATCATTTTTTGTGTTTCAGTATCCATACTCCATGCATGTCCTCATGCGTAAACATTCCCACACCACCCACACACACGCAATGTTCTCCAATTGTACACTTTTAAAGAATCTTTGACACGCTGTCGCATTTTTAAAGCAGACATTCCATAACACACGCTACGTGTCACCGTTACCTCAAACCTGTCAAAAACCAAGGGCGCAGATTCCATTGATAAGATGTACACCTTCCAAAACACAAACCGCCACTTGTCGACCATGCAATCATCCAGAAACCACTTTTCCCTCCTTACTCACCACGTGTCAACACGTGCAAATCTTCCAACGCCATAAGATTTCACGAATCCTACGTGTCCTCGTCTCCTTTCCCTCCATATTCTTCTTCTCTCCGCGTTCAAAAGATTTCCCTCTAGCTTCAAATCAAAATCAAATTCCTTTCTGAACGAATGAATGAGATTAAAAACCACTTCAATTTTGATTTAATTTATAATAATTAATGGCGGATGGTTCGAAAAATTGGGGGGAACACGAGCTCATGCTAGAGTTATCGATTGGTGGAATCTTCGGGGAATCGAAGAAGACGAAACAAGATACCGTGGAAAAGGATGATCGAATCGAGGATTCGAGTGCCCAATCGAAACGTCAGGTACAAGTTCTCTGGAGACGGGAAATACGTCGGAAAAGAGAAGAAAAGGTTGGTTCGTGTGGTTCAGTAAGTGGCCCGTTTGTGGAAGATAAGGCGTGGCTAGAGAAGCAAGTTGTTGAGCGAAACAACAACGACGACGGTTTAGAGGTTGAGCCTGTTGGCAAAAAAGAGAGGATCGAAAGTTTTGGTTTCTGGCCGATGGCATGCCGGAGTTTTAAAGTGGAGTCACATGGTAAATGCTCCTCCTCCCACCACCAAGGTATCTTTTTAATAAGAATCTTTTATATTTTTTAGAAAGAAAGAAAAAGATATGTATATTAACGTAACAGCGTCTTATATATTCGTCACACTAGATTTAACTTAACTAGATTTAAGAACGGGAACCTAATAGACAAATTTCAAACTAAAACTAATTTAAATTTAAAATTATAGCAAAGTACCAAGAGAATAATAATAGCAAAACCTCTTAATTCATTTATATTTTTGTCTCGATTTTTATATAAATTAATTAATAGTAGTATAATTTTTCATTTGGTGTTGACCAATGATCATGGTCGGCTTTAATTAATTTGTGACAGTTGTAGACGTCGCCACAGATGATAGCAGAAGCAATTCAAGCAACTCTCAACACTTGGCAAGTAGTACAGTACCGGCACCAAGTACCGTTGACCTAATTGATCAACACACTGGTTCAACCACCAAGCTGATGCTGACCAACTCGATTCTATCCGAGCGGAGCCCACATGAGTCGAGTGTCTCGAACCCACTTTGCAAGCCTGATCAAGCCACGATTCAAAAGCGACAATCAGCGTCTTTTCTAGCCCGAATGCCATATGTTTCAACAACTGGGAACGGGCCAAACGGGAAAACGGTTAGCGGGTTCTTGTATAGATACACCAAAAACGAAGTGAGTATCGTGTGTGTATGTCACGGTCACTCATTCACTCCAGCCGCTTTCGTGGAGCATGCAGGAGGGGTTGATATAGCCCACCCCTTGAGACACATCACTATCTTTCTGACAGCTTTTGCATCTTGATTTGGCCCGATTGGTTTAGGACAAACCCGAGTTAGTGGGTTGGAATCACTCAATAACCAATTTTAGGACGTTTTAAACATTTGTTCCATTAAATCTTGAATATCTATTCGTTTCTCTTTAGGTATTGGTGGTTCAATTAATGTAAATATTGAATGAATTTTGATGTGGGATTGTAGCTTTTGAGTACCACAAAACAAATGTATGCTTGTTAGCCATTTGACACTGCTTACTTTTTCAAACTTTGTATAATAATCTTAATCCAAATTAAAATATAAAGACTTTAATTTTAAAAAAGAGAGGAAAGAAACATTATTAAGTGTCTCGAGGTTTTTGAAAATCGCTTATCTATTTGGAAAGCTAATAGCTTCTCCATAGGGGGAGATTTGGTTCTTATCAAATCGGTCCTCAACTCACTCTCAGTGTATTATTTTTCATTTTTCAAAGCTTCTAAAAAGGTGCTAGACCTATTAAAATACAAAGACTCTATTTTTAAAAAAGAGAGGAAAGAAACATTATTAAGTGTCTTGAGGTTTTTGAAAGTCGCTTATCTATTTGGAAAGCTAATAGCTTCTCCATAGGGGGAGATTTGGTTCTTATCAAATCGGTCCTCAACTCATTTTCAGTGTATTATTTTTCATTTTTCAAAGCTTCTAAAAAGGTGCTAGACCTATTAAAATATAAAGACTCTAATTTTAAAAAAGAGAGGAAAGAAACATTATTAAGTGTCTCGAGGTTTTTGAAAATCGCTTATCTATTTGGAAAGCTAATAGTTGTCGAGGTTTTTGAAAATCGCTTATCTATTTGGAAAGCTGATAGTTTGTCGAGAGGGGAGATTGGTGCTTATCAAATCGGTCCTCAAACTCACTTTCAGTGTATTATTTTTCATTTTTCAAAGCTTCTAAAAAGGTGCTAGACCTTCTCGAAAGATGAGACTAAACTTCCTGTGGGGCGGCTCTAGAAACTACACAAAATTCATTGGGTCGGTAGGAATACGGTATCTAAATCGGTGAAAAATGGTGGTTTAGGCCTCACTCCTCTCAAGGATTTCAATATCAGCCTCCTTTCAAAGTGGGCTTGGAGGTACAAGACCGAGTCGTTTCGTCTATGGAGGAGAGTCATTTATTCGTTACATGAGAGCTCGCGAAAGGGTCACCTTTCTTCCTTGCAATAAGAACTTAACAGGTGTTTGGAAATCGGTTATTGGGGTCATTAATTTTCTCGCCAGCAAACATGTGACAACTCGGTCAACCCATATTTATTTTAACCCGAACCGTTTTTATTTTATTTAAACAATTGCATTTCAAGTAATCATTTCATCCATCATAAGTTTAAGTCTTCTAAAGCTTTGCGTTAGAAGTATTTATATATACTTTAGTAAACTCGACCGTTTTCGTAATTTATATATATTTTCGTCATAACCAAAATTTTATAAAACTCTAATAAATATTCTCGAAATGATTAAGGTCACGTTTGTTATGTTTGGGTTAAGACGGTCCGCAATCGAGTTTTTTTTAAAAAAATCCATGTGTTTGGTCACTGCGATATAATCCCGTTTTCTTTAGTTGCTCCCAAACCCTAATATTTTAAATACAAAATATATATATATATATAAAAACAAAAACAAAAACAAAAAAAAGAATTAAAAACCCTTTTAGGGTTCCCCCTTGTTTTCTCTACACCGCCGACATCCACACACCCAGTTGTGTGTGTTTCTAAGAAAGAAAGTAAAGGTCGTTGGCCTCACCGGCGACTAGCGACGGTCCGACGACCATTTGTAACCTCACCATCGTCCCTATGTCTCTCTGACGTCCCCTTTGTTCGTTCGCGATCTGGAACAACCCCCTGCCCCTTGGGCTCGTGATTTCGTTTGGCTAACATGAGTAGCGACGACGACGGTTTTAGGTTACCGCCATAGCGGCGGCAGCGACGTCGTTTCCAGGTACGATTTCGTTCATTTTCTTCCTCTTTTCTTGCTCGTTTCCACCTTCTGAACTCCTGTTTCTCTCTCGTTTGCTTAGACTTGGGTGTTTGGTGGTGTGGTGGTGTTGTGGTGTGCTTCTGCGGCGGTGACAACTTTTTCCGGCGGCGGCCATGGGCCTCCGGCCGTCGAAAACATTCCAAAGGGTGCTTATGCTGGTGTGTTTGGGTGGTGATGCCACATGGGGTGTTTAGTTCAAGTTTTTAAACAAAACTGAGTTAACTCGGGACCGAGTCAACCGAGTTGACTGAGTCACAAATCTGGTCAACATAAAATTTGGTCAACCAAAGTCATCTCTGAAATCTAACCCCGGTTTATTGTTCGTGGCGAAAAACTGATCGGGATAGACTACCTTTTTACCAAATTCGGACTTCGTTGGTTCTACGATTAACCGAGTCCGGGTTCGAGTCATTGATCGTAAGGTATACCGTATTCTCTATCTCGCTGGCGTTTCAATGATTTCATTCACTACTATACCCCGTTAACTTGAACCTTCGTCATTGAAAATACGTAAAGGATTATATATATAGGGAGAGGATCATTTGAGAACCAATTTAATTTGAGAACTAAAAAGAACTAATTTGAGCCACAAGTTTATTTACATGTATACCCTCTCCCATGAATTGTAGTGGTCCCCCCTGATATTTGTGGTTGAGATTTAGTTCTCAAAAGTTCTCAAAATAAAAAGTTCTCATTTGAACCTAACCCTATATATATATATATATATATATATATATATATATATATATATAGGGAGGGGATCATTTGAGAATCAATTGGGTTTGAGAACTTTTGAAAACCATTCTGAGCCACAAGTTATATATAGGGAAATCCCCCCCCCCCCCCCATGAATTTGAATGCTTCCCCCCTGAAAATTAGTGGCTCAGAATGGTTCTCAAAAGTTCTCAAAGAAAAAAGTTCTCATTTGAACCTAACCCTATATATATATATATATATATATATATATATATATATAAACTATAAATATAAATGCATATAATTTGGTAATATTAGTTTGGTGAACATATATGCATAATAATTTGGTAATAATAATCGCATTGCGAGTATTAAACCTCGGTGTGATAGTCTTTAAAATGTAAACATTGTTTCTAAAAACTCAGGTTTCATCAAAAATATATTTGAATTGTTGTTATTTGGACTCTTTGGTCTAGAAGACTAAAACCCGACATTCGGGTTGGATTAAATTTTATTTCGAAAAGTTATGTTGTCTTTGTATGTGTAATACCCATGAGGGTCATTATGATCCTATATGATTAAGTTTTCTCATAAACCTTTATATATATATACTATATATATATATATATATATATATATATATATATATATATAGGGGAGGGATATAATGAAAACCTCTCCGAGTTTGGAAAACCGTGAAAACCAAGCTAAAAAATTCATGTTTTGTTTGATTTTTTTTATGGTGATCATCTAAGTTAAAAAACCCCCTTTATGCAAAAAAGTAAAAAAAAAACGCCTAGTAAATATATATATATATATATATGCATATATATATATAGTGGTTGAGATTTAGTTCTTAAAAGTTCTCATTTTAACCTAACCCTAGAATATATATATATATATATATATATATATATATATATATATATATATATATATATATATATAGGATATAGGATTAGGATCATTTGAGAATCTTTTATTATTGTGAGAACCATGAGAACACTTCTTAGCCACACATTTGGAATCTAGCCCGTTTTATTTATTTTAAATGAAAAGGGTAATAAAGTCTTTTATCTATATAACTAAAAGACAAAACCTATTAAAATAATAATAACTATTAATATCTTGATTAGTCAAAGATTAACTGTTTTAAATATTTTTTTAAAACTTTCTTTTATGTTTTTATTAAGTTTTTTAATATTTTTTGAAACTTATTTTATTAATGTTCTCTACTCTTATATTAACTTTTTTAAACGTTTTTATTTTCATTTTTTAACTATTTTCTTTAAAACTTTTTATTAACTTTGAATTTTTTACGTTTTTTAATAACTTTTTTTAAACATTTTAAAACTTTTTTTTACTTTTTTAATTTTAAATTATTTTTTTTAAAACGTTTTATTAGTTTTTTTAATTTATTTTTTTATGTTTTTAATATAATAATTTTTTTTACTTTTCTTTACTTATATTTTACGTTTTTTTTTTAATATTTTTTACTTTTATTAAATATTTTTTAAAACTATTTTATTAACTTTTTTTTTACTATTTTAATCTATTTTTTAAACTTCTTATAAGTTTTTTTAATTTACTTTTTATGTTTTTTAAAAATATATATTTAAGAAGATGCAACCATGTAACAGATACATAATTGTTCGTTACCAACATGTAACAACATACATTAAAAAATTACACCAAAGGGTCTTTTTGAGATCTTGGTATTGTTTTGGTGCTAGTATTATCACGGTTTTAGTTTTCGACAGGTGGTAACCTTTTCCTAAGAGTTGGTAGGACTGTCTTATAAAAATGTAACATATATGTAAGAAGATGCAACCATGTAACAGATGCAACAATGTAACAGATGCATACGATCATGCAATATAGACAACAATAACCATGTAACAAAGGACTACGAGCATGCAACCATGTAAATACTTGTTTTGCACTTTTGTTACACAATGCTTCAGGTTCGTAAGAACCAGCTACGTGGTTGTAGCAAGAAAATATGTTTGCGGAAAATGTGTTTGGGTATTTACGTGATAGATAATGTGTTTACGGAAAATAAGATAGAAGAAAATGTGATATACTGATCAATGAGAGAGAAATTTAAATATTTATATTTTTTGATATTTTACATATGTGTAACTGTTCGTTACACATGTGTATTCGTTCGCTACGGATACGTAATTGTTCGTTACAAATATGTAACAACATACATTAAAAAATTACACCAAAGGGTCATTTTGAGATCTTGGTATTGTTTTAGTGCTAGTATTATCATGGTTTTATTTTCGACAGGTGGTAACCTTTTCCTAAGAATTGGTAGGACCGTGTTATAAAAATGTAACGTATATATAAGAAGATGCAACCATGTAACAGATGCATACGATCATGCAATATAGACAACAATAACTATGTAACAGAGGACTACGAGCATGCAACCATGTAAATACTTGTGTTACATTTTTGTTACACGATGCTTCAGGTTCGTAAGAACCAGCTAAGTGGTTGTAGCAAGAAAATGTGTTTGCGGAAAATGCGTTTGGGTATTTTACCTGATAGACAACGTGTTTACGGAAAATAAGAGAGAAGAAAATATGATATACTGATCAATGAGAGAGAAATTTAAATATTTATATTTTTTAATATTTTACATACGTGTAACTGTTCGTTACACATGTGTATTCGTTCGCTACAGATACGTAATTGTTCGTTACAAACATATAACAACATACATTAAAAAATTACACCAAAGTGTCATTTTGAGATCTTGGTATTGTTTTGGTGCTAGTATTATCATGGTTTTAGTTTTCGACGGGTGGTAACCTTTTCCTAAGAGTTGGTAGGACTGTGTTACGAAAATATAACGTATATGTAAGAAGATGCAACCATGTAACAGATGCCTATGATCATGCAATATAGACAACAATAACTATGTAACAGATGACTACGAGCATGCAACCATGTAAATACTTGTTTATATTTTTGTTACACAATGTTTCAGGTTCGTAAGAACCAGTTACGTGGTTGTAGCAAGAAAATGTGTTTCCGGAAGATGTGTTTGGGTATTTACCTGATAGAAAATGTGTTTACGGAAAATAAGAGAGAAGAAAATGTAATATATTGATCAATGAGAGAGAAATTTAAATATTTATATTTTTTAATATTTTACATAGGTGTAAGTGTTCGTCACACATATGTATTCGTTCGCTACGGGTATGTAATTGTTTGTTACCAAGATGTAACACCGTACATTAAAAAAATTACACCAAAGTGTAATTTTGAGATCTTGGTATTGTTTTGGTGCTAGTATTATCATGGTTTTAGTTTTCGACTGGTGATAACTTTTTTCTAAGAGATGGTAGAACTCTCTATGAAAATGTAACGTATATGTAAGAAGATGCAACAATGTAACGGATGCCTACGATCATCCAATATAGACAACAACAACTATGTAATAGATGATTACGAGCATGCAACCATGTAAATACTTGTTTACATTTTTGTTACACAAACTTTAGGTTCGAAAGAACCAGCTACGTGGTTGTAGCAAGAAAGTATGTTTGCGGAAAATGTGTTTGGGCATTTACCTGATAGATAATATGTTTACGGAAAATGAGAGAGAAGAAAATGTGATAAACTCATTAATGAGATAGAAATTTAAATATTTATATTTTTTTAATATTTTACATATATGTAACTATTCCTTACGGATATGTAATTGTTTTGTACAAATATGTAACTATTCGTTACCTACATGTAACTACATACACTAAAAAATTACGAAAAAAATTTATAAAAAAATAACGAGACAATAACCAAATTAAAGATAAAAAACGTTCTATTTAATGGTGTAATTTTTTTTCAAAAAATATTATTGTATAAACAGTTATTAACGATATAAAATTAAGGGGGGAAGTTGATATTAATGTCACATCACCTCATTATGTCATCTCTATTTAAAAATGAAATTACTTTTGTGCCCCTTTTCAATATATTTAATAAATTATTAAATTTTAATTTAATTTAAATAAATCCAAATTAATCTAAACAATTCATTTTAAAAGGTGGTTAAGATGTGTGGCTCATATCTGTTCTCGCGGTTCTCATAATATATGTTGGTTCTCAAAAGAACCTAACCCTATATATATATATTGAAAAGTTCATTATAGACACCCCTATAAGTGTAGACAAATAGACACCTTTTTCACCATTAGATCTCTTGATCTAATGGTTGTGATTAATTTCCTTTTTCATTTTTTTCTTTTTTCTCATTATTCACAAACTTTCACATGTGAAAATACATGTGAAAGTGTGATATTTCACATGCGAAAGTGGTCTACAATGAACCTCACCCTATATATATATATATATATATATATATATATATATATATATATATATATATATATATATATATAGGGCATGGATAATTTGGAAACCCACTTGAGCCTTGAAAACCTTGAAAACCCTTTATGGGCCATTGATCTCATTCATCAATGGATGAGATTAAATCTTACTTTTTGCATTTTCTTTTCCATTTATTTAATAGCCAAAAAGGTAGAAAAGGGTAAGATAGTAATCTTACCCACCTTTCTCTATCCTACTTTTTCAATTTCCAATGCACCAATCATTACTATCTCTCCTACTTTTTAAATTTCTCTCTCCTACTTTTTTAATTTTCAGACACGAATTTTACATATGTAAAAGATTTGTAACTGCTTTTAAACATTCTTATTTCAGCATTTTACATATGTAAATTATCTTGACAAATGAAATAAAAAAATAATAAATATATTTTATTAATTTATAAGTAACCCTCACAATCAACATTAAACATAACAACATGTGTTATTTAAAATGATAAAAAGAAATTATAACAAGCTAATAAAAAATATAAAAACTAATTATGCTTTAGTTCTTGATAATCATTTTCATCTTTGATAGAAAATCTCATAACCTACAAAGAAAACAAGTTCATCAATTTATATATGTAAATTAAAATATATAACGAGACGTAACATGTCACGTAAGTAAATTTACATATGTAATTAGGTTTTACATATGTAAAATAAGATATTACATATATATTACATATGTAAGTAAATCTGCATATGTAAATGAAACTCGAACCGGTTCATATACATATGTAAAACATGCAGTTTTTTTTAACTACTAATTGTAATGCATAAAATCCTATTTACATAAGCACATTTACATATGTAACATTAGTTATTACGGGCATGTTTGGGATTGCTTATAAAAACTGCTTATGGCTTTTGGAGGAGGCAAAAAGACAAAAATACCCCTCCAAAAGCAGCAAAAAGCCACAATGTTATGACTTATTAGCTTTTGGAGGGGTATTTTGTGTCTTTTTGCCTCCTCCAAAAGCCATAAGCAGTTTTTATAAGCAATCCCAAACATGCCCTACATATGTAATATCATTAAATATACCTTAAAGAATTACATAAACATCAAAATAGTGTCATTAAAATACCTACAGATCATGAAAACACATAGAGTCCATTTTTCCTAAAAAGCCCAATGCTGTCACACCCCCAATTTCCACTAACGGAGTTTTACCGTGTGGGGTGTGAACCAGACCAGGACCCGAGTCATTAGTTACATCAAACATAAGTTAAGGGTTCACAAATGTAAATATATTTCCAAAACCAAACAGAGTTTTCAAGTTTAGCGGAAGCACGTAAAAGTCAAGTTGCGCAAACAAGCGCCCGATAAGTAAATACCAGTTCAAGTTGAAAAGATTTGAAAACCAATTCCCAAAATAAAAGGTTTTAGCCAACGTACGCGCCCAAAAATCAGATTCTCCTAGCGTCCTGCAAAGCATGCATAAGAGCAAGTGTCAACTAATGTTGGTGAGTTCACATAAGCACATAAGTATAACTAGTATAGTTATGTAGTACGAATACAACAGTTTTTATTCGTATGTAAGCATGTATATTAACAGTACAATCCATATCGTAGGTAGCGAGCCTAAGTTCATGTCACTAAAACGTTCGCAACCGAAGCTGACCAATTAGTTGTAGGAATAATTCCTTACGTGGTTTGCCTTCCCCGTGTCTACTCGATCACGGTAAGTTTAGGCTGACATTGTCCTCAGTCCGACCGCCAGTCGGGTGGTGCATCTCGTGCCCGCTGAGTGGGGTTTGTCAGACCCCAGTAGTACTACCCAATATCCCCTCGCTATAAACTATTAACGGTTCGATAAGTAAGGACTTTCAAAGATAAGCATTTTACGTGAACATGTGATATATGTTGGATTTCTACTTTAATCATACATAATCGTTGTTGTGTTATCACCCTAACCCGGGTGTAACGTGTTTGCGTGTGTTATCGTCCAAAACCGGACGTAACGTAATGGTTGTGAAACTCACCTTAGGGTGCGCTGCTACAATTGAGTCTTGCGTAACTACCAAGCACCTATTGAATTTACATACGTAAGTGTGTGTCCGCACATGAGTAACATAGCCTAGACGACGGTAATGACAACAAGTAATTCCAAATATGACGTAGGTGACAATTTCAATATGTGATAAAAAAAATCGTTTGTTCAAATCGAGTAAAAATTGATATTTAATCGAGGACACGAAGATTTACAAATATCAATGAGCGTATGTTATTCCAAATAATGAATGTGAAGGTGATCGGATAAATATATATATACATTCGTAAATATAAATATCGAGGTGTAGTCGAAAGTGTGAAAATAAAACGTCCTAAGTATATGTTTATATGTCGTGTCCAAATACAAGAGTTTAAAAGAAAAATCTTTATAATGTACGCATGTGTATATGTACATGACAATAGGAAATATATATATATATATATATTTTGTATGTTTAAAACTATTTTTTTTATTAACAACGTGAGCATGAAATTTTAGTTCATTAAAATTATAACGTTTCCATAACATAAAAATTCAGCGAGTACCCTAACGGAGTCTACGGAAACATTCATGGATCGAATATTATAAGGAGCAAACGACACTTGGGTTTTGGACCAAAAATTGCTTAAAATCATTAAAAAGAATTAAAACAACAAAGATGATGGCCACAGGTTTCGAACCTGTGACCTGAGGTTTGAAATGGGGCGCCCTAACCAGCTGCGCTAGGGCTGTGTTTGGTATGAAGCTTGAAAATAAAGTTTTTATATATAAACATCAGTATAGGAACTAGTTCTGGAGAAATAACAGAAAAATAAATGGGGTTAGGGAGGGTCGAACCCGAGACCCCCCAATCTCCAGCGCATACGCTGACCAACTGGACTGGAGGCTGATTCGTGTTGTGTATCAAAACCCTAGATATATATATCTTCCTGTCCCGTCCTCCCTTTCTTCCCCAAAACTCCGGTGGCCGGAGTTTTATTCCGGTCACCGGAAAATCACGAAACCATAGATAAATTAAATAGAAACGTGCGACTAGAAGGGAGAAAGGGTTACCTCAATTCGGAGATGAGTTTTGACACGTTCTAGTTGCCCGAAAAAGAAACCGAAAATCTCGACTCCGACGCTTGACGTTGCTCCGTTTCCGAATCCAATGCTTCGGGGTTACTCAGTGGTGGATAACGATCTCAATGATGTATAGCAAGGGTGGTGAAACAGTGGTGTTTGGCCGGAATTTGTGAGTTCACCGGAAAACTCAAAAAAAAAAAAAGAACAACGAGAGCGAGAGATTGAGAGGGACTTCAATGTTCGAATGATGGAGTGATGAAGTGGAGATCAGTTTCCTTTCCCTAATGATGGTATCGTGCGACCGATCCATTTGAGTAACCGACGTGGATAGTAATTGCGGGTATGAAGAGAGTCGGTTACGATCATCGTTTTTTTTTTCCTTTCAAATCAAGTTTAGGTAAATTGCAATACTGGACCTCTCTATATTACTTGTTGAGAAAACCAGTTTTAAGATATTGCATAACAGGCCCCTCTATGTTTTATCTAAAGGAAATCAAGTTTCAGAATTTACAGTAAGGGCCCCTCAAGGTTACAAAATATTAACGAACTCTCTAAGGAAGTTAACGGAGGTAACTTGCCGATAACTAATCGAGCGTACGTCAAACCGTATTTAACGAACGAGGTTTTATATATATATATATATATATATATATATATATATATATATATATATATACATATACGTTTCACATAAAATCATAATTATAACTCAATAACTATACATTTTAAATTCTCATAAAAATATAGAAACGCTTCGTGGAATTTACGTAACACACGGTCACATAAAATCATAAAATATAATGTGTATATATATACTTATATACCACATAACATCATAGATATAATTGTCACATAAAATGACAAAACGTTTTCATAAAACCATGAAATATAATTTATATAAAATTATAAATTATATATATATATATTCAAGTTGGTCATCCGACGTCTAGATTCATGTGCAGTGCTCGTGTAACCATTCTAGTTAACTGAGGTAACGGACGTTATCGAAATATAACACAAGTTATTAACGGGGTTAACCTGGGAAATTGCCGGTTGTCACATCATCCCCTTGTTAAGGGATTTTCGTCCCGAAAATTGCCTTAAGTTGCTACAGTTTCTGTGGAAGGAATAGAAAAATTTTAGGGTTGCTACATCATCCCCTTGTTAAGGAAATTTTGTCCCAAAATTTAACTCGTACCTTAATTAAATGTTTACGCTTGATCAAATAGGTGAGGATACTTCTTTCTTATCTAATCTTCTCGTTCCCACGTGAACTCCGGTCCACGCTTAGATTGTCATCTCACTTTGACGATGGGAATTTTACTTCGTTTCAAGGTTTTCTCCTCACGTCCCATGATTTCCACGGGTTGTTCGATAAATCGCAGTTGTTCGTCGAATTGCAGTTATTCTAATGGAACTATAAGAGTGTCGTCTGCTAAACACTTTCTCAGGTTCGAAAAGTGAAACACGTGTACTCCATCTAATTCAGGAGATAAATTTAAACGGTAAGCCACCGGACCAATAGTTTTGGTGATCTCGAATGGTCCTACATAGCGGAGATTTAACTTCCCGCGCTTGCCAAAGCGTACGACACCTTTCCAAGGCGATACTTTTAGTAGTACTTTATCGCTGACTTCAAATTCTAATGGCCTTCAGCGTTTATCTGCATAAGTCTTTTGTCTTTCTCTTGCCGCTTTCATGCGGTTTCTGATCTGCATGATTCTTTCTGTGGTCTCATGCACTAGTTCAGGTCCAGTGAGTTGGCTCTCACCGACCTCGGCCCAACAGACCGGTGATCTGCATTTTCGTCCGTACAGAGTCTCAAATGGAACGGCTCCAATACTGGTATGGTAGCTGTTGTTATAGGAGAATTCTACCAGCGGTAGATGCGTTTCCCAATTTTTCCCGAAGTCGAGCACACATGCTCTAAGCATATCCTCGAGAGTTTGGATGGTACGTTCAGTCTGTCCATCTGCTTGAGGATGATACGCGGTACTCATATCTAAGCGAGTGCCCATCGCTGCTTGTAAGGATCTCCAAAAAATTTGAAGCAAACCTAGGGTCTCGGTCAGAGATGATATATAAAGGCACTCCGTGAAGCTTAACAATCTCCTTGAGGTATATCTTTGCAAGTTTGTCTGTTTTGTCATTTTCCTTGATAGCTAGGAAATGAGCGGATTTTGTTAACCGGTCAACGATAACCCAAATCATATCGTTACCGCCAGAAGAACGGGGCAATCCCGTGATGAAATCCATCGAGATTTCTTCCCATTTCCATTCAGGAATTTTAGGTTGTTGCAGTAATCCTGTTGGCTTTTGATGTTCTGTTTTGACCATTGCGCATGTCAAGCACTTGCTAACATACCTAACGATGTCAGCTTTCATATTGGGCCACCAATATAACCCTTTTAAATCTTGATACATTTTGTCTGAACCTGGATGGATCGAATAACGGGACTTGTGGGCCTCGTCCATCACCAGTTCTCTAAGATTTCCATGGAGAGGTACCCATATACGGTCATTGTAATAACGAAGTCCATCAGACTTAACTTCAGAAGATCCATATATGTCACGTAATGATTCAGACCCGAAATTTTTCTCCTTTAGGGCCTCTTTCTGAGCATCCCGGAGTCTATCTGGTAGCCCCGTATGGATCGTTAATTGGAGAGCTCGAACCCTTCTTGGTTTGACATGCTCCTTTCTACTCAAGGCATCGGCCACCACGTTGGCCTTGCCTGGATGATACTTTATCGCAAGGTCGTAGTCGTTTAGCAACTCGACCCACCTACGTTGCCTCATGTTGAGTTCCTTCTGTTCAAATATGTGTTGGAGGCTCTTGTGATCAGTGAATATCGTACACTTGGTACCGTATAAGTAGTGTCTCCAAAATTTCAAGGCAAATACAACAGCGCCCAACTCTAAGTCATGAGTTGTGTAATTCTTCTCATTAGACTTTAGTTGCCTTGACCCGTATGCGATGACTTTACCTCTTTGCATCAACACACATCCGAGTCCCTGGATTGACGCGTCACAATAGACCTCGAAGTCGTCAATCCCATCAGGTAGAGATAATATAGGTGCAGTACACAGTTTCTCTTTCAAAGTTTGGAAGGCTGCCTCTTCCTTATCACCCCATATGTATTGAACCCCTTTGAGAGTAAGGGCGGTCAATGGTTGAGCTAACTGAGAAAATCCCTTTATAAAACGACGGTAGTAACCCGCTAAACCTAGGAATTGGCGAATTTCCGTAGGAGCTCTAGGGGTAGGCCAACTTTTAATGGCCTCGATCTTGGCTGGGTCAACGTGAATACCCTGCTCGTTGACGATGTGACCCAGGAATTGAACCTCTCGGATCTGGAAATCACACTTAGAGAATTTTACGTAGAGTTGTCCTTTCTTTAACAATTTTAAGATTAACCGCAGATGTTCCTCGTGTTCTTCCTTTGTCTTGGAGTAGATGAGGATATCGTCAATAAATACTATGACGAATTTATCCAGGTAGGGCTTGCACACACGGTTCATGAGATCCATGAACACAGCTGGTGCATTTGTCAGCCCAAAAGGCATGACCAAGAATTCATAATGACCATAGCGTGTTCTGAAGGCTGTCTTTTCGATGTCCTCCTCACGGACTCGAAGCTGATGGTAACCAGACCTTAAATCAATCTTGGAATAGTAACTGGATCCTTGAAGCTGATCAAAGAGGTCATCTATTCGAGGAAGAGGGTATCGATTTTTTATAGTGACTTTGTTGAGTTCGCGGTAATCGATACACATCCTAAACGTGCCATCCTTCTTCTTGACGAATAGTACTGGTGCTCCCCATGGTGACGAGCTAGGTCTAATAAAACCCATATCTAGCAGTTCCTGCAGTTGTGTGGATAGCTCATTCAATTCGTTCACCGCTAGACGATATGGTGCACGCGCGATCGGAGCTGCTCCCGGAGCAAGGTCAATCCCAAATTCTACTTGCCGATGCGGAGGAAGGCCAGGTAATTCCTCAGGAAATACCTCCGGGTAATCGCGTACGATCGGGAAATCTTCGATCTTTCTCTCCACCCTGGTTTGGTCCGTAACTGTGGCTAGGATTGCCACGTGTCCTTTCCGAAGACACTTCTGCGCTTTAAGGTATGATATGATTCCGGAGACAGCACCTCCCTTTTCGCCTTGAATCGAGAGTACTTCTCCTCCTGCTATGGGTATTCGTATGACTTTTTCCTTGGCAAATAATTTCCGCTTGATGTTTGGATAGCCAGTCCATGCCTACTATCACTTCGAAACTACCGATGGTAAAGGCATAAGGTCTATACTTAGTTTATGACCAGATAGTTCTAATGTGCAGTTTTCAACTACGTGAGTGGTGTCAAGAAGTTTACCATTAGCTAATTCAACCGTATACCTAGCTTTTAGTGGAGTTTGGGTAGCCTTAATCAACTTACAGAACTTAGTCGAGATAAAACTCTTCTCGGCGCCAGTATCAAACAAGACATTTGCGAAGTAGTTGTTTAAAAGAAACTTACCGGTAATGACGTTGGTATCGTTTCTCGCCTCACCTGAACCCATAACGAAAGCTCGCCCTTTGGCGCTATCTCCACCATTTTGACGACCATCACCACCGTTGTTATTGTTGTTACGGTGGTTGTTGTTGTTGTTGCCAGCATTGTTATTATTATTTCTCCGGAGCTGCGGGCAATCCCCCTTTAGGTGCCCTGGCTTTCCACATTCATAACACCCCCTTGGGCCTTCATTATTCTGCCTCTAGTTCTGATTCTGATTCTGATTCGGATTTTGATTGGGACGGTTTTGTAGTTCACCCCAACAGTTCTTAGCCTCATGGCCCCTTTACCACAATGCTCACAAGTGAGCTTCTTGCATGCCCCATTGTGGTGTTGGTTGCACCGATTGCAGAAAGATGCGTGTCCCTTGTACCCATTGTGATTCTGATTACTACCACCTTGGCGGTTCTGATTACCACCCCCATTGTTGGTGTTACTATTGTCGTAGTTACTTCTGGAGTTGTTGTACCTCTTGTTTTGTTTGTAAGAGTTAGAGGATCTCCCATTGTTGTTTCCACTACCATTGTTGTTGTTGTTGTTACTGGAGTCGTCCTCTCTCTTTCTTTTCCCATCTAGGGCAGCTTTGGGGACCCTCATGGGTGGCAAAGTTCCTTAATGGCATCCTTGAATTCCTGCGAAGTCATAGCATTCGATGCGTCGAGCCCTAACATTTGGATTTGCGTGTTCCACCAAGTGAGGGCAGCTCCCTCGAGTGTAGCGGTTGCGAAATTTACCCGATTCGTAACTGGGCAGTTGCACATTGAGAATACCTTTTCTGACTTCTCGAGCCATCGCAGAAGACCCACGGCTCCCTCGTCACCCTTGAACATGAGCGGCTTACAATCCATGTAAGTTTTGAAGGTGCACTGAGTTGGGCCTGGATTCGTTTCATGAAATTATTTCAGAGAATAATTTTAGAAAGTGAGAGAAGAAAAAAAAATGTAGTCAATTTTTCGTCTGTTTTACTTATCACCGTTATTGTTTCCTTGCACTTGAGCCGCGGTGAGTGCTGCCGCAACGTTTTCATTTATCAACGTTTGGATCTGAGCTGCTGTAAGGTGTTCAGCCATGGTTTTGTTTTCCATACAAACATTTCCATGATTAATATACCCAATATTAATTTCATTATATACGTTAGAACGCATACAACCAAATAATTAATATATCCAATATTAATTTCATTAAGCACTAAACAATTATTCATGCATCCATCCATCACATGACATACTTTTTAGAAACACATTGGAAAAATGAAGATGTAATATCCATTACAAAATTTAAATCCAACCGTGATGTATCTCAGTATTTGAAACATCAAAATAAAATGAACACCCAGTCAAATTTATTTCAAAGTAACAAAATAGAAGAAAAGAAGACAGATTAGATCATGGATCAATAACATCTGGTTCTTCCTCCATGTCCTCCTGAGGCTCCTCCTCAAAAGGTACTTCTTCGAAGGGTTCCTCCTCTTCATCCTGAACAGGAGCACCTTGAACCTGCAGGGCTGCCATTTGCACTTGGAGGGTAGCGACATGCGTCGCAAGTGTCGCGTTGGAGTGGTGAAGCGCTGCATTGGAATGTTGGAGTTCAGCAATTTGATGTTGTGCTAGATGCAGTTCATGCTCCAAATCTGCTGGATTGGGTCGTGACTCAAGCTCGGTGACCCTATTACGGATACCCATTACCCCCTGGGACAAGTTGTAGTGGTAGGTTTCCTGCTCCCTTTGATCGGCCCGCAATCGCTCAATTTCTCTATCGCGTGTGCGATTGCTGATGGAATTTTGTCTGGTTTCTCCAAGAGTGTTGTCATACGCTGCAATCAATCCCGCAACGACCCGTTGCAAATCAAATGGTAGGTCAACTCTGCCCGGAACATGATACATGTCAAGCAACCGATATGTCGCCGGATTCAGCCAGCTATAATCGTCTGGTGCACGCCTATCGAGGCGTATGTGTTGATCCCGAAGGAAGTCCATTATCGTGTACCCAGGCTGCTCAGGCTCGCAGCCTTGTTGGTTAGAGGATGATGACTGTTCGTTGGCAATTTTCTTTCCCTTACCCCTCGTGTTGTCGTGTGGTGCCATACTGTCAGAACCCAGACAGACACAAACAAAAGAAAAAACAACCTAATGTGAGTAATCGATTTTTGGCACGCGAAAAGAAAATGTTTTTGGGAATTGTTGTAACTAATGTTCAAAAACAGTTACAGTTTAGAATTTTTGAAAATTCTAGTTCTCTGCAACCAAGGGCTCTGATACCAATCTGTCACACCCCCAATTTCCACTAACGGAGTTTTACCGTGTGGGGTGTGAACCAGACCAGGACCCGAGTCATTAGTTACATCAAACATAAGTTAAGGGTTCAAAATGTAAATATATTTCCAAAACCAAACAGAGTTTTCAAGTTTAGCGGAAGCACGTAAAAGTCAAGTTGCGCAAACAAGCGCCCGATAAGTAAATACCAGTTCAAGTTGAAAAGATTTGAAAACCAATTCCCAAAATAAAAGGTTTTAGCCAACGTACGCGCCCAAAAATCAGATTCTCCTAGCGTCCTGCAAAGCATGCATAAGAGCAAGTGTCAACTAATGTTGGTGAGTTCACATAAGCACATAAGTATAACTAGTATAGTTATGTAGTACGAATACAACAGTTTTTATTCGTATGTAAGCATGTATATTAACAGTACAATCCATATCGTAGGTAGCGAGCCTAAGTTCTTGTCACTAAAACGTTCGCAACCGAAGCTGACCAATTAGTTGTAGGAATAATTCCTTACGTGGTTTGCCTTCCCCGTGTCTACTCGATCACGGTAAGTTTAGGCTGACATTGTCCTCAGTCCGACCGCCAGTCGGGTGGTGCATCTCGTGCCCGCTGAGTGGGGTTTGTCAGACCCCAGTAGTACTACCCAATATCCCCTCGCTATAAACTATTAACGGTTCGATAAGTAAGGACTTTCAAAGATAAGCATTTTACGTGAACATGTGATATATGTTGGATTTCTACTTTAATCATACATAATCGTTGTTGTGTTATCACCCTAACCCGGGTGTAACGTGTTTGCGTGTGTTATCGTCCAAAACCGGACGTAACGTAATGGTTGTGAAACTCACCTTAGGGTGCGCTGCTACAATTGAGTCTTGCGTAACTACCAAGCACCTATTGAATTTACATACGTAAGTGTGTGTCCGCACATGAGTAACATAGCCTAGACGACGGTAATGACAACAAGTAATTCCAAATATGACGTAGGTGACAATTTCAATATGTGATAAAAAAAATCGTTTGTTCAAATCGAGTAAAAATTGATATTTAATCGAGGACACGAAGATTTACAAATATCAATGAGCGTATGTTATTCCAAATAATGAATGTGAAGGTGATCGGATAAATATATATATACATTCGTAAATATAAATATCGAGGTGTAGTCGAAAGTGTGAAAATAAAACGTCCTAAGTATATGTTTATATGTCGTGTCCAAATACAAGAGTTTAAAAGAAAAATCTTTATAATGTACGCATGTGTATATGTACATGACAATAGGAAATATATATATATATATATTTTTGTATGTTTAAAACTATTTTTTTTATTAACAACGTGAGCATGAAATTTTAGTTCATTAAAATTATAACGTTTCCATAACATAAAAATTCAGCGAGTACCCTAACGGAGTCTACGGAAACATTCATGGATCGAATTTTATAAGGAGCAAACGACACTTGGGTTTTGGACCAAAAATTGCTTAAAATCATTAAAAAGAATTAAAACAACAAAGATGATGGCCACAGGTTTCGAACCTGTGACCTGAGGTTTGAAATGGGGCGCCCTAACCAGCTGCGCTAGGGCTGTGTTTGGTATGAAGCTTGAAAATAAAGTTTTTATATATAAACATCAGTATAGGAACTAGTTCTGGAGAAATAACAGAAAAATAAATGGGGTTAGGGAGGGTCGAACCCGAGACCCCCCAATCTCCAGCGCATACGCTGACCAACTGGACTGGAGGCTGATTCGTGTTGTGTATCAAAACCCTAGATATATATATCTTCCTGTCCCGTCCTCCCTTTCTTGTTGATACATGAAATGTGCGTCGTGTGAAGTATCAAATGAAGACCAAGTTCAAGCCAATATAGGGTTGGCCGAACTAGGTCCGAACCTGAAGTTCGGACCGGCCGAACCTGGGGTTCGGAGGGAGTTCGGCCGGTCGTGTATATATAGTTGTTTGGTCTTTGTGTTTAGCAGTTCTGAGCGTGCGAGATCTCTTAAGTGTGTGTTTCTGAGTGTGTTTCTCTGAGTCTGATTCTGAGTGTTTACTGATTGTAATTGTTCTCGTTTGATCAATAAAACAATCGGTTAATTACGTTTCGATGTCCGATTAGCTAGATCGAGTAGACGATCCGATGCTCACGCATTTTCAAGTGGTATCAGAGCTTTCTGGTTCACTCTACTGATCTGTGGTTGCTATTCTCGGATTATTGAACGTTTTTGAAGTTTTCTCGTGTTTCGTTACGTGTTTTCGATCATTTCTGACGTGTGTTTTGTGTCAAAATTGTTCCTAAACCATTTTCTATCGAATTTTCTGATCCACCATATCGAGTTTCGTCAAAATCAGTTCGTTTTTGCGAGTTTTCGAAAAATGTCTTCGAAGTTCGGAGGTAACTGGGCAAGCTCGGAGTAACTGCTCCGAACTTGAGGTTCGGAGGTAGCTCGGAGGTGTTCGGCGAGAGTTCGGTGGCAGATCGGTCTAGGTTCGGAGTTTTATTGAAGTTCGGAGATAGTTTGAGGTTCGGTGAGAGATCGGAGGTAGTTCGGTGAAGTTCGGACTAGTTCGGAGGAAGCTCGGAGGGTACAGTAGGTTCGGACCAGTTCGGACAGATCAGAATTTTTCAAATTTTCAACGATGTCGGAATTTCAAGCTTTTGCCTCAATGCAAAGTGCTATGCAGACCATGATGAATTATGACAATGAAATCGGAACAAGTCAGAAAGTTCCCAAATTGTTGAAACTAGAAGATTATCAGAATTGGAAGAAACGATTTTCAGCGTATATCAGCACAAATAATATTGACTTATGGATTCCAATTAGGAAATTGTATGAAAAACCAAAAGAGGATGGAGAATCTAAGGAAATTGAAGATTTTGATGATGCTGAAAGAAAAAGTTATGAGCTTGAAAAGAAAGTTTATGGTTATCTTACTATGGCTTTACCTACTGAATTACTTCATCAATTTAGCACTTGCAAGAAATCTAAGCAATTATGGGATGCTCTATCCGCACGATGTGAAGGGAATGCTGATTATAAGAAGAGTCGAAAGAAAGTTTTAACCAAAGAATTCGATAATTTTCAGAATTATGACAATGAAAACATCACTGCTCTAGTTTCAAGATTTTCACATTTGATTAGTGAATTGAAGGTTGTTGGAATTGAAAAATCTGATGCGGATTTAAAGGAAAAGATCATGGAAGCTTTACCTGAAAAGTGGGAAAATTATGTTTTGCTACTCACTCATGACAAGGATTATTCTGCTTTAACATTTCACGAGCTTACTGGAAAACTTCATGCTCGGGAAATGGAAATGTTAAACAACAAAAAGTCAAGTGTTACTTTACAGAATCCGGAATTGTATCATGGTGAAAATTCAGCAAGCATGAATGCTAAAGCTAAACCAAATTTAAATTCTGCACCAAGTGTTGCTTTTCTAGTTGGAGCTTCAGGAAATTCTGATAATAATTCTTCAAGAGGTTGCAATTTCACAATTCCAAATATTTCAACTCAAAGTGCTTTCTCAGCTGAATCAACGGAGGATTGTGCCAAAATGATTTCTGCATTGATTTCATCATCTTTTGGTTTGATTCTCAAAAATGTTGCTGATGCAAAGTTAACTAGTGAGGACCTTGATGAACTTGATGATGATCAATTGACTGAATTGGATGTTTCTTGGCAATATGCTATGTTATGTCAACGGTCAAAGAGGTTTTTTAAGAAACATGGAAGACGTATTTCTGGTGACAAATTGGGTTTCGACAAGTCAAAGTTAAAGTGTTATAAATGTCAACAACTTGGACATTTTGCCAAAGAATGTCAACAGAAATCTGATACTCCACAATCATCCAAACCTGGTTTTACTCAACCATCTACAAGTAACACAGGCAAGACAACAGCTTTGACAGTTCAAAAAGATGGTGCTATTGATTGGGGTAAACATTTTGGATATGATTCATCAGCCTTAATAGTTACTCATGATTTACAAGAAGATTATTGTTCGGATACTAGTTCTGATACTAGTTCAATTCCAAGTTCTTATGAATCTGCTGAAAACTTGGAAAGTCTGATGAAGGAAAATGCTTTGTTGATGAAGAAGGTTCAACAATTGTCTGCGGCATTTGATGTGATTAATTCTGAATTGAAAATTTCTAAAGAACATGAAACAGAGTTGGTTTTGAAGAATGAGGGTTTGGTTACTGAAATCAAAATGTTGAATGAAGTTATAGATGTTTTGAAGCAAGATAACGAACTCTCTAAGGAAGTTAACGGAGGTAACTTGCCGATAACTAATCGAGCGTACGTCAAACCGTATTTAACGAACGAGGTTTTATATATATATATATATATATATATATATATATATATATATATATATACATATACGTTTCACATAAAATCATAATTATAACTCAATAACTATACATTTTAAATTCTCATAAAAATATAGAAACGCTTCGTGGAATTTACGTAACACACGGTCACATAAAATCATAAAATATAATGTGTATATATATACTTATATACCACATAACATCATAGATATAATTGTCACATAAAATGACAAAACGTTTTCATAAAACCATGAAATATAATTTATATAAAATTATAAATTATATATATATATTCAAGTTGGTCATCCGACGTCTAGATTCATGTGCAGTGCTCGTGTAACCATTCTAGTTAACTGAGGTAACGGACGTTATCGAAATATAACACAAGTTATTAACGGGGTTAACCTGGGAAATTGCCGGTTGTCACATCATCCCCTTGTTAAGGGATTTTCGTCCCGAAAATTGCCTTAAGTTGCTACAGTTTCTGTGGAAGGAATAGAAAAAATTTTAGGGTTGCTACAAATGCCATTTTTCATAACATCATCAAAATATATTTTTTATACATCTTTATATGTAACACCCTCGTTTCCCAAATATATGAGTCCCGTGAGATTCATGAGATTGTAAGTGGTAAATTTACATATGTAAAAATATGTAACATCAGTTAATACATATTTAAAAATATGTAACATCAGTTATTACATATGTAAAAATAACATTTTACATATGTAAAAGATTATGCACCAGTTTTTGACCTACAAAAATATGTAACATCAGTTATTACATATGTAAAAATAACATTTTACAGCATGTTACATGTGGAAATTTAAATATATAACGAGATATAACATGTCACGTAAGTAAATTTACATATGTAAAATTAGTTTTTACATATGTAAACAACAATTATTACATATATAATATCATTAAAACACCTATAGATCATTAAAACACGTATATATTACATTTGTAATCATATACTTGAACTATAATTCATTAAAGCACCTATAGATCATTACACATATATATTACATATTTAATCATATATTCGAACTATAATTTAAAAGAAGATTAAAAAATAAAGACTCGTGAGATTATAAGTGGTAAAATTACATATGTAAAAATATGTAACATCAGTTATTACATATGTAAAAACAAAATATTACATATGTAAAAGATTATGAACCAGTTTTTGATCTACAAAGCCTATTGTCACATATATGTTACATATGTAAAATAAGATATTACATGTATATTACAATGCAAAAATATATAATGAGACTTAACAAAAAATAAGATTCTGAGTGGTAAAGTTACATATGTAAAATCATGATAAACAACTATATTACATATGTAAATCATATGCATGAATAATCACTCTTATCATATAAAAAAAAAGACTCGTGGTATTAAAAATGTTAAAGGTTATATATATATATATATATATATATATATATATATATATATATATTTCAGTGTAAATTGTTAGAGTTAATATGTATATTGTTGGGCTATATTTATATGAGGCATGAACATTTGTAATTGGGCTTATTGTGTTTTGGTTTGGGCTTGTTATATTTAATGTATTTGGACTAGGCTAGTTTACGATTTGGGCCTCTTGGGCCAGATTAGGTTTACGATCAGTTGTAGGGTGCTATATAAACCCATTTTGATGATTATGATTGTAAGCTTTTCTAATACAAAAATCTGCATTTACGATTTCTCTCTTATGTGTGTGATTACGATCAGCTTCCAAGTGGTGTTTCTCATTCAAGATTCAATCTTTATCTTAGATTGAATCTATTTCATCTACTTGTTTCTTGAATCAAGCTTATACGAGGATTCCGCACTCGTATTTGTCTAGATATCGTGTTGTTTGGTTGATTTCGGACCTACAATTGGTATCAGAGCCAAGAATCTTAGATTCGAGGCTCTCACGATATCGATTCAAGAGCTTTCTGGGTTTGTGTTTGAGTGTTTCTTGAAGATTCAAAGGTTTTTTGAGTTTACGACATCTGCTGCTGCTGTTCAGTGTGTTTACGATTGGGTTTTGTTGAAGATCTTCATCTCTTGGCGTTTACGAGTGATTCTGCTGGTGTTCGTTGTGTTTACGACTTAAAGATCGCGTTTTTGAGTGTTTACGATCCGTACAAGTGGTGTTTACGACATTTCCTTGTCGTAATCGGAGTTTACGACTTGGCTTAATCGGAAAAGGTGTTTACGATTGGAGTTTAATCGGAAACAGTGTTTACGACTACCGGAGTCGTAATCTTTGATCGTAATCAGTGTTTACGATCTAGTGAGGCGGTTTGGTGTTTGCGATTGTGTCGTGTAATCGTAATCTGTATTTACGATCGTAATCAGTGTGTTTGGATCGTGAACGACTGTTTGGATCGTAATCGGGAGTGTTTTTAATCGTAAACAGTGTTGTTTGGACTTTTGGACATTAGGTTAAGTTTCCCAAGCTATTGAAATGGATTTTGAGCCGAGCATGTATCAGAAATTGGACTTCGAGATCGGATCTATAACTCGTCCGCCAAGACTAACTTCAGTGGATAATTTCTTAGAGTGGAAATACAGATTCGAAAATCATTTGAAGAGTGTGGATCTGAGGTTATGGAGGGCTGTTGTGAATGGACCATTTACACCTACTCACGCAACAGGAACAAATGCAGGGAAAGAGAAGAAAGAAGACGAGTATGATGATGATGACTGGGAGAGGTGCAACAAGGCTGAGAGGGCATTTGCGATAATGACGATGGCCCTAACTCCAGATATTGCTCAAGGGTTCAAACACTGCAAAACAGCAAAGCAACTGTGGAATGCCTTGATTGTTGCTTATGAAGGGAACCCTGATATTAAGGCTAGTCGGAAGCAGATGTTGAAGCAGAAGTTTAACTTGTTCAATCATATTCAGGGTGAATCGTTTGAAGCTCAAGTTCAGAGGTATGTGTCACTGATGGCAGAGATGTCAAGTTATGGTGTGGAGCCGGATACTGAAGACAAGAATTTGAAGTTGCTGAACAGTCTGCCTAAGTCTTGGAACACCAATATATCTATCATCAAAGACAACAATAGGCTGAGTGAAGTGACTTTGGATGAATTAATCAACAAGCTGAAATCCAAGATGATCGATGATAAGCAGAGAGAGCTGAACCACATAAGTTCTCTAAGTTTGGCTGGAAAGTTGAATCAGGCTTTGTTGTCAGAAGAAGTTGAGGGTAAGCATGAAGGAAAGTTTACAGGGAATGGATCAAGCTCAGCTCCTATGTCTAGTGCTTTTGTTGCACAGCCTCAAGGTAGTTCAAGCGGAGGTGTCAACTCTGAAGATGTCAATGATCCTAACTTTGCCCTTGGTATGGGTTTCATGAACAGCTATCATGCCCTTGTGGCCGGGAATCTTGTGCCTTCTGATATGGTGGCTGGTGATCTTAATCAGATAAATCCTGAGGACGTGGAGATGCTGGATGTCTCTTGGCAAATGGCCATGGCTGTCTTCAGAGCCAAGAAATTTATGGCCAAAACGGGAAGGAACGTCTGGAAGGATCAGGATAAGATCAGAATGGGGTTTGACAAGTCGAAGCTAAGGTGCTATAATTGTGATGAGTATGGTCACTTTGCCAGGGAATGCACGAAGCCCAAGAAGGAAAGAGCTGAAGAAAAGAAGGTTGCTGAAGTGAAAGGAAAGGGTGATGCCAGGGCACTGGTGGTTCAGGAAGGTGGTGGTTATGACTGGAGTTCACAGATGAAGGATCTTAGTTTGTCACATGCTTTGATTGCTACTGCGGAGAAGGATAATGAAGAAGATCATGCCTTTGTGGTCACTGATGAAGGAAAGCCTGAAGAGACTCAGATAGAAGACAAGGAAGCATTCGTTGCTGATGCTGAAAACCTAAAGGTATGTTCTGATCCCACTTGTGCTCGTATTATTCCTGGTCTTAGACAAATCTGTAAGAATTATCAAATAGAATTGTTTGAGGTCAAGTGTGAGAGGAGCTCATTTAAGGGTAGATGGGTAAAAAATGAGGAAAAGGTTAAGGCACAAAAGCTAGATATAGTGAAGTACCAACAGATAGCAACTGAGAAATCTATCCTGTATGATAATGCCAAGCTAGAAATAGCTGACCTTAGAAAACAGGTAGATGAATTGACTCATAAGACTAATGAGATGCAAGTTCAGTTAGATATGAATCAATTGAGAAACAAGAGAATGCTTCAGGCAGGTAAAGAACTATCTCAGGCAGTTATTTGTGGACAAGTAGGAAAACACACACCAGGTTTTGGGTCAGAAAAGTCTGACAAGTCTGTGGACGCAAATGTTATAATTCCCCCACCTATCCCTAGAGATATCATAGGAATGCTCTATGAGGAGGACCAAGTAGATAGAACTAGCTCAGGATATCATGAAGCTGGTCCTCCTATAGATAGCTTGATGGTAGGTGTGACCCCTATGACAGAAGTAGAGAAAGAACAGGAGAAACTTGGTTTATATAGGACAGGTAGTCAGAACAATGTAGTTGACCTCACAACTAAACTAGGTTCTTCCCAGGGATCTTTAAACAATAATGTTAGTTCTTCTAATGTTTTTGTTACATGTGCAGATGTTGTAGGCATTGAAGATGTATCTGGGGAGGATGCTGAATGCTTGAGAGTCAATGAGTGTCATGAGTCTAGTTGTTCTGTTTTTAGTTTACCTAAGGATGACGTTCTGGCATCTGTGTCAGAACTTGAATCATCCAAGTCCAATCAAATTGTCTTGTTAAAACATGTTTCTAATCCTAATGAAGTCGTTAGTTCCTTTAAAATGCGTGTTCCTAACACAAAGATTGGCCGTAAGTCTAAGCCCAACGACTTTGTTGCGTATCCCCAGGTTGTGTCAACTTATAATAGAACTGACAAATCAAAATCTGAACAATTTTGTTTAATAACACAACCTGAAAAACATTCAAAACGTGTGATACACAAATGGGATGATCAACCGGAATGGAAGTCGTCTTACCCAAGACGCTCATACTTGTGTAGCAACGTCAATGGGCCTAGACAAATGAATTGTTTTCAATGTGGTCAACCAGGTCATTTTGCTGCTAACTGTATGAACAGACCCTATGAGCCATATTATCCGCAGAACAAGCGGACAACTATGCTTGAGAAAATGATGAGGGGTGAGAACAGAACTCAAAAGCAGCAAGCATCGTCACAGGGGAAGCAAAGTTCTGAACCAATGAAGATTCAACAGTCTAAGGTTCTAAACACAAAGGCCCCAGTGACGAAGCCTGTCAATGAAAGGAGAGATGTGGGACAAACTTCCAAACCTGCTTATGCAGCTAAAGGAGTTTTCAACAAACCAAATAAAATGAAAACAAAACCTTTTGAGAAACAAGTACCTAAAGTCAATCAGGCTGCTAAACCTAAGGGGAAAGCAGTTATAGAACAACCAAAAGTTGTCACTCAATCAAAACAAATGGTTTATACCAAATTAAAACTTGATTGGACACCGATCATCAAAACAAAAGGTAAAAAGGTCACATCTCCTCCAAGGAATGTTTCACCCACAAAGAACTCTGCTAGTAGCTCTAACTCCCAAAAACAACCAAATTGGAAACCAAAAGTTCATGCTAAAGTTATAAATGAATCCGAATCAAAAGCAGGAATGTCTTTCAAGATGGTTAATTACATTGACTCCAAGGGAGTGCCCAGATCTGTTATGACCTGGGTACCTGACTCTAACTGATTTATGTTTTGTGTAGGGACAGCCGAGAAGATCTGTCAACAATCTCTGGTATGTTGATAGTGGTTGTACCCGACATATGACCGGAGATCTGTCTTTGTTAGATGAGGTTGAAGACTTCAATGGAGGAAGTGTTTCTTTTGCTGGAGGTGTGGGTGGAAGAATTACAAAGAAAGGAGTTGTGAAGAATGGAAGTCTGACCTTTTCAGATGTGCATTATGTAGAGGAGCTGTCCCACAGCTTGCTAAGTGTGTCACAGATATGTGATCGGGATTTCTCTGTGATGTTCAACAGAAAGGAATGCATCATTCTCATGCCTGGTGTAGAAATTCCTGAAGAATGTATCTTAATGCGTACACCAAGGCACGGGAATTCTTATCAATTGAACATGGGAAAGCCTCCAACTTCTGAAGCAGCTTGTCTAATTTCAAAACAGACTGAGAATCTTGCATTGTTGTGGCATCGTCGTCTGGGACATGCAAACATGAAGAATCTATCCAAGCTGGCTAAAGGAGAGCATGTCAGAAATCTTCCGATCAAAGACTTCTCTTCAGTGGAGAAGTGTGTGGCTTGTGCTAAGGGGAAGCAGCACAAACTGCCACATCGTCCAAAGGTTACAAATTCTGTCTCTTCTGTGCTTCAACTCTTACATATGGATTTGTTTGGTCCCATGCAGGTACAAAGTGTCAGCAAGTTTTCATACTGCCTCGTGATAGTGGACGATTACTCGCGGTTTACTTGGGTCTTTTTCTTGTCAAACAAGTACGAAACTCCAGCCCTAGTAAAGCAGTTTGTGACGCTTATTGAAAACCAGCTGGATAAAAGAGTGAAGGCAATCAGATCTGACAATGGGACGGAATTCAAAAATGCTGAGCTAAATATGTTTTGTGGTGAAAAGGGGATTGAAAGGCAGTTCAGTGCTCCTTACACTCCTCAGCAGAATGGAGTTGCCGAAAGAAGAAATAGGACACTCATTGAAGCGGCTAGAACAATGATGTGTGAAGCGAAATTACCAATCTTCTTTTGGGCAGAAGCTGTGAATACTGCTTGTTATGTACAAAACAGAGTTCTTCTGAACAAGCGTCACGAGCAAACTCCATATCAGATCATCTATGGGGAGAAACCGAAGGTGGGTTATTTCAAGTCGTTTGGGTGTCCGTGCACGGTGCTGATTCAGTCCGATGTAGGGAAATTCGAAGCGAAGGCCGATGAATGCTATTTTGTGGGTTATTCTGCAAATAGTGCTTATCGTGTCTATAACAAGACCACTGGGTTGATCATTGAGGCATTCAATGTAGATTGGATGGAGGACAATCCTACGGATGCGGGAACTGGACCTGATTGGATCTTCGACTATGGATCATTGTTTGAGGGATTTAATTTCTCGAATGTTTTCCACAATTTGGGCGAAGAAGAAGACATTGTAGCTCCTAGTGCAGATGTAAGACCTCATGTGGATAGAGCATCAGCTGAATCTTCTAGGAATGCAACTGCTGATATTCCAGAATGTTCAGGAACACGTGATGCTCCAGTGGATTCTCAAGGCTCAGGTATGTCTGAAAATGTTGTTAATACTAATCTGCCTGTTAATGTTTCAGTGCCTGATGTCCAAGAGAGCAGAATCAACAAGGATCATCCACTGAGTAATGTTGTTGGGCCAGTGACAGCAGGTGTCACCACAAGAAGCCGCACAGGACACATCAACTTTTGTATGTTTTCCTGCTTCATCTCCCAGATTGAACCTCCCAATGTGATGGTTGCTCTCAAAGATCCAAACTGGATGGAGGCCATGCACAATGAACTCAATCAGTTTTCAAAGCTGGGAGTGTGGCGTCTTGTGAAGCGGCCAGAGGACAAGAAGGTGATTCCCACGAGATGGTTGTACAAGAACAAAAAGGATGACTCGGGGATCATTGTGAGAAACAAAGCAAGGTTGATAGTACAAGGGCACAGGCAAGTCCACGGTATCGACTATGATGAGGTTTACGCTCCGGTGGCAAGATTGGAAGCAATTCGGATCTTTCTTGCTGTGGCTTCGTATCTCAATTTTACCGTACATCAGATGGATGTGAAGATTGCCTTCCTGTATGCAGAGATGAACGAGGAAGTCTATGTCGCTCAACCACCAGGGTTCATAGATGAAGAAAATCCAGATCACGTTTATCTGCTGGATAAGGCTTTGTACGGTTTGCATCAAGCTCCTAGAACCTGGTATGAAACGTTGTCCAATCACCTGGTGGAGAATGGATATACAAGAGGAGTCGTTGATCAAACATTGTTTAGAAAAAGGGTGGAAGAAGACATTATCATGGTGCAAGTGTATGTAGATGATATTATCTACGGATCGACAAACGAAGAATTGTGCACCGAGTTTGAGGAGATTATGAAGAAGAAGTTTGAGATGAGTGACCAAGGCGAGATGAGTTTCTTCCTTGCACTTCAAGTCAAGCAGAATGATTCTGGGATTCTTATTCATCAGGAGAAGTATGTGAATGAGATTCTGGAAAAGTTCAAGATGCAGGATTGCAAGCCCATCGCCACTCCCATGGCATCCAGACCACTCTTGTCAGCGGATCTTAACGGGGAGTCAGTGAGTGAATTCCATTATCGGTCGATGATTGGATCACTAATGTACTTGACAGCAAGCAGGCCAGACATCATGTATGCAGTTTGCGTGTGTGCTCGATATCAGGCTAACCCTAAACTCTCTCATTTAGCTGCTGTTAAACGTATCTTCAGGTATCTGAAGGGCAGGCCTAGGCTTGGTCTTTGGTACCCGAAGAACACTGATTTTCAATTATATGCTTTTACTGACAGTGATTATGGAGGTAGTGACCTTGACAGGAAATCTACTACTGGAGGATGTCAGTACCTGGGAGATAGGCTCATCTCTTGGCAGAGCAAGAAGCAGCATACCGTATCCAAATCAACTGCCGAAGCTGAGTACGTGGCCGCATCTGCCGGTACTTCACAGGTAGTGTGGATCCAAAACCAGCTCACGGATTACGGTATGGAATTCGTTAACACTCCCATATTTTGTGATAACGCTGCTGCTCTTGAGATTGTGAAAAACCCCGTCCAACATTCCAAAACCAAGCACATTGATATCAAGGTACATTTTATTCGTGATTGCTTTGATCGTGAGCTAATTCAGCTTCAAAAGGTAAGCTCCGATCAGAATGTTTCGGACATCTTTACAAAACCCCTTCCTCGTCCTAATTTTGAATCTTGTGTTGAAGGCCTGAAGATGATTGCCTTCGAGGAATGATCTGATTATCTATGTTTTTGTACAAAGTTTTTGGTATTTAATCTTTATTTAAAAAAAAATAAAAAAAAAAATTGGAAAATGACTGAAAAATTGAGTCTTGTTTCAAAAGCCTCACAAAAACAGGGGAAGAAATGGTGCTGGTTAAACTGAAAAGTTTTTATGATGTCTTTTGATAGGACTTGAAAAATTGTTTAATGACGGTTGGAGACTGACACGTGTAAGGCTAATGTGAAAGACTGCTCGAAGATGATATGTCGGTAAGCTCAACCAAAACAATGATCATCTATGTAAGTGCAGTAATCTTAAACTCTATACATGTTTAGTTTCTCATCCTAGTCTACATGGTTTAAAAAACTGAGTCCCGACAAAAATGGGTTGAGAGTGGTATTTACCTAGTATTCACTCTCTCACACGCCATGTTTATACTGTATAAGACAACACCACAAGAAAAAGAAAAAGAATGCAAAAAAAAATGAAAATTCTGAAAAAGAAAAAGAAAAGAAAAGAAAATTATTCAGTTGGTCTTCTCTGCGTGCTTATGCGGCCGACCTGATCATCAACTGATAATGCATGAAAATCAGAAATAAGTGGTAGTCAAAAGCAGTGTTGCATGGTTCCTCAAGTTGGGGGTTTGTGAATCCTCAATAAACTCTGAGGTTGGGTAGGTTTTGCTATGGAAAATTGGGTGTGGGGACGGTTAAACATATCGGTAAATCTGTACTATATTTAAGCACTTTACTGGATGTGAGTTTCTGTGTTCAAACCACCTGACAATTGTCTAGAGTGTCTAGTAACGGAAGCTGAAAAGGGTTCCTCAGTCAAAGACCTGTCTGAAATTATCTGTGAAATATACCAGCACCAGGTATGTAAATATTTAAATTTCTGAGGTAAGTTTGTAAATATTTAATTTTGGTTTTGATTTTATCTGTTTTAACTTTTAAATTTTTCATGATCATGATCGGATACTCGGGTATGATTCTGAGGGGAAGTTTTGTGAAAAATTCTCAAAGTATTTAAAATCTTAAAATTTTGTGAGAATTATCAAAGTTTGGGGTAAGCTTGTTTGATTTTAAAAGATTAAGGGGTCAAGTGTAAGTTTGGTTTATCAAAACCGTTTGTTTGAAAAGGTTTGGATGTTTTTAAAGAGTTTTGGTTTAAGAGGGACCAAAAGTGAATTTATTTTTAAACAAAACCTTGTTTGCGATCCCCTTGTGTCATTTACGATTCAGTTTTCTCTCTGTGTTTCCGATCCACCACCGAGAAAACCCTAGCCACCGTGTAACTCACCGGAATTTCAATCCAGACCATCTTCGACCTCTCTCTGTGTAAACCAAGGACACCATCGCTCTCGCCATCGTTTTCCGATCAAGAACCCCCTGCCAATCGACTGTTTTCACTGAGTCTTCACTGTCCATTGTTGGATTTCTCAGTTTCGAACCCTAACTCAAGAACATCTTCTGTTTGACTCATTTCGAGTCGATTTCTTGTGCTTAGCAGTCGGTTTCGTGTTTGGAACAATTAAAAGGTAGTGTTGAATGTTTATTGTCATGATTGTGAGGTGCTTAACGTGTTTCCGAGCTTGTTGCAGGTTTATTAATGGAGGTATTGGCGTTTACGACTTTCGCAGTGAAGAAGACGACCTTTGGAGATTACGATCCAAGCTTACGATTGATGTTACCGATCGTCGTTTACGATCCTCGTTGTTCACGATCGTTCGGTGTTTACGATCCCTGTGTTTACGATAACAAGCAGTTTACGATTGGGCAAGATATTTACGACTGGACTTAGTTTGACCCAATCGTGAACCCACATTCGGATCGTAAACCCGAACTGTGTATCGTAAACTCATTGCTTGAATCGTGAACTCACATTAATGAGATTTAATGTCTTAAACACTTAATAATTTTTGGAATCTCATTAAAATTGATTATTTCTGAGATAAATTTGATAGTGGTTGGTGAGCGTGTGCTTAATTCAATTATTTTCCCTAAAAGTTCAAATTGAAACTGTGTGATCTTCAAAAGTAAAATGTGATTTTCAATTGAACAACGTCAAGGGTCAATATTCATAATAGCTTTGATGAATATGTCTGATGCATTTGTCTCGTTTTCACCAGATGGCTGAAGAAATGCTTATTGGAGATATAAAGTATGAGCAGGACCATTGCATGCCGGCATACCTAGAAGACCCGCCAGAAAAACACATGGAGTTATTCTACTCACTGGTGGCCGGAATGAACACGTGCAAAATTAACCATGCCTTGAGGACAAATGTACTCATCGACGAGATGCTGGTCAGAGAATTTTGGGGAACTGCCAGGGCAAATTCTGACAAGACTAGGATTACCGCAACGGTCAATAACAGACAAATTGTTATTGAGGAAGAAGATATAAGGCAAGGGCTGAACATTACTGATGATGCTTCACACCCTATCAAGTATTCGAAGGAGGTAGTTCTTGCGGGTGCTCGCTCAATGGGGTATGAAGGAAAATTCCCGCCTATCTTCAAAAAGCTTCTGCCGCACTACTGGAGGTGCCTTGCACATTACATGCAGAAGTCTTTCCTAGGCAAGAGAACGAGTTTTGATCAGTTAAACCAACTCCATGGAACTGCCTTCGTAGCATTGGCCTTAGACTGGAATTTTAACTACTCAAGGATGATGCTGATTGATTGGATAGGCAATGCAGAACTGAGTGCCAGAGAGCAGTTTCTAATGACGCCAAGGTTCGTTCAAATGGTGGTAATGAAAAAGTATCCGATGATAGAGGAGAGAATTGAGAAGCTTGATGTGAAGGTCATGGATATTGGGGTCTTTGGCTTGCAAACCCAAGATAGAGCAGGTAAGCAAACATTTGAAGGAAGATTGGAATGGACAAAGAGAGGTGCGTTCCCTGAAGTTGCACGGGAACAAGTGATGGATGACTCTGAGCCAGAGGCAGATGTGCCTGAAGTTAATGCATCCATTGCAGAAGAACAAGATGTAACAGCAATTCCTGCTGTCAATGTTCAAGAGGATGATGTCATACCCTCAGATGAAGAAAATATAATGGATGACATTCTTACTGGTCAGGACATAACTGAAGATGATATTTATGGGGACTTGGAGCCACTAACCCATAAAAGGTCAAGAGAAGATATGATTGGGTCGTCTGGCAGTGATGATACACCTCCTGAGCTGAATATAAACGTTGATGAAGTTTTCGAAGAAGAACCCGTCCCTGCTCGTGAACCATCTCCTCGAAAGAAATCAGATCCAAGGAGCATACGGTTCAAATTCACCAAGACTAGCTCGAGCTTAATGATTGTAGAACCATCTGGACCCAGTTCTGTGGGACCCAGTGGTCAAGTAGAAGCAACTAATGAAGACTTTCAAGAGCAACCTTCTGCTTCACAGACAGAAGAGGTGCATGATCAACCTGCCCCTGTGCATACTGAAACTCCAGTTCTGACCGAACATAGCCCAGCTCGAGAAGAAACTCAATTTCTGGAGGTTGATCACACCTTCATTGCTCCAAGCCCAGTAAGAATTAGTGCAGCTCCTGTGGTAAATCAGCCTACAACTATTCCAGGATTTAGGCCGTTTCAAGCTGCTGAGTTACCAATTGATCTGAGGATAAGCACAGATCCTCACATCAATTTCCTGGTTTCCCAGAACAGGATCAGGGAAAATGAAATTAAGGCATTGAATGCTGAAGTCAGAAGAATGAAAGACAGAGAGATAGCTGAAAACAGAAGGGTAAAAGATAGAGAGGCAGCTGACGCTAATAGACAAAAGTACCTCTATGAAGCTCTGATGGATTTAAAGAAAAGATTCAATGCCTTCAAGAGTTCAGTAGAGGGAAATATTTCAGGTGCCTCGGGTCAAAGCTCTTCGACTCAAGGTACAAATGAAGCAGCTGAGGATGATGGAGATGAAAACATAGAGATGCCAGATTACGCCCGAAGTGGCAGAGTTATCTCCAAAGCCCCTGAAGGACACGACAACTGGTTCAGGGAATTCTTCCAAGGACCAGCTCCCACACTATACACCATTGACGTTGGTGAAAGCTCAATTGATAAGCGTGGGAGTCGTGAGGCAATCTTATGTTGGCACTACGATATGGAGAAGAAAATCTTTGCTGTTATCCGTGACGGCTATAGTCCAGTGGAGTACTATCAAACACGTGCTCAATTCCACTCCTGGACTGAGCCTGAGATCAGGAGCCTTCTGAGAGCTCCATTTATAAACCGATGGAATGGACCTGAAGGTAATTTGATCAGAGATAACCTGGTAGGCCATATGGAGAATGATTTTAGAGAGTTTGAGCTTAAAGAGGTCAGATGGAGAGAGACCGGGACTGACCCTGCGACAGGGCAGCCTATTGGAGAAGCACGGAGGCCACCAACTAAGCGCACAAGGGTCATCAATATGTTGGACGAGATAGAGGATGGCACACTGGTAAGAAATTTTGATTGCTGGTATTACGATCCGTCAACACATGAAGTGGTGGTTCTCTGCAAGCCGATGCGTCAATTTAGATTTTATGATCCGGTGGACTTGCTCAGATTTGGTGAGCGAGACATCAGGCTTCTGGCCACCCAACCCATCCTTGGAGACGAGAATGACATGGCGAATGCTATAAGGGTTGGTATTTTTGATGGGGCAGCTAAGAAGATTGTGGAGAACGGGTGGTGGTCGAACAACATTCAAACCTCATTCCGGTTTGATTTGCTGCTGCCTTGAAGGATCAAATGATTCATGCCTAGGGGAAGATTGTTGGGCTATATTTATATGAGGCATGAACATTTGTAATTGGGCTTATTGTGTTTTGGTTTGGGCTTGTTATATTTAATGTATTTGGACTAGGCTAGTTTACGATTTGGGCCTCTTGGGCCAGATTAGGTTTACGATCAGTTGTAGGGTGCTATATAAACCCATTTTGATGATTATGATTGTAAGCTTTTCTAATACAAAAATCTGCATTTACGATTTCTCTCTTATGTGTGTGATTACGATCAGCTTCCAAGTGGTGTTTCTCATTCAAGATTCAATCTTTATCTTAGATTGAATCTATTTCATCTACTTGTTTCTTGAATCAAGCTTATACGAGGATTCCGCACTCGTATTTGTCTAGATATCGTGTTGTTTGGTTGATTTCGGACCTACATATATTACATATGTAAATTATAAATCATAGCTATAACAATGTTATTGATTTATATCTTACAAATAACTCCCAAATCATTATTATTCAAAATTAGTTATATGAACTTGGATATTTTGATACTCTGTCCACGGATACCCCTCTATCCACAAGTGTCGATAAAGACACAAATAATAACCAAAAAAACATCATATAATAAATATATATTTAGGTCTCTCACAGTCTCACATGTGAAAAGGCATTAGCAAAAAGTTATAAAAAATTAATAAAAACAACGTACACTGTTTTAGTGAAAAAATATACAGACAGAGAACAAACAAACCTACATCAATTCTTTTTGTATCTGGAGGTCGTCTTCTATGATTTCGTTTTCAAGTAATACACCGGGATTAATTTGGACCTCGCTGTTTGATTTTGTTTGATTCCGACGATGTAGCTCCGTTTTATTTCGAAGCTCATGGAGTCGCCAAGATGTGGTATGTAGCAACGGTGGCTGCCGAGATCTGGACAGTAGCAGCAAGCGGCGCTGAAAAAGATCTATAGATTTGCAGGCGGAGGAACATGGGTGGAGTTACGGTGACAGATCTGAAGGTTAAGGATGAGACGGTGACAGATCAGAAGACGATGTTTCGCGACGGTGGTAGTCAGATCTGGAAATCATCATGGGTTCAAAAAACTTCGCGACTGAGAAGAAGCGGAAAACAATGTTGTGGTCTGATTAGAAGAAAGACCGGGGGAGGAAACACATGGAACGGCCGACGGTATGTATATTACACAGTAAGCTTTCTTTTACATATGTAAAATAAGATATTACATGTGTAAATCATATAATTCAATTATAAGTCAAAAGAAAATCACATACTTTATAACATATTACATATGCATGGATATAATCAAACAATTACTTATCCATTCATTCACCCACAAAAATTACCGAACGTAAATGATTTTTAAGTGTTCTACTTTTCCATAGTGGAATCAAAATCCAACTTGGGCCAAACTCTTAAAAACCACCGTATTAAAAAAAAACTCTTACATATGCATATTACACAGTAAGTTTTCTTTTATATTATGTAAAATAAGATATTACATATGTAAATCATATAATTCAATTATAAGTCAAAAGAAAATCACATACTTTATAACATATTACATATGCATGGATATAACCATGAAATCGGTTAAACCTGAACTAAACCAGTAAAAATCCAATTTCAATCCGGTTAAAAACACGTGCGTCGGCACCATTTGTTGGAACCCTAGCCGCCACGCTACTTGAAGGCTTCGAATGAGGTGGAACAGATCCAAATCTTTTAACAAATGAAAATTTAAATAAAAAAAGCAGAGATAGAAACAAAGACGAACCAGAAGGCTTCGATTGAGGTTGTGAAAATGGCGGTCGCAACTGCGATAGTGGTGGACGCGGCGGCAGCGATGACAACGTTTTTCGTTCGGCTACAACGGCTCCAACGACATCGGATTTGGAAGCATACTACCGGAATCTGCTCAAAACGCCTCAAAGATCTGCTCACAGATCCAACTCGTTCGTCGGTGGCACGGTGCCTGATAGAAAACTTCGATCTGAAATTTGAAGACGTCGGCGACGAGTTCGTCGGAGAAGACGCCTCCGTAGCAACGGCGTTCGTCGGTGGCGGAACAACGAACAGCGGAGGGCGTCAGTATGAACAACGATGGTGGTGGGGCGTGCGACGGTTGAAGGAGGTGATGGCGGTCGTTTGATGGATGCGGTGGTGGCCGGTTTCTCTTTGATCTTCAAATTATTTTTAGATCTTAAAATGTAGAGTGGTGTAGATGGGAGATTTCAAAATTTTAAAAATCTTGTTGCAGGTATATATCAAAGAAAAAGTCTGAAAATAACAAAAAATAATATATAATGAAGGGGTGTTAAAATTACCAACCAAGCCCTTTTGGTAGAAGACAAAATAAGTAAAAAGGAGTGATGTGGCATATTGTGAAACCATTGGATGAGTTTCCAGGGTTTTCACAAGTGGATGAGGTTTTCACCACATACTAAGCCTATATATATATATATATATATATATAGAGAGAGAGAGAGAGAGAGAGAGGATCATTTGAGAACCAATTGGGTTTGAGAACTAAAAAGAACAAACCTCCCCCCCCCCCCCCATGAATTGTAGTGGTCCCACCTGGAATTAGTGGTTGAGATTTAGTTCTCAAAAGTTTTCAAAATAAAAAGTTCTCATTTGAACCTAACCCTATATATATATACTAGTCGTGTGCCCGCGCGTTGCCGCGGCGACAGTGTATAGCGTGTTATTAGTTTTCTGTCCGTGCGTTACAGTGGCACAACAAAACTACAAAGCGGTATTTGTTTATTTGTTCGCTTGTTATGCCGGCACGACAATTTACATCGAGGTATTCGTTTTTTTAGAACTCAAACAAATAACAACAAACACTCGAATTGAAGACGAATAACACGCTATTCGTCTTCTGTTGCAGCGGCACAACAAACTACAACGCGCTATTCGTCTTTTGTTCGTTTGTTATGGCGGCACGACAATTTCATCGAGGTATTCGTTTTTTTAGAACTCAAACAAATAACAACAAACACTCGTGTTGCGGCGGCGGCAGTTTATAGGGTGGTATTTGTCATTTGTTCGCTTGTTATGGTGGTACGAAAATTTACATCGCGGTATCCGTTTTTTAGGGTGGTGCATTCCGGTGTCAACTTATAATGTGGTATATGCGTCTTCATTGGCGACAACAATACATGATAGTATTGTATGAGAGAACCAACGCGGTACTTGAGTTTAATTTGTTGTTTCAAAAACCAATTTGTTTGAACGGTAAACCTTTATCGTTAAGAGAGTCCAAACTGTGAACCTGAAGCTTTTAATTTAATTTTTTTGGAAATCGATGTGTTTTGTTTTATTCGGTTTTGGTTTTTTTTAATTTTTCGTGAAGAAGTAAATCATATAAACAAACAAAAAATATGAATGACAAATTCCTTAGAAAAAAAACCTCAAATCATCGAAAACTCAATACCTTCTTATCATCAACAAACATTAAACGAAATAGCATTACACTTTAATCAATAACAAAAAAATATGCAATTAACAACTTTACCAGAATACACTTGAGATCACTCAAAGGTATACTTACACATTCTCTTTACTTTACTTTGTAAGAGTTAAACTCTTTACCATATCAGTATAAAAAAATACTGTCCAAATAAATTTAAAAGATGGTATGTTGATTCATCCATACAATGATTGGTAACTCCATCTAATATTCTAATTTAAATACCATATCATAGGAAGTTGATGCAGGGCGAGCTTTAGAAGACTTTGAAAGTTACTTGTATTAAAGGGACTTGAAAAACTGTTAAATAACCTGCATAAGATCATATATATAACCTGTTAAATAACTAATATTTTTATTAAAAATTTAAAATTACCATTAAGATGGACCATGAGAAAAATCATTAGCATCATGACCCAATCTCCTTAGGTAAAGAACCCTTTACTCACCTATTCTAAAGTGAAAGTAAATAATATAGATGTCAATTTCAACAGTAAATATACATGTAAGGAACCCTTAACTTACCTGAAGAATTTTGAGATGCAACTTTATCTAGTAACTGTTTGAATGGGAGTCGTGTCCATGATTATTGTCTATTTGTTGCATACTATAAAAATCAATTCCAACATACTTAATGTACTAATGAGATTGTCTAAAAAACAATGCATCATGTAATACTCAGAAATAAGGATAGCTACCTTCGGTGGGAAACGTAGACAACAGTCTCTTTCTTGATCAGTATTGAAAGCAAACATTAAATTGGGCATCTATCTCTACTAAGACATCATGCAACCCATATGTTTAAACCATATTAATTCTTCAATGAAACGTGAATCAGGGATCGTCCATCATACAAATCAATGCAGTTGCTAGTTCTTTAATAAAACTTGAATTAAGAAAGACTTTAAAACATAAATATATGCTATGGAACTAACCGGCTACAAACACAAAAATAGTGAAGGATCTTCTATATCAATATATAATACCTGCCCTGACAGAAAAAAGGAGTGTATTAAATCCAAAGCAACCTATAATGCATTAACATAATATAAAAACAATAAAAGATAAAGATTGTTAATATATATACCTATAAAACTGTGATAAAGGAGCAAACATAGCTCTGAAGGTGTGGAGGCGATCGAACGAACGCTTGGTCATGTGAGGAAGAAAGGCAGCTCCAGAAGCATATAAATAAAATTCTTACAACTGAAAACAAAAAACGTTCAACAACTTATTTGCTAGCATCAAATCGATGAAATAAGTTTTACCTTAAGATCATAATCAGGGCTGCCTCAACCAAGGCCTTCACGTGTCTTAATCGCAAGAAACGAAGAACGTTATTCTAGGGTTGCATTTCTTCTGATAAGCCGATAAAAAAGCAACAAATTAACAATTCACCAATTTAACCAAAACACCAGGTTACATAACAACACCTTTAGTGCCTCGGAGAAAATAAAAGCAACATAAAACATAGTTACAAAACACATGGTTGCTAAAGAAACTCTATCTAACCAATGTTGAGTAAAACATCATGACCAAACATCAAACATACAATTTTTCAGATAAAGAACCTGAACAGGGATTTACACATGCTTGATAAGGAAACTCCAATCTAACCAATGTGGAGCAAAGATCATTGACTTAAAAAATCAGAAAAAGGACATGGGTCAATTACTTTCTGATTCATAAAGGAAACATAAAAATCCCAAACAAATATTAAAAAAATATATATACTTTATAGTTTAATACAAAATTCTACCTTCTAACTGATCATCATTATTATGTATTATATATAACAACATGATATAAACAAAGTATCTTAAAAGAAAACTTACGTAACACCCACAAACATTACAATTCTTTGGCCCCTGCAGAAGACAAAGGGTCTGCTTGTGGGCTTTAGTCCCTCAGCAAGCATAGTGCTTAGGGTTTCATGTTAGAACCAGTCATTTAGAATAATCATAGTGCTTAGGGTCTGCTTGTGGGCTTTGGTCCCTCAGCACGCAGCTTCAAAAGAAACCAACCAAAAGAGCCTTTCTGAACTTTCTATTCACCCGATGCCAAAACTGTTGCATATCATCACCATCTTAAGCCTTAGCAAGAACAAAGTTGTAAAGAAAGCACCCGGCAGAAAGTAAACATGCTACTAAGATAACTAAGACACCATATTGATTATAATCAAAAGCTTATAAAATTAGTATAAGAACTAACATGTGAAAGTCAACCTAAAATCATAATATAAACTCAGTTATGATTTCATATGTGAAGTAATTGCTTAAAACTTTAAATACCTGTGAAAGTATGGTGACGACTACATTTTTACGGTTAAAATGAAAGAGGACACCAACAAAACAATATGGACTCATTACTGTTATATATGTGGTTGTAGGAGTTGTAGAAACATACCTATAACAACAAAACAATATGGATTCATTATTGTTAACCATGGAGTTAAATAATATAATTAGAGTCATGGAAAAAGAAATTCCCACAATCAGCCAATACATTCAAAATCAAATTTCTTTTAAAAAAAAGGCATAATACCAGTAACTCAAAACAGAACATGAATCAATATGATATAGAAGTTAAAAATTCTCAAAACCATTCAAGGGTCTTTATTAATTAATCATGTAACTGCATAATATTGTATGACAGAAGTTATAAACAAACTTTAATTTTTTGTAAAATTTACAAACAGCTAGCTCAGATGTACTACTTTCTGGTTGATATTTTATTAGTGATGATGTCACACCCCGGACAAATGATTGGGTGTGAGCGAGATGGAATCATAGTCACAGAAATACAGAACAACTACCATTAAATTCAAACGTTAATTTAAACATAATATCATTAATCGTTGCAGCGGAAAGTGTGGCATACGATATTATCTTACATTTGAACTTTAAAAGTTAAGTTTCATTTATTGAAAATATAAAGTAGTTATTTAGGATAGATAGGGACTAGGACTCCAACGAAGCAGGTCCGAATATAAAGGCGAAGTCCCATTTGCACGGCTTCCATGATCAGCTTAGTTACCTGAGAAATCATGAGTTTAAAAAGGTCAACATAAAGTTGGTGAGGTTCACAGGTTTAGGACTCGATAGTAAGATTGTAAAACAGTTTTCAGGAAACTCAGAATGTTATATTGGCTTACTGTTGTAGTTGTATGATCTCACCTGAACCTTGATTTCAAATACTAACGGTTTACCCACCCATGGTATCCTCGCCCGAGAGATACCGAACAGGCAAGAATAACTGACGTGTACCCCTTGACAATATACGAAGTCAGAATTGGAGCTACCAATCTGGGCAGGGTTGTCAACCCAAATAGATCTATTTACTAGTTATCGTTTCGATCAGAACTAATTGAAATCAACTAATGGTGGGATTCAGTTGTACTAACGTTTATAACGATAAAGTACCAGTTGGGCAATCAGTAAGGGAACAGATAGTCATACGGCTAACAGTAATCATAACATTAAGTTAAAACAGTTTATCAGTTCATGATTTCTCCCCCATAAGTGTAAAACAGTTGTAAAGAAAAGGGGCCGTGAAACTCACTTGATTCAGTGGTAATGATGAATTGCCGAGTGGCAACTAGCAAGTAAAGTCCTATTAAAACATAAGACAACATGCATAAGGGTCCACATAATCATTTGAGTAACGAACGTTACCCAAATGATACCGGTCAAGTCTTGACGTATAATCCCGTTTGTAGCGTTTTGAAAACCCGTTAGTTAATCAGTTTACAATCAGTAATTGCTAATGTTCACGTATTAAGGCATTTATGTAAATAAATACAAGGAATGAACATGCGATAACGAATCATGAAGTCCAGTTCAATCAAGTATTAAACATCGTTTTAAATAATAATATTTATTATTATTTTTATGTTCGCTCGATCGATTGATTTATTAATCGCGTTAAGTTATAATATATATAACTAGGGTTGATAATTATTATTGAAATAATTATTATAACTTGTCGAAATAATTTTATTAAATTATTACAAGTTAATTGATTTAATATAAATAGGTAAATATTAAAAGTTATTTTAATATTTAAATCATGTTAAGGAAATTAGGGTTTTGAGTTGATATAAATATAATTATCATTAAAATAATTATATTTACAAACCAAGATGATTTAAACTCAAATTAGGGTTTCTAAAATTCGGAAATATAATTATTTGTTGAAAATAATTATTTACGATTTGTTACGTCGTAAAACGTTTTTAAATCGTTTAAAGATTTCGTTTCAATTCCAAACGTTTAAAAATAAACATTTGATCCGGTTAAAACGTTTTGATTATTTTGATTCTTTTAAAATAATCAAAAATGTTTAAAATATGTTTTTCATAGTTTCTATAAGTCTTTTGATTTTATTTTTATAAAATCATTTTTAAATAACTTTATTTATTAAACAAAGTTAGGGTTTTAAATAAAGACTTTTTTTTATAGAAATTCATTAACATAAAATGTTTCTATTTTGTATAAAATCCAAATGTTTTAAACTTTTTGTCATTTATTCAAAAATATGATATTCTATCATTTTTGAACATAAAATATATCTATGTATATTTTATCCATTTTATTTCTTTTATAAAATCTAAACAAGTCTTTTAAGTCTTTTATTTTAAAACTTATATTTTTATAAAATGTGACCATTTTATATGTTAAGTCCCATGATTGATTTTTATGGCTTAAAATATTTAAGTAATTTTTATAAAATCACTAGTTTTAATATTTATCCATAAAATTTCATTTAAATGGTTTTATGTTATCATTTTATGTCCAACCTTTTTATAAATTCAATCTAATGTCCACACCAAGTCCATGATTGTCACTAACACCATATTTAGTCCATGAATATTGTCATTAGCATGTAACAACTTATAAGTAAGATGATTAATCATAAAAATCTCAAATAATATTTCTAGCATTTTATAACAATTTACTACATGATTTTAACAATATTCAACCATATAAAATCTCTTAGCATATGATAACATCAACATAAAATCATGCTAACATTTATAGATAACATAACATTATAAAAAAAAATCCACATTAAACACACATTTTCAACATTTATAACCTTTCGATTTATATAAAATGTAGTTAAGTGTTTACGATTATTAGAAAACTTCACGTTAAAACGGTTCGTTGTCAAGACCCGGTTGATCGTTTGGGACGTTTAAATCGTATAAAACGTAAACGATAATCGGTTAGGAGACTCACAACGGGGAAACGAAAGAAACCGAGAAGGTGGCGGTGCGGGTGGCGGTTCACGGTGGAGGACAGTGGCAGCAGCAAGAGTAGTTCCGGCGACAGCAGCAGCTCCTGCAGTAGCGAGGTGGCGGCGGTGAAGAGCACAGCAGCAGCTCGCGACGGTGGGGGTGATGGCAGGTGTTAGCGGCGGTGGTGTGGTGGTTGTTTGGTTGCCGAGAGAAAAAGAAAGGAGGAAAGGTGGCGGCGGTTCAAGGCTGCACAGCAGCAGCTGCTCGGCGGCTCAGGGGGCTGGGGGCGGCGGTCATGGATGCAGCAACTCCACAGGGAGGGTGGTGATGGTGGTTGCGTCCGGTGGTGGTTGCTGTGGTTGTTAGCCGGAAAAAAAAAAGGGGAGGAGAGGTGACGGTGGGTGGTGGTTTTGCCGAGAGAATGAAGGAGGGAGGACGGTGGTTTATGGGGGTGCCGGCTGGGGTAGATAATGGTGGTACATGGTGGTGTGTGGTGGTGGGTATTGGTGGCGGTAGTGAATGGCAGTGGTGGTTTGGTTGCTTCTGCCGGCTGAAAGAAAGGAAAAAAAAGAAAGGGAGGAAGGGATGGTTTACGTGAGGGAGGAGGAGGAAAGTGAGGAGGATGGTCTTGTGTAAGAGAAGTTGGTGAGTGTAAGATGGTTTGGTGGTGATTTGTGTGTGCAAGTCATCCCTTACTATTGAGTCATGATGATAACTTGTAGGTTAGTAGGAGAGTGAGGTGTTTAACTTGGTTTCCACAATTCACCAACAAGAATTCTCTAAGTTAATTTTTATAAACATTAAGCATGTAGGTGACTTTATTTTATAAAAACCAATCTTGGTTGATAAAAAGAAAAAGAGAACTTGTCATGTTTAATAAAATATGTCTAGCATTTGAGAATTTTTATAAAACATGAAAGAATGCAAATAGTTAAAACCATAACTTCTATAAAAGAATAAAAATATAAATTTTATAAGAGGTGGTGGCTAATTTTTATAAAAGTTAAAGGTGTTAATCTATTTCATAAAAATTTTACAAAGATAATGGGCCAATATATTAAAATAAACCCATAGGAATTTGGGCTTTATATTGGGCCAAATCATTTAAAAGAAAATGTATTCGGGCTCGTTTGTCGGTAATGGGTCGTACGGACCCAAACGGGACGCCGGTTCGAGGCCCGGGCCCGTTGTGTGTCGGATAGGTTTTCGGATTGCCATGATTAGTCGGAGTATTATGTTTGAGTAACGGGTCGAAGTTTTGGGCTCGGTTTTGTTGTTTTAGGCTTATTGGGCCTATTGGGCCATGTCGGGCCCAATTGGGTGTTTGGTTGGGTTTAGGCTTAAGTCTTGACAACGATTTCAGTTCGTGATGTTTTTATTTCATAAAAACAATTGTTTAAGTTGATTATAAAAGTTTTTCAGAAATCAGTTATGTTTTCCAGTTTTTCAGACTGGTTAAGGATAACGTTTTCAGTTTGTCAGTTTGTAACAGTTTTAAGCTCGATCGTCCAGGTTGTTTAAAACCGAATAGTTCTAAACGTAAGATCGCTTATCAGTTTTGACATGTCGATTTATATAAACGCTCGACACCAGTTCCAGATAAAATATAAAAATACATTTTATATTTATTTTTCTTGTTATTGAAGTTCCATGATTTATGCATGAAATTTCTAAGTATTTAACGGGTATACGCTTCCAGTACAAACGCGGGATTAGGTTTACATCATCAGTTAACAGTCAGACACAGTAATTTAACAGTTTAACAGAAATCAGATCAGATAAGGCAAAATTAATACTTAATTAAAAGTCAAAGTAAACGGGTTGACCTGGATTTTCGGACGAGGTGTCACATTCTCCCCCAGTTAGAAGAATTTCGTCCCGAAATTCAGTTCTTGATCACTGGTTGACTGCGACGTTTCCGAAAAGCCGAGGGTACTTTCGACGCATCTGATCCTCGCGTTCCCAAGTGTACTCCGGACCTCGTCGAGAGTTCCATCGCACCTTGACAATGGGAATGCGGCTATGCTTCAATCTCTTGAGTTCTCGGTCAAGTATCTCGACAGGTTCTTCGATAAAGTGGAGTGTCTCGTCAACTTGAATCTCATCAAGTGGGACGACAAGCGTTTCATCAGACAGGCATTTCTTAAGGTTACTAACGTGGAACACATTATGCACATTGCTAAGCTCTGCAGGTAGACGTAGACGGTAAGCTACCGGTCCGATTGTCTCAGTGATTTCAAATGGACCAATGTAACGAGGGTTAAGCTTTCCTCGTTTGCCGAACCGGATGACACCTTTCCAAGGTGACACTTTCAACATGACGCGGTCACCCTTTTTAAAGGACAAGGGTTTGCGGCGGTTATCGGCGTAACTCTTTTGTCTATCCCTAGCAGCTTTCAGTCGGTTACGGACTTGAAACACTTTCTCAGTCGTTTCAAAGATCAGTTCGGGACCAGTCAGTTGACTGTCACCGATCTCAGTCCAGCAAAGCGGAGATCTGCACTTTCTTCCGTAAAGTGCTTCGAACGGAGCGGCTTGGATGCTAGTGTGATAACTGTTGTTGTAAGAGAATTCGGCAAGTGGGAGATGCTCATCCCAATTAGGTCCGAAATCGATCACACATGCACGTAGCATATCCTCAAGCGTTTGGATCGTTCTTTCGCTTTGACCGTCGGTCTGGGGATGATACGCGGTACTCATGTCAAGGCGAGTACCCAACGCTTTCTGGAGGGACTTCCAGAAGTTCGCAGTGAAACGGCTATCGCGATCGGATATGATAGATATAGGTACACCGTGACGAGAGACGGCTTCCTTCATGTAAATCTTAGTCCGTCTTTCCATACTATCGGTTTCCTTAATCGGCAGGAAGTGAGCGGATTTCGTCAGTCGATCTACTATTACCCAGATAGCATCACAACCAGATCTAGCTTTAGGCAGCTTGGTGATAAAGTCCATAGATATTTCCTCCCATTTCCATTCCGGAATGATCGGTTGTGTCAGTAGTCCGGACGGTTTCTGGTATTCGGCTTTGACCTTTGAACACGTTAAGCATTTACCGACGTAGGTAGCTACCTCGGCTTTCATGTTCGGCCACCAGAAGTGATCCCGTAGACCATGGTACATTTTGTCCGATCCTGGGTGGATGGAATATCTTGACTTATGGGCTTCATCGAACACGAGCTTTCTCAAACCTCCAAAGCTAGGTACCCATAGTCTATCCATAAAGTTCAGGGTTCCATCAGGCTTTTCAAGCAGTTGTTTCTCCATACCACGTAGGCATTCGTTCTCCAGATTTTCAGGCTTAAGAGCTTCGATTTGAGCGTCACGAACTTGTGACGTGAGATTCGAGCGTATGGTCATACTTAATGCTCGAACACGACGCGGTTTGGCATGTTCTTTCCTGCTTAAAGCATCGGCTACAACGTTAGCCTTGCCTGGGTGATAACGAATCTCACATTCATAATCGTTAAGCAGTTCAACCCAACGTCGTTGTCTCATGTTCAGCTCTTTCTGGTTAAAGATGTGCTGGAGGCTCTTGTGATCGGTGAATATGACGCACCGAGTCCCATAAAGGTAGTGCCTCCAGATCTTGAGGGCAAAGACAACGGCTCCAAGTTCTAAGTCGTGAGTCGTATAATTCTTCTCGTGAATCTTCAGTTGCCGAGAGGCGTAAGCGATGACTTTCTCACGCTGCATCAGTACGCAACCCAAACCTTGATGCGAAGCATCGCAGTATACAACGAAATCGTCGATTCCGTCAGGTAAGGATAGGATTGGGGCGTCGCAAAGCTTTTGCTTCAACAACTGGAAAGCAGCTTCGGTTTTATCATCCCAGATGTACTTCTTATCTTTCTGAGTCAAGGCGGTAAGCGGCTGGGCTATCTTGGAAAAATTTTCAATGAATCGACGGTAATAGCCAGCGAGACCTAAGAATTGTCGAATCTCGGTTGGGGTCGTGGGAGTACTCCAATCCTTGATTGCTTCAACCTTAGCCGGATCAACGTGAATACCTCGGTCGTTGATCACATGACCCAGAAAGTGTACTTCGCGAATCCAAAAGTCACATTTGGAAAACTTCGCATAGAGCTCTTCTTTCTTCAGCAGTTCTAAGATGAGTCTCAAATGTTCTTCGTGTTCTTTCTTATTACGAGAGTAGATAAGAATATCATCGATGAACACGATAACAAATTTGTCCAAGTATGGTTTGCACACGCGATTCATTAAATCCATGAATACGGCCGGTGCGTTAGTCAAACCAAATGGCATAACGAGGAACTCGTAATGACCATAGCGTGTTCTAAACGCTGTCTTCGAGACATCTTCATCTCTAACTCGGAGTTGGTGGTACCCCGACCTTAGATCGATCTTGGAATAGAAGCATGATCCTTGAAGTTGATCAAATAAGTCATCAATCCTCGGAAGCGGGTAACGGTTCTTCACAGTCAGTTTATTCAACTCTCGATAGTCGATACACATCCTGAACGTTCCATCTTTCTTCTTCACGAACAGCACGGGAGCACCCCATGGGGAGTGGCTTGGACGAATAAATCCCTTATCTAGCAACTCCTGTAGTTGGCTAGATAACTCCTGCATCTCAGACGGTGCCAGTCGGTAAGGGGACCTGGCAACGGGGGCGGCTCCGGGTGTTAGGTCGATGCGAAACTCAACCTGTCGTGTTGGAGGTAGGCCTGGCAATTCTTCTGGAAAAACTTCCGGGTATTCGCAGACAACAGGAACGTCTTCAATACGCTTCTCCTTCGGTTTCTTCTCAATGACATGAGCTAGAATGGCATGACATCCTTTGCGAAGGAATTTCCGTGCCTTCATAGACGATATGATATTTAGTTTGGTTCCACTCTTCTCGCCTTGCACGTTCAGAGTGTTACCATCTGCTAATGGCACTCTAACCATCTTCTCATGACACACGATTTCCGCATGATTCTTTGCTAACCAATCCATTCCAATAATTACATCAAAACTACCTAAATCAACAGGCATCAAGTCGATACAGAAAGAATGGTCGGAGAGTTCTAACGGGCAGTTCGGATAGACGATTCCGGTTTCTATCAAGTCACCATTCGCTAATTCTACTGTGAACTTAGTGTCTAAGGCAACAGGGGTGATTTTAAGCAATTGACTAAAATCAGTAGACACAAAGCTTCTATCGGCACCAGTATCGAATAAAACAGAAGCATAATGGTTGTTTAGTAGAAACGTACCCGTCACCGTGTTGGGGTCACGGCGGGCATCTCCGGCATTGATCACGAAAGCTCTTCCCCTAGCCTGGTTAGCACCTTGATTCTTCATCTTCGGGCATTCACTCTTGTAGTGCCCTGTAGCTCCGCAACCGTAGCAAGTGCGCTTTGGGCAGTCGCGTGCTACATGTCCCTTAACCTTACAGATGTTACAGTAGACATTATCACAACCCAGAGTGTGGTGAAGGTTGCATTTGGGGCACAGAGGAGCAGTACCGGTGTAACCGGTTTTGCGGACAGGATAAGAAGGAGCAGTGGCGGCATAGACCTTCGCCGGTGCGGTTTCCTTAACCGGGGCTTTCTCAGAGTTCTTATCATCGCGATTCTTCCAGAAAGGGCGCTTCCTCTTGTTATCAGGTTTCTTGCTTGATGATGGAGTGGCACTAACATCAGAGGGCTTGTTCTCAGACGCCTTCTTGCCAAAGTTTACACCTTGACGATTAGCTTGGTAAATGAGATTGTGTGCCATACGCACAGCATCCTGAAAGGTCTGAGGGCTCGAGGAAAGGACATTTCCCTGAATGTGTGGTGCAAGTCCCCAGATGTAGCGTTCGATCTTCTTGTACGGTGGAGTGATCATTGTGGGACAGAGGTGAGCAAGCTCACGGAACCTCTTAGTGTATCCAGCAATGTCGGCTCCATTCATGGACAGATTCCAGAATTCAGATTCGAGTTTCTGCAGTTCCTCCCTGGGACAGTACTCATCACGCAGCAGTTGTTTGAGTTCGTCCCATGACATTTCATAGGCTAAGTCAGTTCCCATAGCATCAGCATGGGAATTCCACCAAGTCAGTGCACTATCAGTAAACGTGCAGGTGGAGTACTTCACCATGTACTGTTCAGGGCAGTTGCTAATACGGAAAACTGACTCCAGCTTTTCAAACCAGCGAATTAGACCAACAGCGCCTTCAGAACCCTTAAAGTAAGTGGGTTTGCAATTCATGAAGTCCTTGTAAGAACATTCACGAGGGCCTGCAATGTTAAGTGAAAACGATGATCACAATTTTTGCGAAATTGTAGTCTAGTGTTTTCAAACATTGGTTAATTCGTTCTTACCGCGTGCTCCAGCGTCAGCATGACGTTGGGTAGCAGCAGCAGCAACGGTTTCTGCAACGCGTTGAGCAATCATCTCCTCGATATCAATAGCACTCATGGCTGGAGGATGTGAAGTGTTTCGGGTGGCTCGGCGTCTAGGCGGCATGTTTTCGCTTTAAGTTATCAATGGCAACATAAAGGGAAAAGTTAGATCATATGTAAGTGGGGTTATTACATGCGCGAGAATAACAGCCACGACATACATCTATAGTACCATGATATGACACGCGCAAGCACAACCAAGAAACATGAAATGGCAAGGGGTATGGTTCGCGAGTGAACAATCACGACATAATGATAATAACAGAAATAACAAAAATCATAAACATGGCAAACATACACAACACGTCATAAACATAAACATACTACCATTACATTCCACCATATTATCCGATAAAACATACAATAACAAAAGAGGACAAGTTTTTAAGTGTCTTGGGCACGCAGTCCCATAATACATCACTACAAAATATATAAATATGTTTCGTCGCTAAAATGGTGGGTCAAAAGTCTAGATGCTAGGTAAGTCATCTAAAGTGGAGGTGGTCCAGGGGGTCCAGGGGGTCTAGGGGGTCCAGGGGGTCGAATCAGAGATGTGGTGATCCTGGAGGTGAGGTCCAAGAAGGTGAACACTCGACCCGCGAATTCCTCCAAAACGGCAAGCCGGGTTTGGAGGGACTCGTTGGCCAACATCAGTGCAATGTTGACCGAGCACACATCAGTCATGTTAGCGTGCAGGGACTCCATGGCTCCCTGGGAAGCAACCTGAAGCTGCTCCAGCTCAGTCACGCGGGCTACTAATGCATCATGAGCATCCCTGGTGGGAAGTTCAGCAACCCTGGTGTCCAGGTCGGCGAAAGACAACTCGTGGCGACGAGTACGGGCCACCAGCAGCGGAATAGTATCCGCAATGGGCTCTCCGGTCAGGATGGAGTAGCCGGTCAAAGGGTGGCGAGTGGCATCGCCTCTGGTAAAGGACTCGCCTGGCACATACAGGCTAGGAACTCCCTCAAAAGTCCTCCATGTGGCTAGCTGCCCTGGAATCCAGGCAAGGTGAGGGTGGTCAGACGCGCAGTGCCGCTTGGGCACAGGCTCGTCTGCAGGGCCCTCAGCTGCCCTGCGCCGGGAAGGGCCAGCTCCCCTCCCGGGGGTGAATCCTCGCCTACCGGCACCTCGAAAGGGTCGGTAGGTGCGTACAGAACGTCGTCTGCGCGCAAAGGGGTCCATGGTGCGTGTAGCACCAACAGCAGTGGCAGCAGTAGCTGCGGCCGCACCGCTAGCAATAGCGGTGGGCAATGGGTGGTCAGATGAGTCGTCTGAGACCCTTGGTCGAAGGGGCCTCAGGAAGCTCGATGGGATGGTCGATAGTCAGACCGTACCCACTGTAGGGATCTCAGCCTCAGGGCTGGATGGCACATAGTCTTCTGGCGATGGAGAGTACTCCGGCACCACTTGATCGTCTCCGCTGGAATCGGAAATGCAGATAACCTCTTCCGAAGAGGAAGTCATCACTGCGATAATATTCCATCAGAGAACAAAGTTAGTACCATGATAATAGCATTTAAAACAAAGATATAAATGCATAACAGAATTAATAACTCATGTATATACAAAGCATAAGTTAACATAATAAATGAGTAAGGAAATGGTCTTGCGTGCAAACGGAAGCTTCGGAGCCGGTCATAGTCCAGGTCTGGTTTTAGTTAAAGTGTTTAACCTGGTTCGCTATAACTGCGGCTCTAATACCAATCTGTCACACCCCGGACAAATGATTGGGTGTGAGCGAGATGGAATCGTAGTCACAGAAATACAGAACAACTACCATTAAATTCAAACGTTAATTTAAACATAATATCATTAATCGTTGCAGCGGAAAGTGTGGCATACGATATTATCTTACATTTGAACTTTAAAAGTTAAGTTTCATTTATTGAAAATATAAAGTAGTTATTTAGGATAGATAGGGACTAGGACTCCAACGAAGCAGGTCCGAATATAAAGGCGAAGTCCCATTTGCACGGCTTCCATGATCAGCTTAGTTACCTGAGAAATCATGAGTTTAAAAAGGTCAACATAAAGTTGGTGAGGTTCACAGGTTTAGGACTCGATAGTAAGATTGTAAAACAGTTTTCAGGAAACTCAGAATGTTATATTGGCTTACTGTTGTAGTTGTATGATCTCACCTGAACCTTGATTTCAAATACTAACGGTTTACCCACCCATGGTATCCTCGCCCGAGAGATACCGAACAGGCAAGAATAACTGACGTGTACCCCTTGACAATATACGAAGTCAGAATTGGAGCTACCAATCTGGGCAGGGTTGTCAACCCAAATAGATCTATTTACTAGTTATCGTTTCGATCAGAACTAATTGAAATCAACTAATGGTGGGATTCAGTTGTACTAACGTTTATAACGATAAAGTACCAGTTGGGCAATCAGTAAGGGAACAGATAGTCATACGGCTAACAGTAATCATAACATTAAGTTAAAACAGTTTATCAGTTCATGATTTCTCCCCCATAAGTGTAAAACAGTTGTAAAGAAAAGGGGCCGTGAAACTCACTTGATTCAGTGGTAATGATGAATTGCCGAGTGGCAACTAGCAAGTAAAGTCCTATTAAAACATAAGACAACATGCATAAGGGTCCACATAATCATTTGAGTAACGAACGTTACCCAAATGATACCGGTCAAGTCTTGACGTATAATCCCGTTTGTAGCGTTTTGAAAACCCGTTAGTTAATCAGTTTACAAATCAGTAATTGCTAATGTTCACGTATTAAGGCATTTATGTAAATAAATACAAGGAATGAACATGCGATAACGAATCATGAAGTCCAGTTCAATCAAGTATTAAACATCGTTTTAAATAATAATATTTATTATTATTTTTATGTTCGCTCGATCGATTGATTTATTAATCGCGTTAAGTTATAATATATATAACTAGGGTTGATAATTATTATTGAAATAATTATTATAACTTGTCGAAATAATTTTATTAAATTATTACAAGTTAATTGATTTAATATAAATAGGTAAATATTAAAAGTTATTTTAATATTTAAATCATGTTAAGGAAATTAGGGTTTTGAGTTGATATAAATATAATTATCATTAAAATAATTATATTTACAAACCAAGATGATTTAAACTCAAATTAGGGTTTCTAAAATTCGGAAATATAATTATTTGTTGAAAATAATTATTTACGATTTGTTACGTCGTAAAACGTTTTTAAATCGTTTAAAGATTTCGTTTCAATTCCAAACGTTTAAAAATAAACATTTGATCCGGTTAAAACGTTTTGATTATTTTGATTCTTTTAAAATAATCAAAAATGTTTAAAATATGTTTTTCATAGTTTCTATAAGTCTTTTGATTTTATTTTTATAAAATCATTTTTAAATAACTTTATTTATTAAACAAAGTTAGGGTTTTAAATAAAAGACTTTTTTTATAGAAATTCATTAACATAAAATGTTTCTATTTTTGTATAAAATCCAAATGTTTTAAACTTTTTGTCATTTATTCAAAAATATGATATTCTATCATTTTTGAACATAAAATATATCTATGTATATTTTATCCATTTTATTTCTTTTATAAAATCTAAACAAGTCTTTTAAGTCTTGTATTTTAAAACTTATATTTTTATAAAATGTGACCATTTTATATGTTAAGTCCCATGATTGATTTTTATGGCTTAAAATATTTAAGTAATTTTTATAAAATCACTAGTTTTAATATTCATCCATAAAATTTCATTTAAATGGTTTTATGTTATCATTTTATGTCCAACCTTTTTATAAATTCAATCTAATGTCCACACCAAGTCCATGATTGTCACTAACACCATATTTAGTCCATGAATATTGTCATTAGCATGTAACAACTTATAAGTAAGATGATTAATCATAAAAATCTCAAATAATATTTCTAGCATTTTATAACAATTTACTACATGATTTTAACAATATTCAACCATATAAAATCTCTTAGCATATGATAACATCAACATAAAATCATGCTAACATTTATAGATAACATAACATTATAAAAAAAAATCCACATTAAACACACATTTTCAACATTTATAACCTTTCGGTTTATATAAAATGTAGTTAAGTGTTTACGATTATTAGAAAACTTCACGTTAAAACGGTTCGTTGTCAAGACCCGGTTGATCGTTTGGGACGTTTAAATCGTATAAAACGTAAACGATAATCGGTTAGGAGACTCACAACGGGGAAACGAAAGAAACCGAGAAGGTGGCGGTGCGGGTGGCGGTTCACGGTGGAGGACAGTGGCAGCAGCAAGAGTAGTTCCGGCGACAGCAGCAGCTCCTGCAGTAGCGAGGTGGCGGCGGTGAAGAGCACAGCAGCAGCTCGCGACGGTGGGGGTGATGGCAGGTGTTAGCGGCGGTGGTGTGGTGGTTGTTTGGTTGCCGAGAGAAAAAGAAAGGAGGAAAGGTGGCGGCGGTTCAAGGCTGCACAGCAGCAGCTGCTCGGCGGCTCAGGGGGCTGGGGGCGGCGGTCATGGATGCAGCAACTCCACAGGGAGGGTGGTGATGGTGGTTGCGTCCGGTGGTGGTTGCTGTGGTTGTTAGCCGGAAAAAAAAGAAGGGGAGGAGAGGTGACGGTGGGTGGTGGTTTTGCCGAGAGAATGAAGGAGGGAGGACGGTGGTTTATGGGGGTGCCGGCTGGGGTAGATAATGGTGGTACATGGTGGTGTGTGGTGGTGGGTATTGGTGGCGGTAGTGAATGGCAGTGGTGGTTTGGTTGCTTCTGCCGGCTGAAAGAAAGGAAAAAAAAGAAAGGGAGGAAGGGATGGTTTACGTGAGGGAGGAGGAGGAAAGTGAGGAGGATGGTCTTGTGTAAGAGAAGTTGGTGAGTGTAAGATGGTTTGGTGGTGATTTGTGTGTGCAAGTCATCCCTTACTATTGAGTCATGATGATAACTTGTAGGTTAGTAGGAGAGTGAGGTGTTTAACTTGGTTTCCACAATTCACCAACAAGAATTCTCTAAGTTAATTTTTATAAACATTAAGCATGTAGGTGACTTTATTTTATAAAAACCAATCTTGGTTGATAAAAAGAAAAAGAGAACTTGTCATGTTTAATAAAATATGTCTAGCATTTGAGAATTTTTATAAAACATGAAAGAATGCAAATAGTTAAAACCATAACTTCTATAAAAGAATAAAAATATAAATTTTATAAGAGGTGGTGGCTAATTTTTATAAAAGTTAAAGGTGTTAATCTATTTCATAAAAATTTTACAAAGATAATGGGCCAATATATTAAAATAAACCCATAGGAATTTGGGCTTTATATTGGGCCAAATCATTTAAAAGAAAATGTATTCGGGCTCGTTTGTCGGTAATGGGTCGTACGGACCCAAACGGGACGCCGGTTCGAGGCCCGGGCCCGTTGTGTGTCGGATAGGTTTTCGGATTGCCATGATTAGTCGGAGTATTATGTTTGAGTAACGGGTCGAAGTTTTGGGCTCGGTTTTGTTGTTTTAGGCTTATTGGGCCTATTGGGCCATGTCGGGCCCAATTGGGTGTTTGGTTGGGTTTAGGCTTAAGTCTTGACAACGATTTCAGTTCGTGATGTTTTTATTTCATAAAAACAATTGTTTAAGTTGATTATAAAAGTTTTTCAGAAATCAGTTATGTTTTCCAGTTTTTCAGACTGGTTAAGGATAACGTTTTCAGTTTGTCAGTTTGTAACAGTTTTAAGCTCGATCGTCCAGGTTGTTTAAAACCGAATAGTTCTAAACGTAAGATCGCTTATCAGTTTTGACATGTCGATTTATATAAACGCTCGACACCAGTTCCAGATAAAATATAAAAATACATTTTATATTTATTTTTCTTGTTATTGAAGTTCCATGATTTATGCATGAAATTTCTAAGTATTTAACGGGTATACGCTTCCAGTACAAACGCGGGATTAGGTTTACATCATCAGTTAACAGTCAGACACAGTAATTTAACAGTTTAACAGAAATCAGATCAGATAAGGCAAAATTAATACTTAATTAAAAGTCAAAGTAAACGGGTTGACCTGGATTTTCGGACGAGGTGTCACAGATGAAGCTGCAGGCCAATCTGCACATTTCACATATACTAAAAACAGCTCAGATGTAAAATTTGTTTGGTTACCCGTGTTAGCAGCCCACATACTAACATGTATGAGCTAGTATTTTGACCAAAGGTCCACATACCTTCACCAAACATGAAAACCTGATACAACCACATGAACCCTTGCTTTAGATGTCTTTAAAGGGATAATCCTCAACTGTAACTCACATATTGCAAAACAGAATTATAAATGATAAATAACAATAACAATACCTGATTGCCTGAGAACGGTACCGATCTTAATTAACCTTCAATGAAACCAAAACTGACGAAAGATTTGAGTATTTAACTAACCTTTAAAGAAAACTGGGGCTGATTCAAAAGTATTGATTAACAGCTCCAATAAAACCAAGCTCCGTAGGTACCGCCATCGCAATCTCCCCGAAACCTGCAAACAAAATAGAGCAATTAGCAATCAAACCCTAAAATTGAGTTCAATGACACCCTAATTGCAGGTTATAAATCGGAACACATGAACCCAGCCCGAGTTTAAATCCTTGGACTTCACTCATCGCAGCCACCACAGGGTCGACGACTGATAGCTTCAAGATCTGAAATCAACGATAACAAAAATCAGAAAAATTCTAACCAGATTAAGATGGAGAAAGGCAGAGGTTTTCTCGGAGGTTGTCCCGCCGTCTCCGTCGCCGCCCATCGAATTGAATCGCAACCTGTAAAATTGAAAAAAGGAAGCAATTAGGGTGCAAATGAAGAAAGAGGGTTTGCGAATGATAGCATTTGAATTTCAAATCCGGTTCTTCACTTTGAGAGAGAGACAGTATTCTGGCCAGAGGGTTTCTTAAAAATGGTTGCTTTTCTCAAAAAATGGAGATTCGCCTTATGTCTGCATTGTCTGCTCTTGTGTATTCTGAAAAGGTAGCCTTAAAAAGTCAAAAGCAAAACCATTGAATTGAAAGAGCATCGGAACAGTAAAAGAAATGAGGAAACATCGGATTGAGGTTGAGACTGTAGCCGGAAAAGGAAGGCGTCTTAAATTTAAGACGCTTGTAATTACCAAAATGCCATTTTGATCCATATGTATTATACTAGTGTTTTATCCCCGTGTGTTACACGGGTGACTTTTAAAAAAAACTATAAATACAATCATAATTTAAGACAATTATGTATTTTTATATCTTTAGTAATTAAATAATTGGTTATTAAATAATTTAGAATGTAATAAATAAAAAATTAGAAATACAGATCACTTCCATAATTAGGAGAATTGGTGGGAAAATTGTTGAGAATGAATGTGGTGGTGACACATGGCAAATTGTGATGCCAAAAACTTTTCTTTTTTTTATTTTTTTTATTTTTTTTAAGGTCGTAAGGTGGAAATTAGTTGGATAGACACGGAAATTTAAAAAAGAAAAAAAAAGGAGCACCAAAATGACCTAAATAGCCTTCATTTAATATATATATTCACCGTTAAGAATTATAAATAATTTACTATAATTATTTATCGTCTTGCCGCTAGCCTTCGAATAAACCATCACTTCGATCTTGAACGTATGCGGTTCACCAAATTTTATCTCCAACAGGTTGTCGAGTTGTTTGTGTCGTGAATTCTCGGGTATTTATTTATCAATTTATCAATTATTTGTTTATTCACTTATTTATTCATTCATTATTCCTCCATCTAGTTTAGCTGTCGAGTTCGTATTCGGAGTTACTCGTCTCGTGTCGTGATGTCGTTCTTTACCTTGTGTCTCCATAACATGTGAGTATTCATAGCCCCTTTTCTTTTACTGTTTTGGGATGCAACATGTACGCTATCAGAACACAAACTCTTATACTTTATTCTAAAACTAAATGCGATCGATGTGACTGTTAGGTGTATACTTGTGTGTTTAAACTTGTATGGATTATTGCTCTGAACGATATGAACGATTGAACGATGGAACGATTGAACGATTCGACGCATCTCATTAACTCATTGAGCCGGGGTTACGATAATAGATCTATTGGTGTGGCAACCCACTTGGCATGCCTCGCGTGTGGCGCCTTGTGATTGAAAGCCTAAATGCCGAGGGCTTGAGTGCGTAGCATATTATGTGCTTTGATTCATTTCATGTTTATCATATATGTTTACACCTAACACACTAAACCGCATGTTATAATCTACATTGTACGATACACCTATGTTTACTCACCAACTATTCGTAGTTGACCTTTATTTTGTACATGTTGCAAGTTTCCTATCTGATGTTGTTGACCGCTTTGATGACACTTTAGGATGCATGTGGCCTTAGTGAGACTTAATGTAATCAAGTTAATTTGTATTTTATCATTGGATCGTATTGTGTTACATTGTATTATTCTATTGTTATGAAATGGGCTGATTAAGAATATCACAACATTTAATTAGTGTTGTGTGCATCTGAAAAATCATCGCGCCCCGACGTATTTCGCCGTCGGTTGGGGTGTGACAAAACAGATTGTGTTTCATAATCTGATCAAGATGGTGGGTGACAAGTGGGTTTGGGAAGGTGACCCGAGTGGGGTTTTTTGTTCGAGATCGGTTCAAAAATTGTTGGAAACCCCTAGTGATCCAGGAGATGGGGTTGTGTATGAATGGTGCAAGATGGTGCCACAAAATGTCAACATTTTTGCTTGGAGAGCCCAACGGGGTAGATTGGCGACGACCGACAAGCTTGCGAAAAGGAACTCTCTTACGGGTCTGACGGTTTGTCCTTTATGCGGGGACACCGACGAGTCGGTGCTTCGCTTGTTCGTCTCATGCCATGTTGCGGACGTTGTTTGGGGTCTTGTGTCACAATGGTGTAAACTTGCTCCTATCTTTGCGTTCAAGATGTTGGACTTGTTCAGGCTTTACAAGCACGGGGGACTCGATAAAAGAAAAGCTACCATGGTTCAAACGATTATTCTCACTTCTTGTTGGTGTATTTGGAAAGAAAGAAATGAAGTCATCTTCAACAATAGACGCCCATCCATCTCTCACGTTCTTAAGGAGATTAAATGTAATAGTTTTATGTGGGTCAAGCATAGGGATAGATGTGAGAATTTGGAGTGGCAAGAGTGGTGTAACTTTAATTTTTGATGTTTTTGTTTTCGGCTTTCAGCTCCTTGCTAGTTTGTCGTTTGTTTCAATGAAAGTCGTCGTTCAAAAAAACAAGTTTATTCGAAATATACTGAGATACATGTGTTCTTGGATTTTCGGAATTCCGGGAATCAAAACAATTTTTTTTACGGTAAATTTGGATTACTGACGGGAACATTACACCACCCACTCGATCATCTTCAATCCCCATCAGGAGGAAACTCACCACTGGTGAGAAAACCCTCTAACTCAACTTGTAACCCCTGACCCCTTTATAAAGGGGTCATGCACCTTTACCACTAAGCTATGCTAGTGGCAAAGGTATCAAAACAAAATTAAATACTACCAAATGTGGTACTGGAATTATCAATTATCCTATGTGTGTTGTTCCAACCTTTCCAAGTGTTCCCATGTAACATGTTAACCAAACGGTCTTTGTCTAGCCTTTCTTTATGGTGAAGGTACAAATAGGGAAGAAAAAAGCGTGGTCTTTCTTTCTTTCTGATGAAGGTACAAATAGTAAAAAAACAAAGTTAGAACTAAAAATACTTCAAGAGGGGTAGAGGTATAAAAGGGAACCGACAGCCAATTTCCCCAATCCATGTACAGACATATCATACTCATGAACCTAGAGGAGAGGCTTGTGGGTGATTTCCAGGAAATGCATACAAATAGAAAGACCGTTTGGATGAATCAACGTCGTTGAGAAACAAAAAGATCAAGAAGAATCATTGACAGCAAGCAGTTTGAAGCTGGTATGGAGAATGATCCTCATAGATATGAGGATGAAACAATTGGTGAAGATAATACAGAACTAGAAGATCATACCTACAATATGTCTACCCATCAAATCATGGGTTCTTCGGTAGTTGTAACATGCTGGTAAGTGGTAACCCAAAATCATTATTGCCCCAAATAGCAGCACTCTTGAGATTAATGTGTGTGACATTAATGGGTCGATTATACTATTTCTAGTACCCTGTACTATATTATAAGTTTTGCCTAACGTTCAGAAAAAACAAAAAAGGAAAACATGGCAGTATGATTGAAGAAAAGTGTAGATGCTTGATTAAATAAACTGTAATCATCCTAACTAAATAAATAATAAGCTAGTATAGTTCAACAGTGAACACTATCAACACTTGAGGACCAGATTCTATAGCATCATCTAACGTGTCGATGTTCACAAACCCAATCTAGTAGGATTGGTACTAATCAACAACCCTCACAACTGTTTAATGAGCAAAATTACAGGCCTGCACAAATTCCATATCATAGTCCACGTATTTGGTCCAAAGCGGGCGAAATTGGTTCATAGCAATGTCGAGCCATGGTTTCATATTTCCATTAAAATGCACAACTGCAGCATTACGGATCTCTTCCATACTTATACTTGGATTATACCCGAGACCCAATACATGCCAGGATTTCTCTAACGGTTTAGTAGTGGAGTAAAACGTGATCAAACCTGGCGGGAGTGTTCCCAGTTTCCACAAAGTTCGGTTTTCATTCTGCAAAATAGATCAGAATCCTTTTTTATTATACAACTGGTAAATACCATAGAGAACAACATACTTTCTTATTTTGCACAAAAAAGTTTACATACAAACCGACCCGGTAAACGCATAGCAAACTATTGTTAGGGTCTCACCATCTCGGGAATGTGGGACGAGGGCAAATCTTTCCTCGATCCAAGGGGATAGAAAGACCGCTCCCACCAAGATCCTCGGCCCCAAAACCTCTTTTTACATGAAAAACTCACAAATCCAATTTCGGTACATTATAGTACAAAATTTTGTCTAGAATGTACACACTAAGGAAAATAAAATATATAAAATGATGAGTTGTTACCACTTATACCGATCAAAACTTGAGGTGACATTTAAAGATTTTGAACAAATAATGTATATCATCTTATTTAGACTAATTCAAGAGGTAACAAATCATTATATTTTTCACAGCTACACATTCTAGACATATTTTGAGTGAGATTTTGGTGGGTATGTTAGTTTGTTAACGACTTTGATATTCCAAAATTAGTTGGAAATACTTTTTCGTGTATTTTAAACCATTTCGGAAACTTTAATATATCAAAAATAGATTGAGCAATGTTTCATGTTAACCCTATTACATATCATCCCAAATATATATATATATAGGATTAGGTTCAAATGAAAACTTTTTCTTTTGAGAACTTTTAAGAACCATTCTGAGCCACTCATTTTCATGAGGAAGCATTCAAATTCATAGGGGGAATTTCCCTATATATAAATTGTGGCTCAGAATGGTTCTTTTTAGTTCTCAAACCCAATTGGTTCTCAAATGATCCTCTCCCAGGTTTTACTAAATACCCAGGTTTTCCGGGTTTTCCAATATTTAGGAGGTTTTCCAATGATCCATTTCCTATACATATATATATAATATATATGCTCATATTAAAGCCAAATTGACTTACCAGGTTTTGCCAATAGTGATACTCTTCGGTGCATTTTTCTCGCCTCCAAGCATCCAAATCAAAGAAGTTCATCCCATAAGCCCAAGCACACGCCTTGGGATTAAATTTCTCCTTGATTAAAGGATGGGAAAAGTTCATGTACTGTGAATACCTATGAAATGACCCGAAACACGTCTCAACAGCTCCATTCACCTTCCCATCCATATCTATCTTCCAAAGACCGGTCAAATCCTTTTGAACAATAATATCATCATCCAAGAACAAGATCCTGTGCAAAGTGGGGTACATCTCCGGTAGGTAGAATCTCAAATGATTCAATATGGAAAGATATTTAGGATTCCTGAATTTCATATTTGTTGTGTCTTTTGTGGCATTCTCAAGTTTGTTCTCGAAATAGAACCTCTGCAGATTCGTAGATTCGAGCTGTTTCAGCACCGGAACGTACGAGGAGTTTAAGAACTTGTAATCCTCCACTGCTTTGATTTCAATATGAGCACCGTTATATTCTTTCATCTTAAACATAACTTGCATCGCTCCAAGATTCATCTTATCAGTCACAACATGGAAAACATGCTTCCACGGTTCTTTTGTGTTCTTAACAGCCGAATTGACCACAACCGAAGCAGCAACAACATTATCAGAAAATATGGCATAGTGATAAAGCTTAGGATCATCAAACTCTGCAGGACGAGGCTTGCCTTGGTCTGAATACTTATCCGGATGTGCAATTCGTTCTTCCATCAGTCTCATTGCAACACAATGCAAGCTCTTAGGTATCGATTTTGCAGCAATCAAGCTAGAGAAGGCACCTTGCTTTTTCGCCTTTGTTAATTGTTCGTTAACAGAGAAAATTGTATCCTTCAGCTTCTGAATCTTAAGCTGATTATCGAAGGACTCTTTGGCTTCCACGATCACTTGTCTGGTGACCTTAATCCGCTCTTTCACCTCCATCTCGAACTTCCGGAGCGTCACCTCGTCTATTGATTCCGAACCAGAAGAATCGGAGAACAACGCTTTGTAAGCAGGTTTCGAAATGAGATCCGTATAGCTGCGTGATAGATCAGCGAAAACTCTAACGAGTTTCGAGTTCTCGAGCTTCAGTTTACGAGCATAGGCAGCGTAAGCTAGAGCAAGCGATCTGTGATCGTCTGCTTGCTTTCTGATCTGGTCAAATCTAGGTTTTAACGGATCGGATTTTAAGGCAAGCACGGACCTCCTAAATGTTCCAATTCTTCCGTCCGAATTGAATCTAAAACCCTAATTTAAACACAGCGTCAACAAATTAATCCGCGACCGACGAACAGAGGATAAAATTGCGAAAACAAACAAACAAACAAACAATTAGAAAACAGAATAAAAGAAATCAAATGGAACTTACATTGGATGAAACGACGCCGGATGAGGAGGTGAGGATGAAGGAGACGGTTAACAACAGGAACACAGCAACCGTGAGAGCCTTGAATGTAAAGCCTGCGGCGGAAACCGGCGGGGGTCGAGTGGAGGGACCTGGAAAGCGGTCGGAGCGCCTGGAGATGGTCATTCTTTGTTTGTTTGTTTGTTTGTGTCTCCGGATCTGAATCGCGCGACCTGTGTGTGTAGTTAGTTGCACACGAGGCCGGAAGATGTGGAGTGGGATGGATAGTGGAGGGAGAATGGCTGGCGAATGGGTGTGATGGTGACGGTGGAAGAAGAGGGTTGGCAGGGGGTGTGGGTAGGGCCCTCTATGCATTCACATCACATTCTATCACATTCTGTATAATGATTGCGAGGATAAACCTTAAATAGAGAAATATTTACGAAAAAATTTAAGAAATCCCTATATTTGAGGAAAAATCTGATGTGGTTGTGAGTAAAAGAGATAAAAAATAATGATAAATATATAAATTATAGGGATAAGGATAGGGACTGGGCTGTGAATGCTCTAAGGGTTTCAAACGATTCAGATTTTCAGATCCGCGTTTTTATACTTTTCACAGGAAATTTTCTCACACTTACAAAAAGATTGAAAGAACCCTTCCGCTTGCGTTGTGTTCCTAGAAGGGATAGGAAAAGAAAAAAAGGGAGAGATTCATTTCCTTTTATTTTCATCCAAATCGTAAGGAAATGAAAATTTAAAAAACTTGTCTAATTTTTTCTCCATTTCCTTCCCTTTCTCTCCTTAAATGAAACTTGGGAACACACAATTTTTATTTCTCTTCCCTTTCCTTCCTTTAATGAAATTTGGAAACACAAAGTTTATTATGTTTCTTTCCCTTTCCTTTCTTTTCCTCCCTTAAATGAACTCGGGAACATAGTGTTGAAGTTGTGGTGGGTGGTGTGGGCTTTGGCTTTTTTCTCCATTGGTTTTTAGGCTTTATCGGCTTGTCTAGGTTACCGTACCTCTTGAATTAGATGACAGAGAATTGAGATTTTGATGTAGAGTTTTGTATTTCTTTTTCTTGTTTCTAACCTTGTTACAATCGATCCTATAAATAGCAAGAGTACTTGCTTTACATTAAAGGAGTCAGGGTAGTGATTGTAACACTCAACCACTTTGACTTTTGCACCTCACATTTATTCAACACTCCTCCTCAAGGTAAATAATGGGATCTCCAATACTTAGCTTGACAAGACTAAAGGCCCTCCTGTTGACTGCCTTTGTTAAGATGTCTGCAAGTTGATCTTTTGAGTTGACAAATGGAAGTTCTATTATCCCAGCTTCTAATTTTTCCTTTATGAAGTGTCTGTCAATTTCAATATGCTTGGTTCTATCATGTTATACCGGGTTTTCAGATATCTGAATTGTTGCCTTGTTATCACACATGAGTTTGCTTGACTTGGTAGGAGTTAGGCCAAAGTCTGTGAGAAGCCTTCTTATCCACAGAATCTCAGTTACTCCTGGGTCCACTCCTCTAAACTGAGCTTCAGCACTGGATAAGGCAACAACCTTTTGTTTCTTGCTCTTCCATGTTACTAGGTTCCCACCAACAAACGTGAAGTACCCAGATGTGGATCTTATGTCTCCTTTGTCTCCAGCCCAGTCAGCATCAGTGTACCCTTTTGTTTCAAGGTGTCCATTTGATTTGAATAGCACCCCGCCAACTGTACCTTTGAGGTACCTGATGATCCTTATCACGGTTTCCATGTGAGATGCTTGTGGTTGGTGCATGAACTGACTTACTATCCTAACAGCGTATGCTATGTCAGGTCTAGTGTGAGAGAGATATATCAGTTTTCCAACCATTCTTTGATATTGTTCTTTGTCTGCGCGATTGGATCCATCTTCCATATGGAGCCCATAATTTATCATCATTGGACTGTTAGCAGGTTTGCATCCCAACATCCCAGTTTGGGCCAATAGATCCAGGATGTATTTCTTTTGGCATATAAAGATCCCTTGTTGAGATCTGAGGACTTCTATACCAAGGAAGTACTTGAGTCTTCCCAAGTCTTTCATTTCAAACACTGCTGACAAGTGTTTTTTTTTCAGGTTTGCCATTTCGTCTATATCATCTCCCGTGATAAACATATCATCAACATAAATGATTAAGCATGTTACACGTCCTTTCCGTTGTTTGATAAATAGGGTATGATCATAATTGCTTTGTTTGAAACCGTATTGGTTCATTGCCAGGGTGAATCTTCCAAACCAGGCTCGAGGAGACTGTTTCAGGCCATATAGAGCTCTTTTCAACCGACATACTTCTCCAGGTTTGAAATCTTCTTTGAATCCTGGTGGAGCTTCCATATATACTTCTTCTGTTAATTTCCAATGTACGAAGGCATTTTTAACGTCTAGTTGGTGAAGGGACCACCATTTATTCACAGCAACAGAGAATAAGATACAGATCGTGTCAAATTTGGCTACTGGGGAAAATGTTTCTGAATAGTCGATTCCATAGGTTTGAGTGTACCCCTTTGCAACTAACCTTGCTTTGTACATTTCAATCTTCCCATCTGGTTTGTATTCAATAGTGTACAACCATTTGCATCCAACCAGTTTCTTCCCTCCTGGTAATGGATATTTGTCCCATGTGTCGTTTTTCATCAGGGCATCCATCTCACATTCCATGGCCTTTCTCCATTTGTTTGATTTCAGGGCTTGTTCGACCGTGTTTGGTGACTCCTCGGCATCTAAGGCGGCAACAAATGCTCGAGCATCACTTGAGAGGTTCCCATTAGCAATATTTGCCATCGGGTATCTCGAAGGACGTGTTTCTTTTCCAAGAGAATATCTTTTTGGGGGAACACCCCTGTTTGCTCTTGGTGGTAAAACATACTTCTCATTTCCAAGGGATGGTGTTTCACTATCTTCATTTTCTGTCACCTCATAAGTAGGATTAGGAACATTAATATGATCATCATGAGTTTCAGATGGGATGCTTACCTCGGGTGTCAAGTGGGTGTTTTCAGAGGGCATGGTACTATTGATACATTCCTCCCTTTCTGTGGTGGTTGATGACTCATCAGTTGTATTGTATCTTGCTTTAGATATTGGGGCGGGTGTCACCCAACTCAGTGGGTCAAGATCTTCACTATTCTCCCCCTGACCACTGTGTTAGGAGTAGTAATATTTTGTTTCAAGGAAGTCACAATTCATCGTTGTATGCATATGTTTTGTTTTGGGGTTATAACACCTATAACCCTTTTGGTTGATTCGATAGCCGACAAACACACATTTCTCAGAGCATGGTTCAAGTTTTGTTTGCTGACTCTTTGGGATATGGACAAAGACAGAGCATCCAAAGATTCTTGGCTGAAGGGTGAGAACATGGGGTATATTTGTGAATTCTGAAAGTGATTGTATCGGGGTTTTGAGTTTGAGGATTCTGGTTGGAAGTCAGTTAATAAGGTATGTGGCAGTGGCAACAGATTCAAGCCAGAACCCTTTTGGAACTTAGGATTCAATCATCACCGCCCGGGTGATTTCTAGGAGGATTCGATTTTTTCATTCAACAACCCCGTTTTGCTCAGGGTTGTGGGCACATGAAGTTTGGTGAACAATCCCTTGAGACTCACAAAATTGTTTCATATATGTGTTGACAAACTCCCCACCATTGTCAGATCGAAGGATTTGTATGTTTGTTTGGAACTGAGTTTTAATCATAGTATAGAAGCTTGTGAAATTATTGTATACGTCAGAATTGTGTTTTAAAAAATAAATCCAAGTCATCCAAGTACAATCATCCACAAACAGAACAAAGAAGCAGAGGTTTTGGCCTCCAACCACAGGGGCTGGACCCCAGACGTCCGTATGGATTAACGAAAATGGTTATCAGGTCTAGTGTTGTTTGGTTTGAATGTGTGTCTATGACTTTTGGATAAAACACACGTTTCACATTTTGAAATAGAGTTGGATGAAACTAAACTTGGAAATATGTAAATAACCCGATGATGGATGTCCTAATCTTCGATGCCATAACCAAGCTTCCCAATCTTTTGAGCCATGAGAAAGCATCACATTACCCTGTTGAGTCATCTCATCCACATAATAGAGTCCTTGTCTCTCAGTACCACGCCCAATGATCACTCCCGTCACGATATCCTGTAGTAGACAGAAGGTTGGGTGCAAGAGCACCGAACAGTTAAGTTCTTTAGAGACATGGCTTATAGATAATAATTTGTGAGATAATGTGGGAACAAAAAGGCAATTTGAGAGTCTTAAAGTTGGGGTTATTTCTACTGTTTCCCATTTTTCGACATTCATTATTCACTCGTTTGCTGTTTGTATATGAGTTTTCCCGGGACTTGATTAAGAGATTATGTCCCTCATATCATATGTCATTGTATCAGTGGCCCCACAATTCAATATCCACGATTTATCAAGCTTTTCCCTATATTTGTGTGCCATATTTGCATTTCCACAAGCTTTAGGGTTTGTTTTCTAAATTTCAAAGCTTGGTTTTATGAAATTTGGGTTTTCGGTTTGTTTTGAACACATATATTTTGTAGGGACTGAGGTTGTCATATTTTGATTAGGTTTAAACCCCAGATTTGGGATTTTTTCCTTACGACTGTCGCTCCCATAAGATTGTTACCTGAGTCATCATCTTCTTTGGTGCCACCACCGAAATTCATACCTGCGAACCTACCGTTGGCGTTTGGATTATGCTCGAACGTGGCTGGTGTGTTGCCTATGGCAACCGACGATTGTCGTCTTTCATGTTCTTTAGTTTTCGGGCCTCTCTTGTGTCCGTCTGACCACCACTCAGGGTAACCGACAAGTTTGAAGCATTATTCCTTGGAATGCTTCGTCAAGCCACAGTGAGTACACTTTAGGTGAGACTTATCTTCTTTGGTTGGGGTTCTCCATTTCTTTGCCGGTTGCTCGACTCGTCTGTGTCCCTTTGCCACGAGCCCAGCTCTCTTGGAGGAGAATTCTGGTTCCGCGGCGATGAGACCAGCGGCGACACCGCTAAGTTAATTCGTTGGAGTTGTTCCAAGGATGTTCTGGTGGGCAGTTTCCTTGCGAATTGAGGCATACGCGACTTCAACAGTTGGTAGAGGGTCCAATCGTAGGATTTCACGCTTGATATGGTCATACCTGTGATTTAAAGCATTTAAAAATTGAAACAATTTTTGGTCAGACCTGATTTTTGAGTAAGCAGTGATATCTTTAGGACATTTCATGGGGTTTGGATCGATTCTATCGATTTCTCACCAAATTCCTTGAAGTGTAATCCAAAAACTCTCTAATGAGGTCTCATTTTGCTTGATTTCGTTTGCTTTTAAATGGAGATTGAATGTTTGTAACTTGTCTCTTCCGCTGCTGTAGGTAACCACTAGTGCGTTCCACAATGTTTTTGTTGTTGGTTACTCGGTTAGGTTACTTGCTATTTCTGGCTCGATATTCTGGATGAGCCATGAGAATACGATTAAATTGTCTTGCTCCCATTGCCCGAACTTTTCTTCTTTCTGGTCTGGTGGGTTTTCTGTAAGGTGGTTTAACAAATATTTTGATGTTCCAGATATGACAACTCGAATCATTCGAGTCCATAGTGCATAATTTTGGCTGTTTAATTTGAGGTTTATTTGGAGGTTGTCTGAGAGTTTTGGGTTTGTGGTTTGGGAACTCATGCTCTGTTTGAGCAGGTTTGCGAGTTGAAGGGATAAATCGGGGTTTTGGTTGTCATCTCCCGACATAGTGACCCAAGAAGTTGGTTTTTAGAGGTTAGATTGTGTACAGAAGGTAAGCATTATGGTCCTAGACCCAACAATGCTCTGATACCATCTTGAATTAGATAATTGAGATTTTGATGTAGAGTTTTGTATTTCTTTTTCTTGTTTCTAACCTGGTTACAATCGATCCTATAAATAGCAAGAGTACTTGATTTACATTAAAGGAGTCAGGGTAGTGGTTGTAACACTCAACCACTTTGACTTTTTTACCTCACATTTATTCAACAGTGAAATTGCTTGAGCGTATGAATCTTCTAGTTAGTCGATGTGAAATCAATGTAAAACGAGTTGAAACACAAAGAGTAAATACAAACAGGCTTTGTATTAACCACAGAGACCACAGAGTACACTTAGAGAATGTATGACACTGGAAAAGCTACTAAAACTATACAAGACAAACATATTTATAGGCTGAAAATACGACTGGCCGAACCTCAGGTTCGGCCAAGCCTCGGCGGCTCCGAACCTGGAGTTCGGCCAGGTTCGGCCAGCCTAAACTTGAACGTTCCGTCTTGTATTCGATACTTCACATGACGATCAGAAACCATGTATCAACAAACTCCCCCTCGGCATGTGCAGTATCATTCCTCTTCTCAAAACTTGTATCTTGTATCTTCAATCAAACTCTTCCTCGATCTAGACGATGAGTTCGATCTTGAATACTTGATATTGCAACGTGTGTAGCCTCTTTATCAACAAACTTCAGAAGACTTGAAGTTGTAATGTTCTCTTCCACTTAGAAACCTGCCAACATAAATAATCTTGGCACAAAACGTCTCTTCGAGACTCCAAGATATATTGAGTTTAAAAATGATTTCGTATTACGTGTTGATCAATCGAAAACAAATCAGAAACAAAACCTTTTTGACTTTTAGAAACTTTATATCAAAACACACCTAAAATCTTTTTGGTATTTTCTGATAAGAAAAGTAAATGCCATACAGAATCAGACACTATTTTTTTTTATCTTTTGTGAGAAAGATCACAACTTGGGATCATATTGGTCATAACATGCTGAACTACACTTCAATTTTGATTATTGTAGCACATAAGCCATGCCGATTGCAGATATACTTTGTCCAACTTTAAACTCTGGCACAATCATACTCATAACATCTGGATATGTTAAGGTATTTATTAGATATGCATTGACCAGTGTACCCCACACTTTCAGACATACTCAGATATGCTTTGCTTATCACATTTTGTGATTTCATTTGTGACTTTAATCACACAATGATTGTATTCATGATATTGTCAACTGTGTTCCATGCAAAAAGAAATAAGAACGTTAAATCGTCTACCTTAAGGTCGATCTTTCGATACGCAGATAAGGCCTCGGATTTAACAAAATAAGAAAATAAAAACAAGTTGAAGTTGTATAACTCAACAACAATCAGGTCGGTACTCCCGTACACGCAGAGAAAGTCCGATGAGTTATACGAAACACCAAAGAAAATAAAGCAGAACGTCAAACGAACAACGATCAGGTCGGTCTTTCGACACGCAGAGAAAGTCCGATCGTTTGACAAAATAAAGAAAATCAAACAAGTTTAAATCTTTGCAAAATGAACACATGTATACACAGTGACTTCTCATTTTATTTTTCACATATCTTTTCTTGATATATCATGAGATATGCATCAAGATGTTGTCCACTAGGTCAAGCATTAGTATTTAATGTGTTTATCACATCTGTATACTTTCTGATTTAATGCCGAGCCTACCTTACACATCGATCAAATGGTCTTATGGCTTTTTCACTTACTTTATCCATGAGTCAGACATTGTCAGCCAATGTACCATCATTTCCCAAACATGTCGGATACAATTTCTCATTTTTCAATGTTTTTGACTTTTTGCAATTTTAATGTTTTTGTCTTTTTCAAATTTCTCCCCCTAAAAATGACAACTCTATTTATAGATTTTCATTTTTACGTATTGAAAAACAAACACTATTTTTGTATTTTTGCAAAAACAAACTCCCCCTCAGAATGAGACGGAGTGAAAAACCAAGAAAAATTGATCAACCAACACGAATACTTGCAGTTTAGCTTTTGGAAAACACAATTAATTTTGAAAATCAAATTAATTAGAACAGATATTTCACAATCAGCAATTATCCAATCACTGAAAGGTCTTCCTGAAACACCTGTTGACACCAAATAAATCATTAGTCGCTCTGGGATCGACCCGATGTAACATCGTCGGGTCGCCCGGTGTCTTCCACAAAGTCATTGTTGGCCTTGGAAACAACTTTTGGTTTCCAAATTTGTAAAAGTTTCAATTTTTGATCAGAACCTGAATCAGACTCAACCAACGTACTTGGTTTAGACCAAGACGATTTACGAGTTGATTTCATCTTTGGGGACCACGGTTCATCAAAAATTCGACCTTTATTATCCACATATTTAGCAGTTTTGTGGATATATGTAGTCGTCGGACAATCAGTAGCAAGATGTCCAGGTTGACGACATACATAACAGAGTCGTTCTCTAAACACATTCGAAAAAGATTTGGATTTTGAAAAACCAGATGAATGTTCAGAATCAAAATTATCAAAGAAACCATCAGAGGAATCATACCTAGGAGATGGACTCCTTGAAGATGACGATCTTCCAGAATAGTAAGTGAATTCCTTCTGAGATGGTGAGTTCTTTGCATTCTTTGCTTTAGGAGCCTTGGCAACTTTCACCGGTTTCTTTGTTTGAATCAATTCTTCCTTCACAACAAACCCCAGACCTTTGTGTTTGGAGCCTGAAACCTTGGAAGTACTTGAAGAAGAACCTGAAACGTCTCTCGCCTTAGCTTCACTAGTAAATTTGGCTTTGATATCCTTCAGCCTATTCTTCTCAACCAAAACTTTTTCTTCTTCAGTTGCAGATGAAGAACTTGACACAACCTTATCAAATATCTTCTCATTCTCCAACAAAACAGACTTTGACACAAAGTTTGGAGCGTCATCCAAAGTCTTTTCCTTCTTTTTGGATTTAGATTTATTCTTCTTGGATGGAGTAGCAAACTTGGAATAATCATGCAATTCATCTTTGGGATCAATCGGAGCAGCAGTAACTTCAGTTAAATCCACTGGTTGAGGAACCAAGTGAACATCAGCTTTCTGAGAACTATCTGAACTCTGATCCTGCTTATATAAGAAATTTAGCATTGTGGGTGATAAATTGCAATTCTTCACTTGCCGCTTTAACTCCAAAATCTCCAATTTTAAATCATTGATCTGTTGTTGAGCATCAAACACTTCTTTCTGTGACTTGATGAACTTTGCATTGAGATCATCATATTCATAAGTTTGTAACTTTCGGATCTCACATTCAGCAAATAACTCTTCAAGAACACTTTCTCTCTTTTTCTTGTAAATCTCAACATCCTTTGTTAAAACTTCATTTTTATCACGATAGAAAGTATTCTCATCTTGAAGCATAGAAATTTTGTTCTGAAGCTTTTCAACAGTAACAGCAGTTGTAGCAATAAGAGCAGTTGCTTCTTCATACTTTTTCTGTACTGGATAACTTTTCTCAAACAGATTTTCAAAATCTTGAGCTGCATCTAAAGCTTCAGCCTTTGCTTTCTCACATTCTTCAGCCAATGCTGCTTTCTCTGTTAAAACATCTTCATGAACATGAACCAACTCATAATACTTCTTCTGAAAATCTTCTAATTCTTGCTTTAACACCACTATCTCTTCAGTTGAAATTTGATGACTTTGTTCAAAACTTGCAATCTCCTGAAGAAATTTCTTACATTTAAGACATTCAGTCTCTTCAACCTTTGAACTCTCAGAGACTCTAGGCAATTCTTCTTGAACCAGAGATACACTTGAATAAGAATCAGAATCAGTTAAGATGCTATCATCATCAATATGACGAACAGTCAAAGCAATTGCAGGTTTAGAATTATTCCTTTTAGCTTCAGTATCTGCATTCCATGCAAACTCACTTGAATGTGAAAACGTATTGGTCCAATCATGAACAACATTAGCAGATTTAATCTCAACCTTCTCAGCTTTATTTGGAGAATGATAAACTAAATGTGCATGTGGACCAGTCTTCAACTTAGTATCTGCAGAACTTGGTGTAGGTCCGGATAATAACCAAACAACACGATATCTTAGCTAATACGAGTGCGGAATCCTCGTATAAGCTTGAATCAAGAGAAATAGTAGAAGAATAGGTTAAATCTTGTGAAAAGATTAAACCTTGAATGATAAACAACTACTAGAAGCAATCCAATGAAATCGTGAACACAAGAAACTTGAAGGAATCGTGAATAGTGTATATGAAATGCTTAAGGAACACGGTTACAATGAGGTGGTATTTATACCACCTCAAGCCAAAATCGCAAACCTAGTAAGCCCAATCATAATCGGCCCACATGGCCTAATAATTAACTAGACTAGCCCACTAGATAAATACTAAACAAGCCCAAAACAACTAACTAACAAAAGCCCAATAACAAATGTTCATGCCTCATATGAATATAGCCCAACAATCTTCCCCTAGGCATGAACCATTTGACCACTTTACGGCAGCAGCAAGTCAAACCTGAACGAGGCTTGAATGTTGTTTGACCACCAACCATTCTCCACAATCTTCTTGGCAGCACCATCAAATATCCCAACCCTGATAGCATTCGCCATATCATTTTCATCACCAAGAATGGGTTGGGTTGCTAGAAGCTTGATATCCCGTTCTCCAAAACGAAGCAGATCCACCGGGTCATAGAATCGGAATTGACGCATCGGTTTACAGAGAACCACCACCTCATGAGTTGTCGGATCATAGTACCAACAATCAAAGTTCCTTACTAGCGTACCATCCTCTATCTCATCCAACATGTTGATCACCCTTGTACGTTTGGTAGGTGGCCTCCGAGCTTCTCCAACAGACTCCCCTGTCTGTGGATTTGTTCCCGTCTCTCTCCATCTAAGCTCCTTCAGCTCAAAATCCCTGAAGTCATTCTGCATATGCCCTAGCAGATTGTCTCTGATCAGGTTTCCATCTGGCCCATTCCATCTGTTAATAAACGGAGCTCTTAGAAGGTTTCTGATCTCCGGCTCTGTCCAGGAGTGGAATTGACCACGAGTCTGGTAGTATTCAACTGGACTATAGCCTTCACGGATCACGGCGAACAATTTCTTCTCTGAATCATAGTGCCAACATAGAATCATCTCACTACTCCCTTGCCTATCAATAGAACTTTCACCAACGTCTATTGTGTACTGAGTGGGAGCTGGTCCTTGGAAAAACTCCTTGAACCAGTTCTCATGGAATTTTGGAGCCTTTGAGATGATCCTGCCACATCGGGCGTAATCCGACATCTCTATGTTTTCAGCTCCATCATCTTCCTCCGTAGCTCCTCCAGCTTGAGATGAACTCTGACCTGAGGCACCTGTGTTTCCAGGCCCTGCACCACCTGTCAGTTCATTAACCTTCTTTCTCAGACCCTTTATCATGTTAAACAGGTATTCCATTCGTTCTTTGTCTGCCACTTCATAGCCTCTCATATAATCTTTGTTTGCTTCCTCCTTCTCTCTCAAAATTTTGATTTCATCCTTGAGAGTCTTTATCTCATTCTCTCTCATTCTGTTTTGAGAGATCAGGAAGTTGATCTGAGGATCAGCACTTATCCTCAAATCAATAGGAAGCTCTGCAGCCATGAGTGGACGGAAACCTGGAGCTGCAAGTGGTTGACTTATCGCGGCTGAGACGCTCACTCTCACCGGACTTGGTACAACGAAGGTGCTATCAACCTCCAGAAATTGCCTATCTTCACGTACAGGGCTGTGCACGTTCAGAATCGGCCTATCGTGCTGCACAGGGGCAGGTTGATCTTCACCGACAGTTGTAGTTGTTGTTGTTTCGGCTTCTGCAGCAGCTTGGCTTTGAGAGCTCTGACCCACCTCTGGTTGTGTTAACACCAGACTGGAGCGAGTTGCAGTGAGAGTAAATCTCAAGCTCCGTGGGTCATTCCTCTTCCTTGGAGAAGGTTCTCTCATAGGAAAAGGTTCTTCTGCAACCTCAGTTCTATCAAACTGAGTGTCAATCTCTTGAGGAGCAGAATCACCTGAGGAAGAGCCACTCATCACATCTCTTGATCTTTTGTGACTGAGTGGACCCAAGTCTCCATAAATGTCTTCATCTTCAGGATAGGCAAAAATATCATCCATGACGTTTTCTTCGTCAGAGGGAATGACTTCAGCATCATCAGACACATTCACAGCAGGAATGACTTCATCATCCTGATCTTCTGCAACCACAGCATTCACAGCTGGCTCATCAGCCACTGGCTCATCCTCCTCCATAACTTGTGGACGGGCTACCTCTGGAAAGGCACCACGTTTAGTCCATTCCAGTCTACCCTCAAACATATACTTTCCTCTTCTGTCCTGGGTCTGGAGACCAAATACATCAGCACCCATCACCTTTACATCAAGCTTCTCTATCCTTTCTTGAATCATGGGGTATTTCAACATCACCACCATGTGCACGAATCTTGGTGTCATGAGAAATTGCTCACGAGCACCCAAGTCTGCATTCCCTATCCAGTCCAGCAGCATCATTTTGGAGAAGTTGTAGTTCCAGTCAAGGGCCAATGCCACAAATGCTGTGCCGTGGACCTTGTTCAGCTGGTCAAAGCTCGTCCTCTTGCCCAGAAAAGATTTCTGCATAAAATGGGCAAGGCACCTCCAGTAGTGCGGCAGCTGCTTCTTCATAATCGGTGGGAATCTACCCTCATATCCCAGTTGCTGAGCACCTGCCAGAACGGCTTCTCTAGGGTAATCAACCGGATCGGTAGCACGATCGTTGATGTTTAAGCCCCTTCTGATATCATCTTCAAGAATGATCACTTGATGGTTCTGGATTGAAGCAGTGATCCTCGTCTTATCAGCACTCGCCCGTGCTGTTCCCCAGAAGTCTCTTACCAGCCTCTCATCAATCAATACACTTGTCCTAAGTGCATGATTAATCTTACAAACATTCATTCCAGCCACCAACGAGTAAAACAGCTCCATGTGGTGCTCTGGTGGATCTTCCAGGTAAGCTGGTATACAGTGATCATTATCAAACTTGATAGGTTCGTCAATTACATTTCCTGCCATCTGAGACAGACAAGACAAATGCATCAGTTTTGATCATGAGTAAGCAATTATGATTATTTACCCTAAACGTGTTCAATTGACGATCACATTTTACATTTTAACTTCACAAAATTTCAATTTGAACATTTTTTTTTTAGGGAAATAATTGAATTCAGTACATGCTTACGACCACCGTCAAGTTTTATCTCAAAACCGTTCAATTTAAATGAGATTCTCATATTTAATTAAGTGTTAAAGATTAAATCTCTCATTTTATTAGAGTTTACGATTCCTAAACAGAGTTTACGACCCATCATTTGGGTTTACGATCCCTTAAACCTTGGCCCAATCGTGATCATAAATGATCAGTCGTAAACAACGTAAATCCGGTTCAGGCCCGATCGTAAAGGCCCAAACCCATTTTGTCGGTTTCCTTGGGTCGTAAACGAACCACCCGGGGTCGTAAACAACCCGAATCGTACACGATCCGAATCGTGAACAATTCAAACTTCATCTTCTACACCGATAAATCGTAAACGCCAATGTTACACCATTTTTGAACCTGCAACAACTCGTAAACATATAAAACACAGCAGAAACTTGAAAATGTTCATTCAGATCTACCTTTAATCAATTTCTAACACAAAAACGACTTCAAGACTTGTGAGATCGTCTCGAAAACTGTGGTTTTGAAAGATCGTCACGGGTTTAGGGCTTAAATCGAAAAAACCCAAGAATCAATGGTGAGAAGGTCGATTGGATGAGGGGTTATGGTCGGAATCGAGTGACGAGAGTGAGGGTGAAGTTTGTTTGTGAGATGGCGGACTGAATCGGAAGATGGAGCAGTTTCCGGCAAGGGGTGGCGGAGGTTAGGGTTCAGATTGAGGGAGTCGTGAACGATTGAGAGAAATGTGAGTCGTAAATGGTGGTTGTGAATGGTTAACCAAGGGAAAATATCTCAAATTTACACTTAACCCCCTTTTCTAAAACCGCAAACATAAAAGTTTCAAAATCACCCCCTTAAACTTTCAAAATTCAAACAAGTTAACCCCAAACTTGTTAATTCTCACAAACTTTAAGATTTTAAACACTTTGAGAATTTTCACAAAACTTCCCCTCAGAATCATACCCGAGTATCCGATCATGATCAAAAACAAATTTAAAAGATAAAACAGATAAAATCAAAACCAAATTTGAAATATTTACAAACTTACCTCAAAAATTCAAATATTCACAAACCTGGTGCTGGTAATTTTTCACAGATAATTTCAGACCGGTCTTTGACTGAGGAACCCTTTTCAGCTTCCGTTACTAGACACTCTAGACAATTGTCAGGTGGTTTGAACACAGAAACTCACATCCAGTAAAGTGCTTAAATATAGTACAGATTTACCATTATGTTTACCCGTCCCCACACCCAATTTTCCATAGCAAAACCTACCCAACCTCAGAGTTTATTGAGGATTCACAAACCCCCAACTTGAGGAACCATGCAACACTGCTTTTGACTACCACTTATTTCTGATTTTTCATGCATTAACAGTTGATGATCAGGTCGGCCGCATAAGCACGCAGAGAAGACCAACTGAAAATTTATTTTCTTTTTCTTTTTCTTTTTCAGAATTTTCATTTTTGCAATCTTTTTCTTTTTCTTTTTCTTTTTCTTGTGGTGTTGTCATATACAGCATAAACATGGCGTGTGAGAGAGTGAATACTAGGTAATACCACTCTCAACCCATTTTTGTCGGGACTCAGTTTTTTAAACCATGTAGATTAGGATGGGAAACTAAACATGTATAGAGTTTAAGATTACTGCACTTACATAGATGATCATTGTTTTGGTTGAGCTTACCGACATATCATCTTCGAGCTGTCTTTCACATCAGCCTTACACGTGTCAGTCTCCAACCGTCTTTAAGCATTTAAGTCCTATCAAAAGACATCATAAAAACCTTTCAGTTTAACCAGCACCATTTCTTCCCCTGTTTTTGTGAGGCTTTTGAAACAAGACTCAATTTTTTTTACACAATTTCTATTATTTTTTTTTTTTTTTTTTTTTTTTTAATATTTTTTTTTAAATAAAGTTTAAAAACAAAAACTTTGTACAAAAACATAAATGATCAGATCATTCCTCGAAGGCAATCATCTTCAGGCCTTCAACACAAGATTCAAAGTTAGGACGAGGAAGGGGTTTTGTAAAGATGTCCGAAACATTCTGATCGGAGCTTACCTTTTGTAGCTGAATCAGCTCACGATCAAAGCAATCACGAATAAAATGTACCTTAATATCAATGTGCTTGGTTTTGGAATGTTGGACAGGGTTTTTCACAATCTCAAGAGCAGCAGCATTATCACAAAATATTGGAGTGTTAACGAATTCCATACCGTAATCCGTGAGCTGGTTTTGGATCCACACTACCTGTGAAGTACCGGCAGATGCGGCCACGTACTCAGCTTCTGCAGTTGATTTGGATACGGTATGCTGCTTCTTGCTCTGCCATGAGATGAGCCTATCTCCCAAATACTGACATCCTCCTGTAGTAGATTTCCTGTCAAGGTCACTACCTCCATAATCACTGTCAGTAAAAGCATATAATTGAAAATCAGTGTTCTTCGGGTACCAAAGACCAAGCCTAGGCCTGCCCTTCAGATACCTGAAGATACGCTTAACAGCAGCTAAATGAGAGAGTTTAGGGTTAGCCTGATATCGAGCACACACGCAAACTGCATACATGATGTCTGGCCTGCTTGCTGTCAAGTACATTAGTGATCCAATCATCGACCGATACTGGAATTCACTCACTGACTCCCCGTTAAGATCCGCTGACAGGAGTGGTCTGGATGCCATGGGAGTGGCGATGGGCTTGCAATCCTGCATCTTGAACTTGTCCAGAATCTCATTCACATACTTCTCCTGATGAATAAGAATCCCGGAATCATTCTGCTTGACTTGAAGTGCAAGAAAGAAGCTCATCTCGCCTTGGTCACTCATCTCAAACTTTTTCTTCATGATCTCCTCAAACTCGGTGCACAATTCTTCGTTTGTCGATCCGTAGATAATATCATCTACATACACTTGCACCATAATTATGTCTTCTCCCACCCTTTTCCTGAACAGTGTTTGATCAACGACTCCTCTTGTATATCCATTCTCCACCAGGTGATTGGACAACGTTTCATACCAGGTTCTAGGAGCTTGATGCAAACCATACAAAGCCTTATCCAGCAGATAAACATGATCTGGATTTTCTTCATCTATGAACCCTGGTGGTTGAGCAACATAGACTTCCTCGTTCATCTCTGCATACAGGAAGGCAGTCTTCACATCCATCTGATGTACGGTAAAGTTGAGATACGAAGCTACAGCTAGAAAGATCCGAATTGCTTCCAATCTTGCCACCGGAGCGTAAACCTCATCATAGTCGATACCCTGGACTTGCCTGTGCCCTTGTACTATCAGCCTTGCTTTGTTTCTCACAATGATCCCCGAGTCATCCTTTTTGTTCTTGTACAACCATCTCGTGGGAATCACCTTCTTGTCTTCTGGCCGCTTCACAAGGCGCCATACTCCCAGCTTTGAAAATTGATTGAGTTCATTGTGCATGGCCTCCATCCAGTTTGGATCTTTCAGAGCAACCATCACATTGGGAGGTTCTATCTGGGAGATGAAACAGGAAAACATACAAAAGTTGATGTGTCCTGTTCGGCTTCTTGTGGTGACACCCGCTGTCACTGGCCCAACAACATTACTCAGTGGATGATCCTTGTTGATTCTGCTCTCTTGGACTTCAGGCACTGAAACATTAACAGGCAGATTAGTATTAACAACATTTTCAGACATACCTGAGCCTTGAGCATCCACTGGAGCATCACGTGTTCCTGAACATTCTGGAATATCGGCAGTTGCATTCCGAGAAGATTCAGCTGATGCTCTATCCACTTGAGGTCTTACATCAGCACTGGGAGCTACAATGTCTTCTTCTTCGCCCAAATTGTGGAAAACATTCGAGAAATTAAATCCCTCAAACAATGATCCATAGTCGAAGATCCAATTAGGTCCAGTTCCAGCATCAGTAGGATTGTCCTCCATCCAATCTACATTGAATGCCTCTATGATCACCCCAGTGGTCTTGTTGTACACACGATAAGCACTATTTGCTGAATATCCAACAAAATAGCACTCATCGGCCTTCGCTTCGAATTTCCCTACATCGGACTGGATCAGCACCGTGCATGGACATCCAAACGTCTTGAAGTAACCCACCTTCGGTTTCTCTCCATAAATGATCTGATATGGAGTTTGCTCGTGACGCTTGTTCAGAAGGACTCTGTTTTGTACATAACAAGCGGTATTCACAGCTTCTGCCCAAAAGAAGATTGGTAATTTTGCTTCACACATCATTGTTCGAGCTGCTTCAATGAGTGTTCTATTTCTTCTTTCGGCAACTCCATTTTGCTGAGGAGTGTAAGGAGCACTGAACTGCCTTTCAATCCCCTTTTCACCACAAAACATATTCAGCTCAGCATTCTTGAATTCTGTCCCATTGTCAGATCTGATTGCCTTCACTCTTTTATCCAGCTGATTCTCAATAAGAGTCACAAACTGCTTTACTAGGGCCGGAGTTTCGTACTTGTTTGACAAGAAAAAGACCCAAGTAAATCGCGAGTAGTCGTCCACTATCACGAGGCAGTATGAGAACTTGCTGACACTTTGTACCTGCATAGGACCAAACAAATCCATATGTAAGAGCTGAAGCACAGATGATACAGAATTTGTAACCTTTGGACGATGTGGCAGTTTGTGCTGCTTCCCCTTAGCACATGCCACACACTTCTCTACTGAAGTGAAATCTGTGATCGGAAGGTTTCTGACATGCTCTCCTTTAGCCAGCTTGGATAAATTCTTCATGTTTGCATGTCCCAGACGACGATGCCACAACAATGCAAGATTTTCATTCTGTTTTGATATAAGGCAAGCTTCTTCTGACATAGGAGGATTGCTCAAGTTGAGAAGATATGAGTTTGAACGTCTTGGAGTGCGCATAAGTACATACTCCTCGGGTATCTTCACACCTGGCTTCAGAATAATACACTCCTTCTTATTGAACATCACAGAAAAGTCTCTGTCACAGATCTGAGAAACACTCAGCAAACTGTGCGACAGTTCCTCCACGTAATGAACATCAGAAAATGACAGATTACCGCTCCGCACCACACCTTTCTTACTGATTCGACCACCCACTCCCCCTGCAAATGAAACTCCACCTCCATTGAAATCCTCTACATCTTCCAAAAGAGACAGATCTCCGGTCATGTGTCGGGAGCAACCACTATCAACATACCAGAGATTGTTGACAGATCTTCTAGGCTGTCCCTACACAAATCAGAGATCAGTTAGAGTCAGGTACCCAGGTCATAACAGATCTGGGCACTCCCTTGGAGTCAATGTAGTTAACCATTTTGAAAGACATTCCTGCTTTTGATTCAGGTTGATTTACAGTTTTAGCATTAACTTTTGGCTTCCAATTTGGTTGCTTTTGTGAGTTTGAACTACTAGCAAAGTTCTTTGTGGGTGATGTTTTTCTTGGAGGAGATGCAGCCTTTTTACCTTTTGTTTTAACAACCGGTGTCCACTCAAGTTTTAATTTGGTATACACAAGTTGTTTCATTTGGGTGACATTGTTTTGTTTCAAAACCTGTTGCTCGGCTTTCGCTTTGCCATTAGGTTGATTAATTCTTTTCACTTTAGCCACTTGTTTTTCAACAAATTCTGGTTTTGTCTTTTGATAGACTCCTTTAGTTTGAAAAGTTTGTTTTGGAGTTCTGGTCACTTTCCACTTATCCACAACATGCTTTGTCACAGGTGCCTTTGCGTTTGATACCTTAGACTGTTCAGTCTTCATTGGTTCAACACGCTGCTTCCCCTGAAACACAGCTTGTTGCTTCTGCTTTTGTTTCTGTTTTTCACCGGTCATCATCTTTTCCAACATACTAGTCCGTGGATTTTGTGGATAGTATGGTTGGTAAGGTCTGTTCACACAGTTAGCTGCAAAATGTCCTGGCTTTCCACATTGAAAGCAATTCATGAGTCTAGGCCCATTGACATGGCTACAGAGGTATGAACGTCTTGGGTAAGACGACTTCCACTCTGGCTTATCATCCCATTTGTGTATGACACGTTGTTTTTCCTTATCAGATTGTGTAATTAAACAAAATTGATCCGATTTGGATTTGTTGGTTCTATTAAAAGCTGACACAACCTGGGGATAAGCAACGAAGTCTTTGGGCTTAGTCTCACGACCAATTTTTGTGTTAGGCACACGAATTTTAAAACCAGACACTTTTTCATTAGATTCTGAAACACTTTTTAACATCGATACAGCTACTTGTTTTGACTTGGATGTTTCTAGTTCTGACACAAGTGCCATTACATCATCCTTAGGTAAACATAAACTAGAACTATTAGAACTACTAGACGCATGACTCTCATCCACTCTCCGACACTCTTCATCCTCCTCAGAAATGTCATTGATTTCTACTTCATCTGCACAAGAAACAGATACATCAGAAGTGCTCACACAGTTATTTATTGAAGTATTGGATGGGCCTGCTTCACATGGGTCTGTCATCACTCTATTCATTTTACCCAACCCATAAGTCATGTGTTTTTCATTCTCAATTTCCTCCTCAGTCAAAGGCTTCACTCCAACCAAGACACTATCTAAGGGAGGTCCTTCTTCATGCATTTCCGATGCCGATCTATCAATCTGATCCTCCTCTAAGATCATTCCTATGACATCTCTAGTTTTGTCTTGAGGAACAACATTCTTGGTTGCAAAGCTGATTCCTATTCCACCTTTGTCCTTTCCCATTCTAACCTCAGTTATGCAATTATCTAAGGATTTACTAGCCTGCAACATCCTTTTGCTTCTCATAAGGTTGATATCAAGTTTAACCTGCATCTCATTGTTCTTATGCTTAAGTTCTTCTATTTGTTTACTTAGCTCAGCTATTTCTAACTTAGCGTTGTCATACAAATAGGCATTTTCAGTTGCAAGGTTCTTATACTTAGCTATATCTAGTTTCTGGGCTTTAACCTTTTCTTCATTCTTAAACTCATCTTCAATCTTGGCCTTTCCTGCTTTAGCTCCCGCTCCATGCATAGGTATGTGTGGTCCATTCAGCACTGCTCTCCATAACCTTAAATCAACACTCTTCAAGTGGTTTTCGAACCTATACTTCCATTCCAAAAAATTATCTGCCGAAGTAAGTCTAGGTGGACGAGTAATAGATCCGATCTCGAAATCCAGTTTCTGGTACATACTCGGCTCGAAATCCATTTCACTTAGCTTGGGTAACTAACCCTAAAGTCCAAATAACAACTGATTACGATCCAAAGAAGCTGATTACGATTCGATACACCTGATTACGATCGGGTACACCTTGATTACGATCGGAAACACACAAACCGCCTTTGACACTCGTAAATATCGATTACGAACACCGATTACGATCCCGCCAGTCGTAAACCCTCGATTGCGACTCAAGCAAGTCGTAAACACCTTTTACGACCAAGATAAGTCGTAAACACAAGTACTGTACTAAGCAGACAAAAGTACAGTCGTAAACACTACGATGTCGGGTCGTAAACACCTAAACTTCGACCAAATCGTGATCGTAAACACCAGTACACGCAGTCGCAAACACCGTACAGTCGCAAACACCGAATTTCACACTCGTAAACAGGCAATCTTCAACCAGTCGCGATCGCAAACACTTTTTGTAGAATCGTGAACTACCAATCTTCAAGCAAAAACCCAGAAAATGAAGAACACGCAGCTTTTGCAGACTCGTAAACCCCAAAACAGCCTTCAAATCTTTGAAAACAGCCCAGAAACACACAAAAACCTCTTGAATCAATATCGTGAGAGCCTCGAAACAAGGTTTCTTTGCTCTGATACCAATTGTAGGTCCGGATAATAACCAAACAACACGATATCTTAGCTAATACGAGTGCGGAATCCTCGTATAAGCTTGAATCAAGAGAAATAGTAGAAGAATAGGTTAAATCTTGTGAAAAGATTAAACCTTGAATGATAAACAACTACTAGAAGCAATCCAATGAAATCGTGAACACAAGAAACTTGAAGGAATCGTGAATAGTGTATATGAAATGCTTAAGGAACACGGTTACAATGAGGTGGTATTTATACCACCTCAAGCCAAAATCGCAAACCTAGTAAGCCCAATCATAATCGGCCCACATGGCCTAATAATTAACTAGACTAGCCCACTAGATAAATACTAAACAAGCCCAAAACAACTAACTAACAAAAGCCCAATAACAAATGTTCATGCCTCATATGAATATAGCCCAACACTTGGACATTCTCTAGCAAAGTGACCATAATTTGAACATTTGTAGCATTTCACCTTCGACTTATCCAAACCAATCTTGCCTTCCTGATTCAGTCTCTTCTTACCAGTTCTATTGAAAAACTTCTTTGTTCTTCGAACCAACATAGCATACTGCCAATTGAGATCCATTTCTTCCAAATGATCATAATCAATCTGATCATAATCTTCATTCGCTAACTCAGCATTACTCACAGCACCCGTGATAACACCAAAATACGAAGATACCAATGCAGACATTAATGCATTATAATCATCAACAGTTTGAACAGATAATGCAGTTTGATTTGAAGAACTCGGAACAGAAACATTACAACTAGCAGAAGAATAACTTGAAGATTCAGATTTACCTGCCAGAAATGCTGTAGGGGGTGCAGAATTAAGAATATTCGATTTCCCAGCATTCATTGTAGAATCATTTTCACCATGATACACTGCAGGATTCTGAATTTGTGTAGGAAGAGACTTGTTCACCATCAACTCCATATCCCTAGCCTGAATTCTTTGAACTAAATCATTGAAAGACAATCCTTGAAAATCCTTGTCATGAGTAATCATCATAACATAATTCTCCCATTTTTCAGGTAAAGCTTCCAAAATCTTCTCTTTCATATCAGCTTCGTCTTTAGTAAGATTCACCAAGCGCATTTCACTCATCAGATGAGCAAATCTTGCAATCAGATTGGGAATCGTTTCATTCTGATAATGTTTAAAGCTGTCAAACTCTTTCTTCAAAACCTTTTGTCGACTTTTCTTGTACTGGTCATTGCCTTCACATCTTTTCTCTAAGGCATCCCATAAACTTTTCGATGTGTAATTACCAGCAAATTGATGAAGTAATTCTTTAGGCAAAGCCATCGTTAAAGTACCATATGCCTTTTTCTCAGCTTGATAAGCTTTCTTTTGTTCAGAAGACATTTTTCCTTTGAAGTATAGGTTCACCAGTTTCATCTTTAGGGTAAACATATTGCTCAGTGAACGCTAACCACATATCAATGTCATTTGTATCGACATATGCTTCAAACCGTTTAACCCAACTATGATAATCTTCCAACTTTAGCAATTTGGGAACTTTCTGACTTGTTCCAATTTCATTATCATAGTTCATCATCGTTTGCATAGTTGCTTGAACTGAGTTTTGAATAGCCGCGAATGCTTGAAAATCGGACATTTTCGAAACACAAGTTACTGTTCACTCCGAACCTCCACCGAATTATCGCCGAACTTTGTCCGAACTTGAAATACACCGAACGTCCTCCGAACCTGACCTTCGGACGACAAAAGAAAATTTGGTCCGAACGAGCACCGAACGTGGACCGAACTACCTCCGAACGATCTCCGAACCTGACGTTCGGAGCGGTTAGACCGAGCGTACTCCGAACTTGGAGTGCGGAGCAGTTACGCCGAACCTCAAGTTCGGCCGAACGCGAATTTTCGGAAAAACTTGGAAAAACTCACTGAAATTGACACCTCTCGAGCTGTAAACACTCAATCAACTGAAAATGAGCAAACACAGACATATTTGACGTGAATCATGATGTTTTGAACGAGAAATTCGAGAAATGAAGATGAACAACGAGTTTTAAAAGTCAAAAACGTGAAGTTAAACTCGATAACTCGAAAAACACTGATTTCTGACTAGTAGAGCAAACCAACAGCTCTGATACCACTTGAAATTGCTTGAGCGTATGAATCTTCTACTTAGTCGATGTGAAATCAATGTAAAACGAGTTGAAACACAAAGAGTAAATACAAACAGGCTTTGTATTAACCACAGAGACCACAGAGTACACTTAGAGAATGTATGACCTGGAAAAGCTACTAAAACTATACAAGACAAACATATTTATAGGCTGAAAATACGACTGGCCGAACCTCAGGTTCGGCCAAGCCTCGGCGGCTCCGAACCTGGAGTTCGGCCATGGTTCGGCCAGACCTAAACTTGAACGTTCCGTCTTGTATTCGATACTTCACATGACGATCAGAAACCATGTATCAACAAACAGTACCATCTTTATCGGTTTCGTCCCCATTCGTTTGGAATTGAAGCCTTTAAGCTTCGCGAAGCCGAGTGAAACCGAGGATACATCCTCTGGAACCATTTGAAGCCTAAGTCTTCAATTCCAAGCTTGAAACCGTACCGTCCCTTTAGGCTTTAAATTCTCTCTCATGTGATAGCATACTACTGGATGGAGGTTTGAAAGCCTTAGGCTTCAAAATTAACCATACCGCCCACCTTAAGGCCAAAGATGATAGGTTCAGTGTTTAAAACCTTGACCGTACGTTTAACCGAGTATTTGTGCATTATCTATATATCTACCTGCATTAGACTTAATTTTATTTGAAAATTAGGTAGGTAACCTTACGTGAAACTGTAGATACTTTACTTGACTGAGCCCACGATAGTATCGGAACTCGACCCTTAATGATATGCAAATTCTGTGTTTTAAAACGGGAACTTCAACAATAAGAAATATAAAATGACTTTATATTTTCTTACCGTCATCACCTGTTAAACCTTTAGACGCTTTATTTTTATTAAACATTCAGTTTAATAACCTAACATCAAGCGGTGCATCCGTAAAATCGCGGACGGTCATTTCACTACGGCCGTGAAGGTGTTATCTTCCTCTGGGGTGGCGCCGTACAGCGTCGAAACCACGCGCGCCCTGGAAGCTAAACACCCGCACTTTCCGTCCCCGTCCATGCCCTCTGCTCCCTTCTCTGAGCCTCCGTTGGTCACTTGTGGCGAGCGGGTCCTCGATTGTATTAAATCGTTTCCCAAAGGGACGTCGTGTGGGAGGGATGGGTTGCGTGCCCAGCACATCGTGGACAACCTTTATGGAGAAGGTTCTACTACCGCCAAGGACCTCCTAGATGTTATTACCACAGTCGTTAATCTCTGGCTGGGGGGAGGTGCCTGGTTGGATTGGCTGAATTTATGGCTTCGGCTCCCCTAACGCCGCTTCTCAAGCCTGACAATGGGATCCGTCATATTGTCGTTGGCACCATTTGGAGACGGCTGCTCTCCAAGGTTGCGATGCAGGGAGTTTTTAAAGATATGGCCAAATACATTGGTGATTTCCAATTCGGGGTAGGTGTGCCGGGTGGCGCCGAATCAATCCTCCATAGCGTTAACCGCCTTGTGGGGGAACGACATCTTGACGGGTCCCTCGCTATACTCACGGTCGATTTCTCTAATGCTTTCAACCTGGTTAATCGTTCGTCCTTGCTTCGCAAGGTCAGACTGCGGTGCCCGTCCGTCTCGCCTTGGGTTGAGTTCTTATATGGCCAGCCGGCCCGCTTATACCTGAGGAATGATCATATTTGGGCCACCACTGGGGTCCAGCAGGGTGACCCGTTGTAGCCCCTCCTGTTTTCCCTTGTCCTTCACCCGCTTGTGCATCATATCCGGGAAACCTGCCATATGTTGCTCCATGCCTGGTATCTTGATGATGGTACGGTTATTGGGGATACCATGGAGGTGGCTAGGTCCCTCGAGATCATTAAAGAGAGGGGGTCACCATTGGGACTGGCTCTTAATATTAGGAAGACAGAACTCTTTTGGCCATCCTGTGATGGGGTGAAGGTTCGTCCGGGCCTCTTCCCTGCTGACATTAGCAGACCCACTAAAGGGGTGAAGTTCCTTGGGGGGCTGTTAGTCGAGATGGCCAGTTTATTCAAACATTGGCGGCAAGGATGGCATCAATGGCCGCTGATCTTATGCGTCTCCTTCCCGTGCTTGGTGACCCGCAATGCGAACTCCTTTTGCTTCGTTCGTGCATGGGTGTCGCCAAGCTTTTCTTTGGCCTAAGAACATCCCCCCCCCCCCCCCAACCCACTCATATGATTGCGGCTGCGACCGGGTTTGATAAGGATTTAAGGTCGGCCATTGAGGATATTGTCGTGTGTGGGGGTCCCTTCTTTGGGGACTTGCAATGGCGACTGGCCTCTTTGCCGATTCGGCATGGGGGGCTTGGGGTTTATTCGGCGGTTGAGGCGATGTCGTACGCTTTTGTGGCCTCGCGGGCCCAATCTTGGCCGCTGCAAGACCATATCCTTCGGGAGAGCGGGGCTTGTGGTATGGGCCCTGACTACGAGAATACTCTGGCTGGTCTTCATGATATATTGTCGGGCTTTGATCTGAGCGGTTTCACTAATAAGGACACCGCCCCACCAAAAGCCCAACATGTTTTGGAAAATGCTCTCTTTGGTAAAACCTTGCTCGAGATGGAAGCTACCTATGAGATGACAGTCAGGCAAACGGCCGTTTGGAAATGCCTTCGACAACCACATGCGCAAGATTTCCTCCATGCTCTCCTTATTAACGGGTTGAGGCAACACATGTCGGCCGTGGAGTACCGGACCATTCTCAAGTATCGCCTCATGGTCCCCTTGTTCCCTATGGATGAAAAATGCCCCGTTTGTAACAAGGCATGTATGGATTTGTTTGGGGAGCACGCCGTTCACTGCAAAGAGATTCCGGGGGTTTAAATATCGATATGATGTGTTTCAGGACGCTCTGTTTGACATTTTCCGGCGGGCTGGAATCTCGTCCAGGAAGAAAGCTCCTGTTAACTTTCTATCTGACCCCTTGGATGGGCGCTCAACCCTCAGGCCTGCCGACATACTTGTTTTTGGTTGGCAGAATGGGAAACATGCATGTGTCGTTTTAACGGGGGTTTCTCCCTTGCTAGGTTGAGGGCCAGTACCTTCGTGGCGGGCCAGGTGGTGTCTAGAGTGGCTGCCGAAAAGGTGAACAAGCATGAGAAAGCGTGCATCGAAAACCAATATGTGTTTGTTCCCTTTGCCTTTGATACATTTGGGCATCTTGAGTCGGAGGCGGCTGCCATGTTGCGCTGGATCTAAAAAGTCATGTACGGAAATATCGCGACCTCTATATTGAAGAACGTGATTTTCATACATCTAGGGTTTGCTATTCAAATGGGGTTGGCGGCGCAGCTTGTTGCCCGCCTTTCCTGCGTGGGTACTTCAGTCTTGTATATTAATGTTCTTTCGTTTTTAATAAAAAAAATCATTGTGGCTTTGCTTTGAGAGAGAGAACGAATGAATTGCATCTAAAGGACAATTCCTTTCCGAAATTTGCCTATGCACGTCTGTGTTCTCAGATGGATCTTGAAATGGGACTTCTTTAAGCGAGGTAAGTAGATTAGGTGACTGTGTTGAAGAAAAGAGGTAAAGATCTCTATAATTTTACCAGAATTAGGGAAGAGATAAACGCACGTCTGTTTGATCGGGGCCGTGGAATTGTTTTTCACCGATGAGAGAAACTCCAGACTTGTACATAGCAGAGAAAGTAAACTGAACCCTTACCGGAAGTGGAGATTCTCAAAAGCAATGGATCAGATGCTTGTCTGTGATGAAAGATTGATCTAAGAAGCAATGGATGAAAAGAGCTTGTTGTGCGATGAAGGATGGATCGAGAATCAGATAGAAGCTCAAATTGGTAAGCGTCTTAATTTTAAGAGCTATATTTATAAAAATGCCACTTTTATCAATATCTATTATATAGTGTTAATTTATAAATAATCCAAAGTTTCAAATTGGTAAGCGTCTTAATTTCAAGACGCTATATTTATAAAATCCAAAATGCTTTGTAAGGTGTTTTCTTAACACTCAAAGTAACTCTGATGTGATAGTAAACAACATGGCAGAGACATTCAATGGATATATCATTCAATCAAGGTCTCAACATCTAATATACATGTTAGAGGATATCAGAGTTGCAATTATGACAAGGCTAATCAAAATGCAGAAAGCAATGGTTGACAAAAGACTTAGTTGTATGTCCTAGGATACAAATGAAATTAGATAAGGACAAGCAATGGTCTTAAAAGTGTGAAGTGTTCCCATCTTCATTGGAAGTATTCCAGGTAAGGGACCTTGATGATGTTTTTGTGGATTTGCTCAATAGGACATGTACATGTAGGAAATGGGATTTAACATGTATACCTTGCAAGCATGTATGTGCAGTGGCAGATTTTCTTAATAAGAGTGTTGAAGAGTTTGTTGATGAATGTTACCATAAGGAAGTTTACTTGAAGTCATATGAATTCACAATTCCTCCATTACCAAGTCAAAAGTATTGGTCTTTCATTGACAGTCCATTGGATCCACCTCCAATCAAAATTCAACCAGGCAGGCCAAAGAAGAATAGGAAAAGAGACCCACATGAAGCACTTAAAAATCCTGGAAAGTTAACCAAGCATGGTGGAACAATGAGTTGTAGTATATGTAAGGAAAAGGGTCATAATAAAAGGAAGTGCACTGCAAAAGGAGTGGATGAACCAGTGGCTAAAAGGCCAAGAGGGAGGCCAAAGAACCCAATCACAGAAACCACCCCAATCAGTCAACCAATAAGGGGCCGAGGCAGGGGCAAGCAGGGGCGAATTTTTAGGTGTACCAGCAGTGACCCCGGTCACTGCTGATTTTTCGTCCAGAGGTACCGAGTATACGTATTTTACAAGGAATTTTGTTATATATATTGTGTCGGTCACTATATGATATAGAGGATCTTTGGGAAAAGTTACTCAATGGTATTAAATAATCAAAATATACATACGCTAATTACGATAAATGAATTAATTGTATGATACTAGAATGGAAACAACGACACCTAATTATACAACAATAATCAAAAGATTGAGCTATGATTTGAATGTGTTTAAATGTGGTGTTGACTTTCTTTTGGGTGAGGATCAACCTTAATAGTCACCACTAAAAAAAAATTATGTATATTAAGTCGGTCACCACTACTTTTTTTTAATATATAATACCCTATTCTAAAATTATATATAAACCTTATGTAATTTACTAAAAAGAAAATCAAGAAAGGGATCTCAATGTAAAATATTAAAGTAAAAGGACTTGATTTAGTCGATATTTTTTGTTTTTATTGATTGACCCGATCCAAATTCCATTATTTTTATGTATTTTTTGTTTGATCCGACCGGAACCGGACCACCGATCCAAACATAGACTTCAAAACATAGCAACAGAAAAAATAATTTTGCTCACGTAACTTTCGGTCACCCAAGAAAAAAAAAGTCAAGCTCCACCACTGGGGGCAAGGGTAGGGGCAGAGGAAGGGGTCAACAGGGAAGGGAAGGAGTCAACACACCAGTTTAATGTAATTTCTCAACTATCTGTCTTATGGATGTTTTTATATTTAGATGTATGTTTTTGTCAACTTTTTGTCTTATGGATCTATATGGATTTAGATGCATGTTTTATGAATGAGACTTATCTTTTTCAAATTTGACCATAAATTCTCAAACCAATTACTACAAAGCGAGCTATGTTATGGCATTTGTAATACTTTTGTAACATTTGGTTTGTTGTATGATGGCATAAAGCTACAGGTTTGACTTTTAAAGTCAAAAGATTTATGTTTAAAGATTTTGTTTTTTGTATGATGGCATAAAGCTACAGTCTTGACTTTCAAATTCAAAAGATTTATGTTTAAAGATTTGGTTTGCTTTATGAACATTTGTCCTTTTACAAAAATAGCATTTGTTTGATGGCATAAAGCTACAGGCTTGACTTTCAAAGACAAAACTCGAGGGTGCAAGATGGGTGATACTGTGATGGGTATAGGGTCAAATGGTAATTATTTAAAAATTTATATATACTAGATGGCATTTTGAGTTGAACAGGTTGGTTCATGATGCTAGTATGAGTGATGCAACTCAATTGATCTGTTAAGAATTGTGTCATCAGCTAGCTTCACTTTTTCTAAGAATTTGGTCATTAGCTAGCTTCACTTTTTTCAAACATGTTTGTACTTTGACTATTTTCATTTTGAGTTGAAGAGGTTGGTTCATAAAGCTACAGGTTTGAACATGTTTGACTTCCAAAGTCACAAAATTTATGTTTAAAGATTTACAGGCTTGACTTTTTCAAAGTCAAATTTGGCAACTATAGCTTTACCTGATTTGTATGAAAATTAAAGATTAGATTAGCAAGGACTTTGCAGGACATATGCATAAGATCCATTTGGTTTAGCAAACCACATTTGAAAGCAATTTGTACACATTATAAAGGTTGCAACAAAGTTAGCAATTTCCATTTCATAACATTGTGGCTTTTTGCTGCTTTTGGAGGGGTATTTTTGTCTTTTTACCTCCTCCAAAAGCCATAAGCAGTTTTTATAAGCAATCCCAAACATGCCCTATATCTCTTTCAAGTTCCATAAACAGTGGTTACATGACAACCCGATATATCATAAAAATCATCTAAAATCATTAGAGTCAACAACTATCACAAAACTCATCTAAAAAAGTGACGAAAATTAACCAATTTTGCCAAAAAGTTATCGCGTGGACTTTGAGAAAAGTCATAAAAATAATCTAAAACTATCAATTCTGCCAAAAGCATCTCAATTTCATTTCAATTGAACTTGAACTTTGAGAAAAGTCGGTGCCCAAATCGATTTTACACGTCACGAGGGCTGTTGATTGTTGAAGAAGATTAATTACACGTTGCCCAAATCGAATTTAAATCCTAACTGGTTCGTTGAAGATCTTCGAAGGAAGCAGATACGAATTTGGGTCACGAGGGCTTTGTTTAAGATAACACGTCCCGAGGGCCAAATCTTGAAGGAGATGAACCCAATATCCGATACGAATTTGATGAAGATCTTCGCTGTTGGAGACTTGGAGTTTGTCGAGAAGAAGCAGATACCAATTTGGGTCTGATAGGGCTCCAAATCGAATTTATTTTTCTTAAAGGCCTCCAATCTGTCGATGTTATGTTAAAGGAGTAAAAAAAGACTAATAAAAGATTTTTAAATCCTAGGTGGAAAAAAAAAATTAAAAAAACAAAAAAAATTGACACGTTGGATGCCACGTCATCAACAAACAAACGATGTTAACTTTTCGTTAGTGAGAGATTGTTGGTGGAAAATATGTTAAAAGTTAGGTTAGTTAATAAACAATTTTTGAGTTGGAATTATTCCCAGCCAATTAATAAAACTTTGGATTATTTAAATCCAATAAACCTTATAGATATGACTACCATGATTTCTTTGAATAAAATTATATTATTTAAATCCAATAAACCTTATAGATATGACTACCATGATTTCTTTGAATAAAATTATATTAAGGAGTTGGAGAATTTTTTAACACCACCTTGGGTGATATACTGATATTTAACTCACATAACCCGTTTCATTCTATGTAAGCTTTTAAGGTTGATATGTTCAACCAAATTTGGTTCTATTAAGGGAAAAAGACCAAAATGCCCATTTTGAAGAAAAAAGGAACGAAAATGCCCATTTGAAAGTCAACACCCCCAATATGCCCACTGGTGCACGGTCGTCACGACCCTAGTGACGGTCTTGACGACCCTAGTGACGGTCAGACGACCCTAGGTCCATCCAGCCAATAAAAAACAGCCACGTCACCACTGGTGCACGGTCGTCACGACCCTAGTGACGGTCTTGACGACCCTAGTGACGGTCAGACGACCCTAGGTCCATTTCCCCAAAAAAAGACCTGTCATAAAGTCTTGACGACCCTAGTGACGGTCAGACGACCCTGCAGGAAGGTCGGACGACTCTGCAAAAAACCTTAAATTTTCAAAATGCAATATCTCTCTCAATTTTCAACGAAAATCACTTCTGTAAATTGCTATGGATTCGTATGAACGAGACGAACATATCTAGCACCATTGTTGATATGTTTTAAACCGATTTGTAGGTCATCAAGATCGGACCTTCCTGCAGGGTCGGTTTAAAACATATCAACAATGGTGCTAGATATGTTCGTCTTGTTCATACGAATCCATAGCAATTTACAGAAGTGATTTTCGTTGAAAATTGAGAGAGATATTGCATTTTGAAAATTTAAGGTTTTTTGCAGAGTCGTCCGACCTTCCTGCAGGGTCGTCTGACCGTCACTAGGGTCGTCAAGACTTTATGACAGGTCTTTTTTTGGGGAAATGGACCTAGGGTCGTCTGACCGTCACTAGGGTCGTCAAGACCGTCACTAGGGTCGTGATGACCGTGCACCAGTGGTGATGTGGCTGTTTTTTATTGGCTGGATGGACCTAGGGTCGTCTGACCGTCACTAGGGTCGTCAAGACCGTCACTAGGGTCGTGACGACCGTGCACCAGTGGGCATATTGGGGGTGTTGACTTTCAAATGGGCATTTTCGTTCTTTTTTTCTTCAAAATGGGCATTATGGTCTTTTTCCCTTCTATTAATTTGACACTTCATATGATAATTCATATATGTTATTTGCATAAATTACCGTTCAGATAACAGTTCAGATAACAGAAGTTTAAATGCAAATAAAATATTCAGTTTTGTCATTTTTTTACTTCTGTCATATTCAGTTTCTTTTTTTTAAACGGGTCATATTCAGTTTCTTAATTGCTATAAAATTAATTTATATATGATTACTAGTTTTTTATCCCCGTGTGTTACACGGCTACTTAAAAAACTATAGATACAATCATAGTCTACGACAATTATGTATTTTTATAGTTATATACAAATTTCTCAGTAATTATAGATGGGTCATAGGTTTTACGACAGTACGCATTTAGACGGTGGGTTTCATCTTGGATGGATGTGCAACACAGAGAGTCTTGGTTACTCGTACGGACTGCGGTCGTAACATGTCGTGGGTAACATCATTTCGGGTAACCGGATGTTTGCAGTTAAAAAAAATCCAGTCACGGACAATAATGATTTTATTTATTATATTAAAATGAAATACTTGGTAAATTTGAATTTAAACTCAATTAAAGTAAAAAAAATATAAAATTAAATAGAATAAAATATATTTATATTACATGCTTAATATTTAATTAAAATATGATTATGAATAAAGTATTATAAGCATTATATTAAAGTATTAAAGTATATGCAATAAAATATATTATTTTAATAAAATATAATATATATACAATAAAAATATTTCCTTAAATAAAATATTAACCTTAATATTAAAATTTAGTATTTGGATAATTACTAACCTTAATATAATAATTTATTTTTTAAAATAATTACTTATTGAATAATTACTTGTTAAAAGTTTAAACTAAATAAACCTAATATGAAAATTTAGTATTTAGATAATTATTTATTAAAACTCTGACTTTAACCAAAAATTTTGTGGTGGTAGCAAGCATCACTTTTTACTAATTAAAGTGTGAAAAAACTTTTTATTTATTATATAGTATAGATTTAGATTAAAATTTCCATCCAAATATGTCGGTATGATTGATAAACATGAACTTTTGTTTGTTAAACCTGCACACCTTTGATATGTGGGGGTAACCTTTAATATGTGGGGGTAACTTGAACTTTAAACCTTTATAACATATTTATAACCTTTGCTTCACTATCTCAGAAATATGTTTCCTAATTTACTCTGATTTTTTAAATTTACTTGAAAGACTTTTAATGACCATACTAGGTTAGTAACTCGTATATTACACGGGTTGAGTTCATAATATTTGATACATATAAAAAACGGTTAAAAATAATCAAATTTATTATGTTTGACAAATTGCTGATTAGTTTTCTTAAAATAATCAAATTATTGAGTAAATTTATCAAATTCACATTAAGTTTGTCAGTTTTTTTAAATGAAAATCTAGTTTTGACAAAATTGGTAATTATAAAAAATGAGACATGTAACACCCATTTTAGTGCTTTATTAGGATTAAAGATAAAGATTTACTAGAACGTAAAAAACAATCCTTTATATTTAAATTTTGTGTGCATCATTTACTAATAATTGTTTTAATTTTTCGTATTACATCAAACTCTTATATTTTCATATTCAAATCATTTCATATTACCTCATAAAAATAATACTCTTAAACTTAGTCCTCATTCACAATCAAAGAAAAATTACCCACTACAATTCCTATCTATTAATTACATTTTGCTATACATTTCAGATCCGTTCTCATCTAAAGATCATTATGACCCACCTCAGTTCTGAATCCTACGTCTCTTAGTCCCATACCCTGCTTTTCGTTGTATAATATACACTTACTTTAATGTCTCTTTGTTTTCTAATACATATTATTCTAAAACCCATGTATTTTAATATCTTATACATATGTTTCATATGTGAATATCATTGACCTACGTTTTATCTACATTTGTAACACACACTATAACTTTGATCCAACCCACAAACAATTACAACGCGCTATTGACACAACGTTATTATACAAATGATGCTTGCTATTTACAGAAATACAACTTTTGCACTCCTTATTACAAACCTAATCTGTTTGATTCAACAGATTATGATTGTGAACGTAAATGCAAAGTAACCTCAACATTTAGGAAAGTAAGTGAGCGAGGTCACTTGTGTGCTACTTGCACTCAATTCGAGTTTAACTCGGACACTCGTTTAATAAACATGTTCAAGTTCATATGAACGCAGTATGCTCTATTAAGCTTATGTGGTTATCATTATTCAGATTTTTAAATCTGAGTGCACATTCGAGGGGAAAAAAACCATTAACTAGTTCTTTCAGGAAAAACGATAGTTTTCAAAAAGCTAACCAACGTTATAAAGATCGATAGAAACAAGAGTCAAATATGATGATGACTTCATAACTGCTGTGCATCTTACACTCATTAGTTGAAAAGATCTTTACTCGTTCATAACAGGTTTGTTTTCATTAGCTTTCGGCTTGTGCTCCTTTGGCCTTTGTTCCTCGGTTTTCCTGTAAAATTTAAGAGCAAATTAGACACAGAAGTAACAATAAGATATGAACTCAAAGTAAGCTCACTGCTCACATGGCATTTCAACGGACCCAAACAAACCCAGTAGGAATAAGACAAAAGAAGACTGAAATAGAAACTAAACCGCCATGTTATCAAATCCCCAATGCACCAATTTGTTCATTACCCTATGAAGTATCATATACTAAAATACAAATCAAGTAAATAGTTTTTAACGCCTTCTAATTTTGCTCTTACATAAAAGAAGACTTGCAAGGTTTTCAACTATTTTGAGTAAGATTTGGAATTTTGGATGGATATAGCACACAATTGAATAACTTACAGAAGCAGAGTATGAGTACCACTATGAAGTACATTTAAAATCACATGTAAATGTTAATCAAAGAAGATCCTATTTATATAGATAGTCCACTTTTCCTGTGGATGGAAGACAATTATCACAAAAAAGGAGAGAACTTTATTGGCTCGTTCTCTTCAGCAAAAACATATTTACAATTATGTCACTCCATGATGTGCATTTGATGCATTGTGAAAATCTGACCATCTGTTAAGAGTAATGGGTTGAGTATTTCAACAAATGAGAGTGTCGACTGAACAAATCTCACTAGGGATGATGGGAAATCTTCATGTTTAAAAATTAGCAATTCAATATCTTTTATAAAAAAAAAAATCCTATCTTTTTTAATAACAAAATGCATCACATATGTTATGTGTACACATCGGGACCAAGAGGCATCAGAACACCCCATGCCATTTCAAAACTAAAGAACTAAGAATAATAGCAACTAACAAATAAACAATCATTGGTTAATTATAGCAAAAATATTGACCAATTGTTTCTGATTCTTTCGTCAATTTTCATGTGAATCAAACAAGCAATGGAAGCACAGAGTGATAGTTCTACAGTTAATAAAACTAGTCCAATTAATGATCACATGTATATGCATTATCACTGATCTGTTTATTGCAGGAATTCATGTCTTATTGATTTCAATCTTGTTTGATTTTCGTACCAATTTGTGTAATAGCATGAGACTGGCGATTGACCAAACATCTAAGTGTCCTAATTCAGACAACGCACAACCGGAAACAAAGGCATTCAAGGTTCTAAATTCACATGTAACAATATCGAAAACAATAAAACATGAATTCCTGCAATAAACAGCTCGTACATATCGATTGATGTGCCAGCCAATAAACTGATCAACAAACACTCAGATTGTGTAATACGCCGTAGGTTAAGAACAAATTACAAACCCTAGTATCAAATTCTATTAGATGAATAATAGTACCTTTTATCAGAGGAGCCTCCCTTCTGACTGAGGAAGGAACGGAACAACGGAGAGTTGACGTCGTAGATCATTGTCTTCTTTCTCTCCCTCTCTCACTCTGACGGTGGAAATTCCTACTTTTTCGATGAAACGCTCCCAAAACCCTAATTTTGATCTTGGGAAAAGGTCTCGGAGACTTATTTATTTATAGGTTAGATTTGTACCGACTTATGAAAAATATTATAACTGGGCCTTGTCAGTTGTCCATCCTCACCATTCATATTGGGTTGGCCTTCCACTACACATGAATGACCGTAGGAGAGGAGTAGGAATGCAAATTTTACCCACGAAAACGGGTACCCGATTTAAATAGGGACGGGTATTATTTTTAAAACCCGAACCAGGGACGGCTCGGGTATAGTAAGGCACTCCCCGTCCCATTTAAAACCCAAATATATATAAATTATATATATATGTCCTTTATACATACGGGCTTGTTGATGAGCGACTTAGGCTTCTTTATTTCTCAAGGGTGAGTTTTCTAGGGCATCTGGGCGTCTAATTCTACAAACCATTAGACGTCAAGAAATAGTCTTTATCTACTTGGTTACTGTCCTGGTTAGTCTTCTTTCTTCTTTTTCTTTTGAATTTCAGAATCTATATTTGATAATCGATATCGGAGGCTATAATAATATAATACTCATTACTCAATCAGTGACTTCAATTGTTTTTTTGGACTTTTAGTCGGTTTTTATTTGGAACGCAACCTTTTGATTGTAATATACTAATAATAATCTAATATGAATCCTTTATGATTTCATTATGGGCTGTAATTTAAAAATAGCGTATTACACTATTATGATTCAAAGTGCCAAAATTTGCTATTTGCCTTATTTTTTGTTTTCATCGTAAATTACAAGTCATATCATAGATGCCAAATTTGCTATTCGTAATTCTTAAATCTGTTATTTATTAATTTGGCAATGGGTCTATCTAGTATTTAGAAAAAACAATCTATAGTTTATCAATCATCAATCTGTGAGAGTGTTATTTACTAATATGTTGATTCTTTGATGGTCTATTTGAAGTGTGACCGAACCTCATGAAAGAGGAGAACATCAGCCTACAAGATCAACACTGTGTGTTAGTTTTCTTTGATTAATTAAATTTATAAGTGTTTTATACTTATCATGTTTTTTCACTGTTTGTCAACACCGTCATTTTTTGCAGGGAGACTCAAGACCAACAACCCCCACAACCAAATTTTGAGGTTGCTGGAACATTGGAGGGGCAGAATATCGGAACAAAAAAGAGGTCGCCTGATGCAAACGTAGATGAACACAGATGCTAATATCGAGGTAGAGGCTGTTGAAAACAAAAGATTAACTTCTATAGTTTGGGGACATTTTAAGAAGCAAAAGATTGATGGTCCTGATAAGGCCGTCTACAACTATTGTCAGAAAAATTTAAGTGGAAAAAGAAAGAATGGAACCAAACACTTGCATGATCATTACAAAAAAAATGCATGTCAAGAAAGAATTAAAACATAAGATAATCGATCTTGAATCCACGTCAAGAAAAAAAGATGGACCATTTTCGCTTGGTTCACATACATTTGATCAGAAAATTTCAAGAGAAGAACTTGTAAAGATGATCATTCTTCATGAGTGTTCACTTAACATGGTGGAATGTGTTGGATTTAGAAGTTTTGTTAACTCGCTTAACCCATTATTTAAACATGTGTCACGAACTACTATTACATGTGATATAAAGAAGATTTTTTAGAGTGAAAAGAGGAAATTGAAATTTTTTTTGTACTCAAACCAAGGCAGAGTTGTAGTTACAACTGATATATGGACAGCCTTTAACCAAAAGAGAGGTTACATGGTTGTCACTCCACATTATATTGATGATTCATGGAATTTGTGCAATAAAATTTTAAGGTATTCAGTTACTTATTTTTTTCTTTTATATTAATTTATTGTGTACTAAATATTTTTCTAATTTATAAATTGTAGGTTTATGTATGTTCCAGCCCCTCATAATGCTTAAACACTAAGTAAAGAATTAATGGGGTGTTTGATTGCGTGGTCTCTCGACTGCAGGTTATCTACCTTGACTTTAGATAAATGTAGTGTTAATATTTCTATGCAAATTGGATTTTAATAATCCAAACTATGACCTATTAGTCGATAATAATCCAAACTATCAGTTTGGTCAGCAACAGTCCCTACTTTCATTTTCGTTATCAGGAGCAGTCTTAGTCCCGAAATATCATACATTTACACATGATTTACACTTGTTTTCGTTTGTGTTTCTACTTTTATGTTTCCTTATTTTGTTCAGATTCATCATTACGAGCCAAAAATCAAGTGTAAATGTATGATGATTATGCTACTAGGATTGCTCCTGATGGCGAAAATGAAAGTTAGGACTGCTGCTGGGCAAACTGATAGTTTGGATTATTATCGGCCAATGGGTCATAGTTTGGATCATTAAAATCCAATTTGCCATATTTCTATTATGGACAAAATGAAAGACAAGTTGAGACTTGATTATCTTCTTTTGAAGGGGGAATTACTTCACATGAAATGTTGTGCACATATCTTGAACTTAAATTGTTAAACAAGGATTGGGTGCAATACAAAGTGCGGTAGAGTGTATACGTGAGAGTGTTGTTTATTGGACTGCAACTCCAAAAAGAGCGGAAGCTTTTGAGGATAGGAAGAATGGATTAAATCTTTCAAGTAAAATACGTTTGCTTTAGACTTTAAAACAAGATGGAATTCCACTTATTTGATGCTTATGAGTGCGATTCCATATAAAGAAGTCTTCAATCGTCTTACACAAAGATAAAAACTACAAGCAAGCACCCAGTGATGAAGATTGGCATTTAGCAAATGTGATGTGTGAGAAACTTAGAGTATTTTATCGTCTGGCCATATGTTTCCCGTAGTCAAATATCCAACATCTAATCTTTTTTTCCAAAGATTTATGAAATACGATTGTTGCTTCAAGATTGTCTTACATCACCTTATACGATGATCAAGACGATGGCTACAAATATGATTGATAAGTTTGACAAGTATTGGTCTGTCATACATGGAGTATTAGCTATAGCCACTATTTTGGACCCAAGATTCAAAATGAAAATTGAGTATTATTCCCCCAAGATTTATGGTGATGAGTCCCCACAAGAAGTTAAGAGAAATAAAAAGTTAACTTATGATTTGGTAAAAGAATACAAGTCATACAATGCTAAAGAAAGTCACTCTTCAGTGAATAATGTTAATTTTGGTATGGATGTTGATGATTGTGGAAATCCTTTGGCGAGTTTCGATTTATTTGTGTCTACCACTTCAACCATTGACAACCACAAATCCGAGTTAGATTATTATTTAGAAGAGAAGGTAATGCCAAGGACCAAAGATATTGATATTTTAGCATGGTGGAAGACTAATGGTCTTAAATATCATGTTTTGCAACGAGTTGTTAAAGATGGGTTGGCTATACCGGTGTCCACTGTTGCTTCTGAAGCAGCCTTTAGTACCGGTGGAAGATATGTCACTAATCATCGTAATAGGCTTCATCCGGATACATTGGAAGCATTGATTTGTGCACAAGATTGGCTATGGGATGAGAAATTTGGTATGATTTTTCTATATTCTAAACATTTAATATTTTGTTTAAATTTTTCCAGCAAATAATTTGTAATAATACTTATAATTGTTTATTTTTTTATATTGCTAGATGTACATTCAAATAAAGAAAAACATCTTGCAAAGTTTGAAGTTATAAAAGACGATGAAGCGGTTCCAAGCTTCGTGGATTTTGATATTTAGTTTTTTTATTAACGAACTTGAGAACGTGGTGATTGTCTTTTTTGCTATTATTATTATTATAAGATTGAATTATGAAACTTAAATGTTTGACTTATTATGGTTATATTTTTCAGACTTTTTGAGAAACTGGATTTTTTACTTAAATGGATACCCATCGGGCTTCCTGTATACGGCGGGTTAATTTTTTTACCCGTTCCTGTCGGGTATTAGGCGGGGTGGGGGCGGGGTTTAGTTCGGGTGCGCGTAATGAAGCCCCCGCTATTACTCGTACCCGTTTGTATCACTAGAGAGGAGGCAATTGTTGAGGGCGGTGCCAATCTCAAAGGCCTTTTTTTCCCTTTTCATTTCTGTTAAATTTTAATTAGTTTTTTTTAATCGGTGGACAGAGAGTGAGAATGAGGGTTATTTTAACATTCGAATGATAATTGTTGAGGAGATGAAAAAATTTGACGCCTATGTTGATGAGTGACAATGTGTATAAGGAGAATGAGTGGAGTAATAATAACTGATGTGTAAAACTGTGTCTATAAATTTAGTCAAGTTTTAAAAAGGTATCTAACAGGAGACCAGAGTACACAGTAGGGCAAGTATACCCGTCATATGCAATACAGTGTTGGTAAGAGACCGGATGTTAATTTATGGACGCTCAATCAGACTCCTGATACTAAATCTTTGTTAATATTTAACCTAAAATAAGTAGATGGATCTTAAATAAAATAAGAGTGCTTAAATCAACTAAGAAGACACAAAAGACAGACTTAAAAGCTAGATGAGATCAAATAATGGAGAAATAACCACCTAGGTGTCAAATCCCAATTCTTAGATGCTAACATTCATGAACGACTTAGACTAATGACACCGTTATCCAATGAATAAAACCCTATCTGAGGTGTCTAATCATAGGACAACCACCCAAATGATACCAAATTACTAGAACAATAGACACATCCTAGCAACTTAGAACCACTAATGAGGTGCAAACAGTATTCTACGTGGAAGTGCTATAAAGGCCTAACTACCTAGAGGCTTGCTAGTCCCACAACCCTAGAACTACTAGCATCATAGAAAATACTTAGCATTCTAGAACCATGAAGCAAATTATCCAAAGATCAACTGAAATCCTAGAAAGTCCCTAAACACGAATAAATGGCTGTTGGTCGTATCTGACAACCTATCAACTATCAAACAATGAAAAGGAAACCAACTAGCATGCATATGTAGTAATCCAACAACACATACATAGACATAAACCTATAAATCTAATCATCATTATCAATTAATCACTAGCTATTGTTTTGGCTAAAAATTACTTAAGCTGATTTAGCAAGATTTGAACCAAATAAGATTGTGACGTTTGGTGCCTAGGATTAAGATATGAAAACTGTTTGCAAAAATCCTGGGACAACAGTTGAATTCCAGGGACAAAAGTCAGAATCCTGGGTGAAAATGTAAGTTTGATTACGAAATTGATTAAGAAACTTAGTAACACAAATGAAGCCTTGATTGTAAGTAAGAACACCGAGAATTTTACTAGGGAAAAGCCCTTAGCCCTTAGATGTCTCTAAGGCGTCGCCGGTATAAAAACCCCGGGTAGCGATAACACACGCTACCAATTTATTGATCACGTAAATGTTTGAGTACAGTGAGTAAACAGAGATATGAATACGAGAATACAATGAGTAAAGCTCGAGTGAGCTGAATAATAAGTCTAAATGTCCTATTTATACTCCTAGCTCTTCAACAACTTGTCTGATATTCCAGGGATCTTCTCTTCAATGTCTTTTTCAGTTGGTTGACCGAGTTTTAAGCTAACTTCCTTTGCACCCTGTGCGAAATAAGTCCCAAGCTCATCCCATTTGATCGTTGGTAGACTTCATCAACCTGTCCTTGATCAGATATAGGCACAAAATGCATTAGTAACAATGTCCTAGCATGCAGGGTCATTTCCACATGCTGGGTCATTTGTACAATAACAGTGACCCTGGATTATACTGAAAATGCGTGAGCATCGGATCGTCTACTCGATCTAGCTATTCGAACATCGAAACGTAATTAACCGATTGATATATTGATTGATATGCTCGGAACGACACTAAGAACACTAATAAAATAGACCTAAATCTAGACCTAAGACACACCTAATTTTACCGAAATAACCTAAACTGAACCGAACCCTAAGGCAGTGAACCTGTCGGATTATAGTAAAGCTAAGGTAAGACCGGAATATCGAACCTAGGACACTATGAAAACAATGTAACACCCGTGCCCGACCCATTTACAAAACCCGACCCGAATTTGAACTTGTCGCGTAAATCGAGTTTTGATTTAAGAATCATCGGAAGAATTTGTCTAAAATATACAATTAAATTATGTTTTGGATACTCGATAATCATTTTCGAAAGCAAAATAATAAATTTGAAAAGTTTTAGGTTAAACGATTTGACTAAAACAAAAATAAAGCAATTTTGTGCTTTTACGCGATTTCGGTATTCGATTTATCATTTACCGGGAATCTCGGAATTTATATCTCAAAATATATCATTTTAAATGTCCTACAATCATTTTATAACATTAAAAACCAATTGGTTAAATTTTGGATCGATTTTGTTAATTAAAACACAATTAAATGAATTTACCGTTTTTCGTGCAATCCCGTTAATAACCAGGAGTCACGTAAATTTCAAAAATCATATTTTAAAGTTCCTTGATGTTTTATATGATTATAAGAAGTTACTCGTAAAATTTTAGAGGTTTTCGAATTAGAACGGGTAGCGAACGATTAAAAAGAAAAAAAAATAAATAAATAAAATCAAAATAACCTGGACCCCCCCCCCTCGCGTATCGCGAGGGGATACCCTCACTTTGGCGCGATACGCGACGGCCCTCGTCGGGCAGATTTGTTGCAGGCTCGAAAAACATCCACGTTTCCAACTTGATCCGCAAGTTTGGACCTCCTACGCGTCAAATTAGCTCGGCTAGTCACCCTACTACGTGTCTACATTCAATTGCGCATCAAACTCCTATAAATCCATGCACAGATCGTTGTTTGATCCTCACAATTTCTTCAATTCTTCTCTCAAAAACCCTAAAAACGAACCAGATTTTCTTCTATCAAAATCGAGCAATCCCGAAGGTCTTAGGAGCTAAATTTCTGCAGTACACCGTTATTAGGTATGCTTAACAATAACCTATCTCAGGTTTTGATAATATTTTGTCTAAGTATGATTTCTAGAAATATATAAAATCTAGGGTTCTTGAGCTTGTTTTATCAAAATTGGGTGATCGGGTTGGAATTAGGGTCTGAATTTTTGTAGGTAATCCTAAATTAATGTGTTTTAAGAAAGCCCTAAGTTAATTTCAAGTTTTAGAAATGTTTGGTATTTTATCTAAAATTCGGTCAAAATTAGGGTTTTCACGTCGTTGTTCTGCCCAAATTAAGTAAACGATGTTGAATTAGGATTTACTATTTTGAGGAATATTATAATATACTATAATGAATAAAACCCTAAGTTTTTACAATTTTATAAATTGTTTTGATATTTATTTAATAAATACATTAAAATTAGGGTTTTCTAGACGTTACTTTGCCAAAATTGAACAAACGGGTTAAATCTAGGGCTAATCCTTTAAAATATATTATAAAATAATATTTTAAGTAAAAGCCCTAATTTTATTTGATTTTATAAATTATTTTGCTATTTATTTGATAATTATTTCAAAATTAGGGTTTTAAATATGATTATTAAATATCAAACAAACCGGAAGGTATTAAAACTTGAATTTTGGTCTTAGAACATATTTATATATATTATAAGTGTATATGAGTTCAAAATCAATAAATGAATTATTGTTAGATAAATTACCAAAACCCTAATTTCCTAATAAAGGGCAAAATGGTCTTTTATCAAATAAGACCTAAACACTCTTTAAGTTCCTCATGTCCTTAAAACTATAATCATTATCATTCCCTATATTCATATAGCATGTTCGTTTCACTAGGATAATCTCCGGGTTGTTATCTCTCGCAAATCGGTTCTATCCCTCGTAACTGATCCACTTATCAGGTGAGTATTCACTATCCCCCTTTATTTTAAAATGGGATATGACTCAATATTCAATTCGTATTATCATTACTAATGGTGATTCATTCGAATGATAATCCGACTTGTGAGAAATCATAGCTCCATATCTTTTAACCTTTTTGGGGTGTAACATGTATCTCTATTCAAAATCATTTCTCTAAACGTTATGCGATTATATGTTGATTGATTGAATGAATTATATGTGGAATTGTCATGGAGGTCTCTAGTCTGCCAGTCCCCCTCTATATGAGGAAATGATGTTGTGAAGTCATAATGATTAAATGTTTGTTATATATACGTGCTCATTAACTGTCTAACTGTATATCTGAATGTATCTCTTATCACATATATCGCATGTGTTAAAATATGTTTTATAAACTTGTGTTTACTCACCAACTACTTTTGTAGTTGACACTTGATTTTATACATGTTGCAGGAATTTATGCTTGAGCTTTGATGTGATCACGATAGGATTGCTGGACCTAGATTAAAAGACTTTAAATCAGTTTGATATGTATTACTGCATGTTTAATATTCTTGTACAATATCTTAAATTGATTAATGAAAAAGGGCATGTTTAAGTATTACAACTTACTTTAGTTGTCATGTGCATCTGGACAATCATTGCGCCCCGACATATTCCACCGTCGGTTGGGGTGTGACAAACAAGACTTAACCTAGACCTAAGAAATGGAAATACTGAGAAATTTGATTTGGTTTTTGGATTGAATTAAGATTTAACTAACTTTAACTAAACAACGAGCAAACAGACGAACACAGGAAAACCTAAAGACAACTGTCAGAAAGAGGGAGAGATACCACCTAGACTCGGAATCCTAATCACTAATGACAACTTCAATCGGTTATGACTAATCTGATGGTGGCTAGTTCACCTTTTAAGTCCTTTCTAGCTACACTTCTAATGCTCGAACAGGAGTTCACCTTTTGGGTACTTCCTACCTCAATTAGACCTAACCACCTTTGAACCTAATCTCGGGCACCTTAGACCTAACAGGAGCTACCAATAACCACCATGACTGACACGGGATAACAAGCTAATCAAAACCCTAGGACACTTCCTTTTGAGATAATGCAACCCTAGAACTTTAACCAACCCAACTACCCGATAATTCCTTACCTTTCGAGTTTCAGAAAGAGCAGCACATTACAATCAAATAATCAATCAACAACCAATGCAATAGTTCAAGGTGACCCTAAACTACACTTTAGCAATTAACCCTAAAGTGAACTACTTTAGTTAATCTACCTCAACCGAAAGACATTCGCGGGTAAATCATGCATCAATAATCAATAAACAATCTGATCATAACACACAAGAGCATCAAACATGGCAACAATTGGAATTTAATAGAAGTGCAACATCAATCAACTAGTCAAAACCGAATAAAAGTCATTAAAAGATCAAAGTCATCACAATGAGTCTAGGTAGCACTAAAAGTTTAGCCAATAATCATGTCAAGTACAGAAATCATAATCAAGTTCAAAACTTTAAGCCCTAACATGATCAAATCTAAAAATCAAAGAAGAATAGATGAACCGGTTAATGATTTTGGATGAAGAATCGATCCACCGTTGAATTCCCCTTGATTCCTAGCTTCCTCTGCTCTTGAAATCGCCCTCAGTCGCTCTCCAATTCGTCTGCCAGTCAAAGAATGCCGAAACATAACCCTAAAATCGAATTTATACCAATTAAGCAAGATTTGCGGGTTCTGAGGCTGTAGGCATATCGCCTACTGCCTCCATTCTCCCAGGCGATATGCCTGGGACTTGCTACGCGACAGTTTAGTCGGTCAAACCGACTTACGACCTCTGTTGACCACATGGTTTCTCGCGTATCGCCTGCAAAACCTCTCTCCCCAAGCGATACGCCTGGGGACTCCTTTTCAGCACTCCTTCTTTATTTTCTCTTGTTTTAATCCTCCGCTTCGCTCTAGCTTCCTTGTTGCCACAGGACTTTATTAGAATCCTACAAAAACATGTAAAACACATAGATAAAGACTCAAGGACTCAACTTAACTAAAAACAACTAAAACAAAAGACAAATCAACTTAAATTGACTCAAATATAAACATAAAAGACCCCGGAAATGGGATGTGTTTGCAACACATCATTGATCAAAGCGAACAATTACAATCAGTAACACTCAGATACAGACTCAGATAATACACACTCAGAAACACACACTTAACAGATCTTGCACGCTCATAACTCTAGTTACAAAGACCAAACGTATATTTATACCCAGCTGGCCGAGCTTCGACCGAACCTCAGGTTCGGCCAGTCCGAACTTCAGGTTCGGACCTAGATCGGCCAGACCTAGTTTGACTTGATCTTGAACTTGCTTGATACTTCACACGACGCACATATCAGGTATCAACAAACTCCCCCTCGTCGTGTGCAGTATCCCTTCAATATCATCAACTTTGTATCTTCAAACAAGCTCCCCCTCAAGTGTAGAATCCATTCGTTCAATGAAATGAATCGTCAAACAAACTCCTCCTCAACTCGATCGTAGCTTAATCTTGAATACTTGATGACATTTGGTGTATCTCTGGTCTTTTATCAACATCTTCAGAAGACTTGAAGTTGTGATAACTTGCACAAAGCAACCTGCTCAAACATTTAAAATAATCTTGGCGCAAAACGTCTCTTCGAGACTCCAAGATATGACTTTGAAAATGATTTGTATCACATGTTGATCAGATCTAGAAGAAAGTAGAAACAAAATCTTTTTGATTTTTCAAAATTTATGCTAAAACACACCGAAAATCTTTTTTGTTCTTTTCTGAAAAGAAATGAAATTGCAATACAGAATCAAATACTATAATTGGTATGAGAAAGATCACTATATGGGATCATATTGAACATAACGCACTGAACTGCACTTCAATTTCAATTAATCGAAACACATAAGTCATGCTGATTGCTGGTATAATTTGTCCAACTTAAACTCAGGCAGAATCATACTCATAACAACTGGATATGTTAAGGTATTGATTAGATTTGCTCTGACCAGTGTATCCCACACTATCAGACATAAACAGACATTTTCAGCTTTTCTTTTCTTTTTCCTTTGTGTGACAGCACTTGTGATTTTTCACAATGCATAATATGTTCATGATATAGTCAACTGTGTTCCATGCAAAAAGAAATAAGAACGTTAAACCGTCTACCTTAAGGTCGATCTTTCGATACGCAGATAAGGCCTCGGGTTTAACAAAATAAGAAAATAAAACAAGTTGAAATTGTATAACTCAACAACAATCAGGTCGGTACTCCCGTACACGGAGAGAAAGTCCGATGAGTTATACGAAACACCAAAGAAAATAAAGCAGAACGTCAAACGAACAACAATCAGATCGATCTTTCGATACGCAGAGAAAGTCCGATCGTTTGACAAAATAAAGATTATCAAACAAGTTTAAATCTTTGCAAAATGAACACATGTATACACAGTGACTTCTTATCTTGAGATTTCACACTTATTTTTCTTTTTGTGTCATGAAATATGCATCAAGATGTTATCCACATGGTCAAGCATTAGTATTTAGTGTATATCACATCTGAATACTTTCTGATTTGCCGAGCCTACCAAGCATATCAAACAATGATCTTATGGCCCTTTTATCTACTCTATCCATGAGTCAGATACGTAAGCCAATGTACCATCATTTCCCAATGATCAAATTCTCACAATTTTATATATTGCATGTATTCACCTTCCTTCATTATATATTTGGCATGTATTCACTTTCTCCCCATAACATGCATTTTCTCAACTACTCCCCTTACGTACAATTCTCCCCCTTAAAATGAAAATTCTATTTTTGGATTTTCGTTTTACATAAAAAAAAAACTCTATTTTTGGTTTTTTTTTTAAAAAAAAAAACTTTGTAAACAAAGAAAAGTGATCAATCAACACGGATACGATGCAATTTTAGAATTCAGAAAATTTGAGGTTAGAAAGATTTATCATGAACATTTAAATTAAGCAGAACACTCCTCCATCAACAACTTTGCAATCGCCGATAGGTCTTCTAGAAGTACCTGCACACTGGTCAAACTAATTAGTCCAAAAATGACCCGAAGCGAATCGCTTCTGGTCGACCAGTGTCCTTGTTTTGCTTAGAAACCACCTTAGGTTTCCATTGTTGTTGTTTTGGTAATTCAGTTTTTGATGAAACAATCACAGGTAACTATGATGATGAACCTACATTTTGAGCTTTTGGAAACATTGGAACAAAACATTTTTGTTTATGATAAAATGTAGGCTCAACTTCATCAAAAACTCTGCCTTGTTCATCAAAGAACTTTGGTGTGGCAGGTTTACCAAAAACTGATTTCTTGTGAAATCTTTGGGGTGAATCAGCAGGTGATGGACATTCTTTTGCCATATGCCCTGAGCGACGGCAAATATAACAAATTCTTGTTGTGTTGTCCCATCTTTGATGTACCTGTGAAGAACACACATGAATATCTCGAACATGATCAGAATGAGAATCATATACCTGATGCCTGTGATCATGTACCCATTTGGATGTAGGGCTCCAAGATTGAGAACTTGCAGACGAAACTTGAGCTTTCACAAAGACTTCAGAAATCTTCCGAGCATCAACACAATGAAGTGGAAATTCTTTGTCAGAAAATAACTGATCCGAACCCTTGAGTTTGTAAAACCGCTCGGGTTGATGAAGATCAACGTAGGGAGGAATTCATTGTTTTTGTTTAGTTAACTTGTCTAGATTAGTTTCTCTGTAATTTTGATCTTTTGGTAAGTCAGCGAAACTACCGAGCGAAACTGTTGTTTCGCTCGGTATCTAGTTTAGACTGTCTCAGTGACAGTTTCGCTTGGCCAGCGAAACTGCTTCAACAAATTTCTTTCTAATACAATTCCTTCTTTCACACCAATACGAATTTCAAAACCTACAGAAATTCATGTTTCTCAAAAGAAGAAATCATCGTTAAAAACTAATGCAAAGATTTCAACTGATAAAACAAAGATGGATTTTGAAACCAATAGTGATTCTGATTCTAACACATCAGATTGTGAGGAGGAAAGGCTTTCAGAAACTTCCTCCTGCACAAGTCACAAATCTCACTGTTTCAGATGTGGTAAGGATGATCATGTTGTTAAACATTGCAAAGAGACATTAAATCGAACAAATCATGATAGATCCTTTGGCCACAAGGTAACCAGTTTTGTAAAACAATTCCTTGGGGGAAAACAGAAAGTTACAAATCCCGGAAATGCAAAAGTCTGGGTACCCGTTATTAAGTAATTTCTTGTCTTGTATTGCCAGGCACTCCCGAAGAACTCTACAAATAGCTATTGGCATATTGATTCGGGATGCTCTCGGCATATGACTGGGTTGAAAGACCTGCTTACCAATTACAGGATCGTGGATGGTGGATTTGTTTCTTTTGCAGGTGATAAGAGAGGTGGAAAGATGGTTGGACAAGGCGATGTGTCATATGGATCTCTTACTCTGGAGCAAGTCAACTATGTTCCCGAATTGCAGTTTAATCTTCTAAGTGTGTCACAAATCTGTGACAAGGATATTCCTGTGTTGTTCAAATCCAATGAATGTTTATTTCTCAAGCCTGAATTCAAAGTGCCCGAAGAGATGGTGGCGATGCGTGCACCTCGCATCAATGACACATATCTGCTGAATATGAAATCCACTGCATCTCACTCTTCGTCCATGACTTGTTTACTTTCAAAAGCTTCTGTATCTGAATGCTTCCTGTGGCATAGACGTTTAGGACACATAAACTTCAAAATTTTAAATAATCTTGTCAAAAACAATTTGGTCCGAGGTCTTCCATTTAAAGATTTTTCTGTCGTTGAAAAATGTCTTTCACGTGCCAAAGGCAAACAACATAAAAAGCCACATAAGCCAAAAGTGGAAAATTCTATTTCAAGTCCTTTAGAATTGCTTCACACTGATTTATTTGGACATATTAGTGTTCAAAGTCTGGGAAAAAGGTCTTACTGTCTTGTTGTTACTGATGATTATTCCAGGTACTCTTGGGTTAGGTTCTTGAAGCAAAAGAGTGACACGACTGAAGCTTTACAGAATATTATCCTGTCCGTGGAAAGCTCAAGAAGTAAGAAAGTCAAGGCAATCAGAAGCGACAATGGAACTGAATTTCGTAATCAGATCTTTGACTCTTTCTGTGCAAACAAAGGGATTCTTCGACAATACAGTGCTGCAAGAACTCCGCAGCAGAATGGAGTTGCTGAAAGAAAGAATCGCACACTCGTGGAAGCTGCTCGTACAATGTTGATTGAATCAAAGCTGCCGATTATCTTCTGGGCTGAAGCTGTAAACTGTGCGTCCTATGTGCTGAACCGTGTCCTAATCGTGAAAGACAAGTTGAAGACGTCATATGAGCTATATCATGGAAGGAAGCCACTGATCGATTTCTTCAAACCGTTTGGATGTTCGTGCACATTGCTGAATACCGAAGCTCAAATTACGAAATTTGGAGCCGTCTCTGATGAATGTTTCTTTATGGGGTATTCTTCTTCTCAAAAGGCTTATAGGGTTTATAACAAACGTACTCGCATTGTGCAGGAATCCTACTATGTTGACTGGCAAGAATCAAACACTCCCAACAACGGGTCTGGACCAGAATGGTTTTATGATTCAGATACTCTGTTCAAGTCATTCAATCTTCCTATCCTTGCTGAAGCAAATGATAATCCTCCTCTCGTCGTTATCACCCCTCACTCCGAAATTCAACAAAACCCATCCTCACCCTCACAGCCTACGCATCAACCCGACAGTCCATCTTCCTCTCATGAATTATCCCATCAAACCTCCGAACCCGCTCCCCTCAACCTTGACTCAAATTTCAAAACCTTAAAAGATCATCCGCATGACCTCCTCATTGGTTCTATTACGGATGGAGTGAGGACTTGTCATCAGTCTGGATTGATCAATGAATGCTTGTTCACATGTTTTCTGTCTCAGATCGTTCCTAAAAATGTATAGGAAGCTTTAGCAGATCCAAGTTGGGTGGACTCCATGCAGTCTGAGCTACAACAGTTCAGAAAGCTGAAGGTATGGCAACTCGTGGATCTTCCAGAAAACAAGGTTCCAATTGGTACAAAGTGGGTCTTCAGGAACAAACCAGATGATAGAGGTGTTGTGATCAGAAACAAGTCAAGACTCGTGGTTCAAGGTTTCTATCAAGAAGAAGGAATTGACTACACAGAAGTGTTTGCACCGGTTGCACGCATTGAGGCCATTCGTATTTTCCTGGCTCATGCTGCACACAAAAATTTCAAGGTGTTTCAAATGGACGTTAAGTGTGCCTTCTTATACGGGGACATTGATGAAGAAATCTATGTGAATCAACCTCCAGGCTTCGAAGATCATGAATTTCCTGACAAAGTGTACAAGCTTGACAAATCTCTCTACGGTCTACATCAGGCTCCCAGAATTTGGTACGAGACTTTGACGCAATATCTTTTGGGTAAAGGCTTTACACGTGGCTCCATTGACATGACGTTGTTTAAGAAAGAGGTCAACGGTGAAGTGCTGATCGTTCAAGTATATGTAGACGACATAATTTTTGGTTCAACAAATGAGAAGCTATGTCGCGAGTTTGAAGAAGTGATGAAGGAGAAATTCGAAATGAGTATGATGGGGGAAATGTGTTTCTTTCTTGGCTTGCAGGTGGAACAAAAACCAGATGGCATTCTCATTCATCAAGAGAAGTATATTCTGGAAATTCTGAAGAAATACAAGATGAACGACGCTTCTGCTGAACTCACCCCTTTCACATCTCAGACATGTTTAACTCCCGACAGTCAAGGAAAGCCGGTCGACCCCAAGTATTATCGATCAATGATTGGGTCTCTTATGTACCTCACAGCCAGTCGTCCGGACATCACTTTTGCCGTATGCTACTGTGCTCGTTATCAGGCTGACCCAATGGAATCTCATGAAAAGGCCGTCAAGAGAATTCTCCGTTATTTGAAAGGTTCATCAAGATTGGGTCTTTGGTATCCTATGGGTGGAAGCTTTGAACTTAACTCTTATTCCGACAGTGATCACGGAGGATGCAAGCTCGATCGAAAGTCAGTTTCTGGAGGATGCCAGTTTCTGGGGGAATGCTTGGTTTCATGGCAAAGCAAAAAGCAAACAACTGTCTCTTTATCCACCGGTGAAGCTGAATACATCGTTGCCTCAAGTTGCTGTTGTCAAGTGCTGTGGATTCAACACCAGATGATGGATTATGGAATCAACTTCCTTCATACTCCGCTGTTCTGTGATAACGAAGCCGCTGTTGGAATCTCCAAGAATCCGATTCATCATACAAGAACGAAGCACATCGAAACCAGGGTTCATGCAATCCGTGACGCTCAGGAAAAAGGGTTTATCGATGTTATTCCTATTGAAACCAAGGCCCAGAAAGCTGATATTTTCACTAAAACTTTTGATAAACCCCGATTTTATGAGCTTATTAAGATGCTGGGCATGATTTCCTTTTAAATAAATAATTAAAAAAAAATTGTTTTAAGTTTTTGTACATATTCTTTTAACTTTGTTTTATTTTAAATTGGTCTTATTTAGATCTGCTTGCTAAATTCTTGTTGTCTTGAAACAGGTGGCTGTCCCAGTTAAGCGTGTTGATTGGCTAAATCCCAAAATCAAGAAATCAATGATAACGTCATCTACATTCACATGATTTCTGGCCAATCATCACTCGACATGATCCAGGGAGTACTTTCGTTATATTTACCTTGCATTTCTCTCATAACTGCTACTAATGTCTTTATTGCTATCTTGTGGGGGAAATTGGGGGTAAATCACTCTAAACCTGCTTTAATCTCATGAAATCTTTCTCAAATATTTTCTTCGAAAGTGTCTCCTTTCAAGGGTTTTTCAAATTCGTGTCAAGTATCGATCGAATCATTTTGTTTTCTGTTTTCTTTTTTTTTAATTTGCTTATTGAAAAACCAAAAATAGAATATTTGTGGATTTTGGGGGAAAAATAAACTAATCTGAATATTCGGTAAATAAATAAATTCAAAAAATTCAAAAAAAATTCATAAATGAGAAATTGATCCGACCTTGTGAGAAATGATAATACATCAACATGCGTTATCTGCCGTGGATAGAGTAGAAATAAAAGCTGTATTGTGCTTGTATGATCCTTGGGTGTGCATGACTAATATGATATCTATGAGTAGGATATAAACATAAAGCTTGCCTGATATACTCTAGTTTTCATTTCTTGATAAGTGTTGCAAAGATTCTGAAATTAAGAGATGTTCTGATGTACGCATGCTTTGCAAATAAGGCTTTATGCCATTTTTACACTCAACTCAGTGGGTCTTCTTTGCGTGCTTGTGAAGCCGACCTGATCACCTGCTGATTGAGTTTCTGCTTTATTTTCTTGGTGTTTAGTATATATCATCGGACTTTCTCTGCGTGCCGATAAGGCCGACCTGATTGTTGTTGATATATACGCCTTCTGCTTTATTTTTCAATTTTTTATTTTCCTAAGTGCATCGGGCTTTCTCTGCGTGCTTTGCGGCCGACCTGATTGCTGTTCACTTAGGGTTCTGCTTTATTTTTGCATGAAACATCATGAACGTATATCTCATTTTAAATGGATAAAAGAAAAATCAAGATGAATATGATGATTTGTTAACTTCTTTGATAGAGTGAGGCTGAGTGATCAGTGCATGATTAATACACCTTAAGCATATCCAAAAATGTTAAATACTATTAGTGCATGCTTAATATCAATGTGATGCATTCGGGATCTACTTGACTTGCATGCTGATTAACTTTGAAATTGAAATGTGTATGATGCGTACTGGTTGATATGATCTCACGTTTGGATCTTTCTCAAAATTAAATAGAGTTAGTTTGTATAGTTGTTTTATATTTCTCATTGGAAAACTCAAAAAGATTTTCTTTCTGCGTTATTTTTTGATAAGATCGATACTTTGTGAATAGTTTGATGATTTGTGTGAGTTTGTCGGCATTTCAAAAGTTCAAAATCTGAAATGGGTCAAAATTGAAATTTTAGGGTTTTCAGCGAAACTACTGTTTCGCCTGCTTAGTTTCGCCGTACGCGCTCTCAGCGAACTTATACTTTCGTTATCGGCGAAATTAATCTGATTGATCAATGGGTCGAGCGAATCTGCTCTTTCGCTCAGGCGAAACTACTGTTTCGCCCGAGCGAAACTACGGGCGAAATTGTTTAAGTATTTATACTTTTGATCGATCTCTCTCGGTGATTATTCAAACCCTAACGAGAAAAACCTGCAAATTTCAAACTCTTTCGCGGAACTCAAATTCGCTTAAACTGTTTCATCCTATTCACCCATTAAACCGATATCGGTTGAAGGTACACTTTTTTCTTGGTAATCTATCTGGTTAATCGCATCCGAAACATCATTCTTTTGGGGGTTTTTGAGTGAATCGGTGTCAAGAAGTTCTCGGCATCCCAATCAGTTGTTAAAAATGTTTTTAAACCATCATTGAACTCATACTTGATGATATATTTGTCTTCTGTTGGCTTTAGTGTAAAAATGGTGCTTAAAAAACGATTTCTAGTTTTTGAATTTCAACAGTCGCGACCAGCGAAACTGCTTGTTCTTCAAGCGAAACTGAACGAAAGTTCAAATTCTCGAGCGAAACTGTTCAGCGATAATGCCAAAATGTCGCTGACAGTGTCGCCGTGATTCCCAGCGAAACTGCTGTTTCTCGGCGAAACTGACCTAGTCAGTGTCGCTTCGACCAATGTCGCGAATCTATCTGTTTCGCCGTATGCGACACTATGGTTCCTTAGCGAAACTATTGTTTCACAGCGAAATTACCATTTACTTTATTTTTTAATTTAATTTAATTTAAGTTTGGTTTAACTCACAAATTCTCGGTTTCATATGCAGAAAAATGTCGTCTTTAAAGCATGAGCTGCGAAGTAATGTAACCGCATATCTGGATGATAGATCAGAGAAGGCCATCGGTTTTAGAGATTGCATTGCATGGCTGAAAAAGTCGTGCATTTTTCATGCAATTTCTCACATGCCGATCATCGACGATAGGCACATTAGAGAATTCTGGCTGACTGCTGAGTATGATGTTAAAGCTAAACCTGAATGTATTCGAGCGAAGGTCATGCAGAAGAATATTGTGATCACAATGAAGACTATTGCTGAAGCTCTTAAGCTCGAGGAGGATGTCGGTGATGTAACCAAGTTGAAAGAACTAGATGTGTTGAGAGGTTTTGAGAAAGAGATGGGATATGAAGGTGGTGAGCTATGGAAGACCAAGAAGGAGATAAAGAAATCGCTGATGTCAAAGGAATGGAGATATATTGCTCATGTCTTCATTTCCTGCCTAGATGGCAGAAAAGGTGGGTCTGATGGATTGAATCTGAATTGGGCAGAGGCCATGCTGTTGGTGTGTAAAGGAAAGAAAGCCAACATTCCTCAAACAATCTTTGAAGCGATGGTTTCTAACATCCAAGCACTGAAAAAGTCAAGATGGCTCTTATATCCAAGATTTTTGCAGATGATCATTGAACACCTAGAGCCGGAATTGCCTAAGCTGGGGGTGGCTCTTATTGTTAACCCAATGCACCCAAGAATCTTATCCGACTGTGCTGCCAAGAGACCAGATTTTTCCGGATACACCACATACTTAATGAAGCATATGTACCCAGAGAAGAGGTATGAATACATTAAGAAGCTGATTGAAGATGAGAACAAGAGAAGAAATGATGGAAAGGAGAGTGAGAATGTGAAAGGGAAGAGGAAGCAATATGTGAGAAGCTCGGGCAAGGAACCTGCTGATGAAATCGAAGATGAGCTTGAAAATCTGGCACAACAAAGAATGAAATCTAAGCAAAAGCAGAGTGCCCAAACTGAAGAAGAAGCAAGGGCAACCAAGAAAAGAAGGGTTGATCCCAGGTCTGAGATGGATGAAGATGTTATCTGCGGTGTAAACACCTCATTGGCAAACGAATTGGGAATGATAAAGACAAAACTGGTAAATTCAGAGATAAGAGAAAAAGAGAAGGATAAGCAGATACTGAGCATGAATGAGATCATTGTAAAACAATCTTCTCTGATCAAGACATTGCTGGTAGAAATGAATGAAATTAAGAAGCATCTAAATTTGCCTAATCAAATGAGTGAAGCAGAGATTGAATCCCTGACTGATTTCACAAAGTCTACAACTGGAGAAGCAGGTGGTAGTGGCACTGGTGGAGCTGGTGTAAGTGGTTCAGGTGGGAATGAGGCTGGTGGAAGTGGTATTCCTAATGATGAAGATTTGGATGCTATAAACGTGAGTGATGTAAATTTGTACAGTTTTGAAACCGAAAAACAGCCTGAGATCGTCCAGGCACAATTCCTCCATCTAATTGATGAAAGCGATGAAGAGGTTGAGATTGATGATCGTACAGAGCCTGAAAGTTACTCTTTGAAAGAAAATTCTCTTATTTATCAAGCGAAGATAAGTTCTGTAAGTGAAGAGGTTATTGATTCAAGCAGAGATGAATGGTTTACCAAACCTGAGCTTGAAGATCAGACTCCTCTATTTCAAAACATTGCTCAGCCAAGGAGAAAAGAGTCTGATAGACATATCGTAAGCTGGAAGTTCAATGCTGATATTCATGCCTTTATGATTAAGAGAAGAGGGGGTAGCATCTCCTATATACACAAACGTGATAGCTTTAAGACCTTACCCAGATGGGATCTGAGGAGGTTGGCAGAGCTCCCCCTCATCGATGAAGAGCAAAGTGGAAGGGCTGTAAATTTGAAAAAGATGCTGCAACAGGCTGCAAAAGACGACTTTGTGTCTTATGGATTTATGAAAGGTGAAAGGAGGAAGTCCAAGACAGAAATTGATGAAGCGATCGGAAAGCCCAAGGTCTACCTAAAATTCAAACCAGCCAAGACTATGAACAAGGTCAGAATTCCAGACCAACAACCTTCACGGCTACAGTTATTTAAGAAATGGTTTTACGACAATCAAACCGGTGAGGCTGTCATCAGAATTGGAGAAGATGCTGAGATTAGACTGTTTGACCCTATGGAAGTCTTTTCTTTTAGCAACGATGATTTAAAGACCTTGTGCGAGAATCCTATCAGATATGGGGCTGGAGATGACACTACAGAAGAGGCAAACTTGTTTGTGAGAGTTACCAACAAAGCCCGGGGAACTATTAAAGAAATCAAGGATTTAGCACTGAAAGTAAGGGCTGATGAAGATAGAATGGAGGAGGACAGGGATCTGGCAAACCAGATGAACAAAACTTGGAGCGGTCTTGGAGAATCTTCTGAGCAAGTTGAAAAGCCTGCTGAATCCCCAGTTGCTAATGAGCCAATGGTTGTGGGGGAATCAGAGGCTGATGTCCCCGTTGCTGAAGAGTCTAATGTCTTGGGGGAAACTGATCTGAACAAAGAGCCAAGCCCAAGTGAAGCCGGAGCCGAAGAATGAAGAATCAAGAGGCTGAATCCCTCCCTAGGGGGAATATTGAAGATCAATGTAGGGAGGAATTCATTGTTTTTGTTTAGTTAACTTGTCTAGATTAGTTTCTCTGTAATTTTGATCTTTTGGTAAGTTAGCGAAACTACCGAGCGAAACTGTTTTTTCGCTCGGTATCTAGTTTAGACTGTCTCAGTGACAGTTTCGCTTGGCCAGCGAAACTGCCAGCGAAACTGCCTACTGGTTAGTATATATTGTCGCCTTTGTGCACCATCTTGTAACTTTTGCAACTTTGAGAACCCTAATACAGAAATCTTGATTATTGGTAAGTTTTGTGACGGCTAGGAGCATTTCATACTATCTTTGTAGCTTGTTTTCATCTCTTATCATTCCTTTGGTTCAAGTTGTGATTGTTCAATACTAGAAACCCATTTTAGCTATTGGAAATCATCTATTGTTGTTATTTCATTGGTTTTCTTCTCAAAACATCATCATTAGCAGTGATTAAGATCAGTGAGGACCAACAGTTGAATTTTATCAGCTTGAAAAACTTCCTTCTTCACTTGCTTCATCTTCAATTTCTTCAAATCATGAGATGATGACGCTAGAACCTTCTCAGCTTTGTTGTGCATCCTGTGAAAACCCAATCCTTCATGTTTTCCAGAAATCTTCTCCTCAGAAGAACAATGTCCATGCTTTGCTAATCGAGAAAATTCAGCTTTTACTTTAGTAACATTCTTTTGATCATAAAAGATCTGTTCATCAAACTCAGGTTGAGACAGAATCTTGTCACTAGAAGTAACTGACGTCTCATTATCAGTAGAAGATGAACCAGTCACAAACTTTGGTGCAGGAGAAACTTCAGTTTTCTTTTCCTTCTTCTTCTTAGTCTTCCTGTTCTTCTTCTTCGGCACAACTTTCTCATCCTCAACAGTAGATGACGAAACCTTTGAATAATCAAATTCGTCAACTTGTTCCTTCACTTCTTTGACAGCTTCTTTGATATGAGCAGGAGGTGATGCAGTCTTATCAAACATTTTCTCAAAATTCGCATCATTAGCTAAGAAGCTTGTGAAAACTTGAGAATTTGAAACATTATTAAGCAATCGATTAGCATCAAGAACTTGAACCTTCAGATCAGAAATTTTCTGTTGAGCCTCAGCAAATTCTTTTTCTTTAGCAATCAATCGCTTTGCAACCTTGTGAGTTTCAAATTTTTGCAAACGCAGATTATCAAGTCCTTCATGTAATTCCTTCTTCAATTTATCCTCGTTTCTCTTTTGAATCTCTAAATTTGCAGCTTGAACTTTATTAACATGAACTAACTCCCTCTTCTCATCTAACAATTTTTCCATGTCAACTTGATACGCTTCAATCTTAGCATTTGATTCTTCTACATTCTTTGTAAGCAGATCAAGTTTGACCTTTGATTTATCAAATAAATTCTGAAAATCAGCTGCTGTATCTTCCGCTTCATCCTTCCATTTCTTGACATCTTTTACCAACTCATCCTGTTCTTCACAAATCTTGGCTTTTGCAGCTTCAACCTCCCTTTTATCTTGCTTAGAAATTTCTAAAACCTCATTCAGCAAGTTGATCTCTTTAAGCAAACATTCATTCTTCAAAACCAATTCCTTCTCATTTTCCTTAGAAATTCCCAACTCCGAACTAATCATTTTGAAATCAGCAGTAACTCTCTTGACTTCTTCAACCAAAAATTCTTTTTCTTTCATCAAAGCTTCAATTTTAGTTCCAAACTTTTCAGGCTCAACAGCATCATATGAACTAGAATCAGAATAATAATCATCTTGGTCATGTGTGACAATTAATGCTGAAGTATCATATCCAAACTGTTGACCCCAATCATAAACACCATCATTTTGAGCCATCAAAGCTGTTGACTTGCTTGTATTACTAGTAGATGGTTGAGTAAAACCAGGCTTTGGTGATAGAGGAACACCAGACTTATTTGCAAGTTCCTGATGACATTCTTTGGCAAAATGTCCAAGCTGTTGACATTTATAACACTTCAATTTAGACTTATCAAATCCTAAGTGACCATTGAAATCAGATGAACCCATGTTATGCTTTTTGAAAAATCGTTTCGATCTTTGACCAAGCATAGCATAATGCCAAGCTAAATCTAATTCAAGCAATTGATCATCATCAAGTTCGTTAAGATCATCCCTTGTAATCTTGGCATCAGCAACATCTTTGATAATCAACCCAAATGAAGATGAAATTAAAAACAGGAAATGATGTTGGCATAATCATTTGTAGATTCTGCAGAAAACGCATTCTGATTCGAAAAATTTGGAATTGTAAAGCTACAACCCCGTGAAGATTTGTTATCAGAATGATCAGAAATTCTAGTCAAGAAAGCTGTACTTGGTGCAGAATTGAGACTTGGTTTAACTTTAGCATTCATGCTGGCTGTATTCTCACCATGATACAACTCAGGATGTTGCAAAGTAGCAGTTGATTTCTTGGAATTCAACATTCCATTTCTCGAGCATGAAGTTTTCCAGTAAGCTCGTGAAACGTCATTGTAGAATAATCCTTATCATGAGTGAGTAACAAAACATAATTTTCCCATTTTTCAGGTACCGCTTCCATGATCTTTTCCTTTAAATCCGCATCAGATTTTTCAATTCCAACAACCTTCAATTCACTAATCAAATGTGAAAATCTTGAAACTAGAGCAGTAATGTTTTCATTGTCATATATTATTCTGAAAATTATCAAATTCTTTGTTCAAAACTTTCTTTCGACTCTTCTTATAATCAGCATTTCCTTCACATCTTGCGGATAAGGCATCCCACAATTGCTTAGATTTCTTGCAAGTGCTAAATTGATGAAGCAATTCAGTAGGTAAAGCCATAGTAAGATAACCATAAACTTTCTTTTCAAGCTCATAACTTTTTCTTTCAGCAGCATCGAAATCTTGAATTTCTTTAAGATCTCCATCTTCCATTGGTCGTTCATACAATTTTCGAATTGGAATCCATAAATCAATGTCATTTGTGCTAACATAAGCAGAAAATCGTTTCTTTCAATTTTGGTAATCTTCAAGCTTCAACAATTTGGGAACTTTCTGACTTGTTCCGATTTCATTATCAAAATTCAGCATGGTTTGCATAGCACTTTGCATTGCAGCAAACACGTGAAATTCCGACATCGTTGAACAACTTTTAAATTCTGTTGGCCGAACCTGCTCCGATCCTAAAACCAAACTCCGAACCCTGTCCGAACCTAGAAACAAAGTCCGAACTTTATCCGAACTTGCTCCGAACAAAATGAACTGTCCGAACTCTTCAAACACACCAGTCTAGCACCGAACTACCTCCGAACCTTGACCGAACATGACTGAACTCCGAACTTGATCAAAATAATCCGAACTCTGATCGAAACAGCTCCGAACCCTCACCGAAGATAGACCGAACCTCAAGTTCGGAGCAGTTACTCCGAACCTGATCAGTAAACTCCGAACTTCGAATTCATTTTTCAAAAACGCGCAAAAATTGAATGATTTTGACGAAACTGGTTACTATGAGTCAGAAAAACCAATAGAAAGTGATTTAGGAACAGATTTAACACCAAACACTCGATAGAATTAATGAACCATGCGAAAACAAACTCGAGAATTACGAAAAACGCTTCAAAAATCCAAAAGTAGCAACCACAGATCAGTAGAGTGAACCAGAAAGCTCTGATACCACTTGAAAATGAGTGAGCATCGGATCGTCTACTCGATCTAGCTATTCGAACATCGAAACGTAATTAACCGATTGATATATTGATCAAAGCGAACAATTATAATCAGTAACACTCAGATACAGACTCAGAGAATACACACTCAGAAACACACACTTAACAGATCTTGCACGCTCAGAACTCTAGTTACAAAGACCAAACGTATATTTATACCCAGCTGGCCGAGCTTCGGCCGAACCTCAGGTTCGGCCAGTCCGAACTTCAGGTTCGGACCTAGATCGGCCAGACCTAGTTTGACTTGATCTTGAACTTGTAGATAAGTCTTACAGCCGTGAAAATTTCAAATTAGGGTCTAATCCACGTTTGTTTTGATCGTGTCCGTTAATTAGGGATCCACTGCGCCACGTCGTGGGGTAACATCCCATCACCCCTGCAACTTCTAACCTCCTTAAATATCAGCTTTAACCTCCCCTCTCTTCTCATTAACTTTTCGAGAGAAAAGGTTTCCATTGACGTCTCCGGCTTCCGACCTTCTCCGATCAGGTAATTTTTCGTTCCAGTCATTCCTTTTCTTTCTTTCCGATTATGACTCGCAAGAAGATTCGATCGGAGACCCTGGCCAAAAAGATGGGAATCGAGGATTTCCTCGATCAAAACTACCTGCAGAGTCGGGAATTAGAGACCTGCACCTTCACCGAAGCCGACATTGCTGCATTATCGTTGTCGGGTTTTCTTCCCTCTACCACTGAAATCAGAACCTTCGATAGAAGGCTTAGGTCGGATTTTAGTTCTGAAACATGGGTTTGCTTCCCGTTTACCCCTTTCTCCATGGGTCTGTCTTTTCCTTTCACCGGTCTTCTAGCCGAGTTCTTTGAGGCCACCGGCCTTGCTTATGCCCAAACCCTCCCCATCGTATGGAGAATCCTAGGCACCCTTGACCGTCTCAACAGGGAGTTCGATTCCCTGGTTGGGTTATCTGAATTAGCCCTGGATTACGAACTCAAGTCCCATGGTAGCAATCGGTTTTTGTTCAAGGCTTTGAACAAGGAGGTTCAAATGGTTCCTTAGGCTTCATTTCACGAGGAATGGAAAGGAAAATTTTTCTTTGTCAAGAGATCAACCATCCCAGGAGGGATGGGTCTTCCGATTAGGTGTAAAGTAGATGGTTGGTTCTCACCTGCATTAGGAATTAGGATTTTCTTTTTATTATATGTTATACAAATACTGACCTTGGATTTTTCTGTTTTGCAATGCCTAGCTTGAGTTGAATCGGCCCTGCAAATCCAGGGGCATTTGAGAGATTTGAGACATTCCTGACCATCACCGAGGACGACCGAGAGTTCAAGGCTGATCCCCACCAAGTTGCCTCCTTCACTTCTCATAGCATGTCTAGTTGTAAGTGTACTGGTACCCTGCTTTTTGTTCCTTGGACTTTGTCGATTTCTCATGTCTCTGTTCTTCAGCTGCCGCTACTCCCATCAACCTCGAGGATGTTGACCTAGATGCTTTTCTACTGGGTGGACCTGAACAGGATATCCAAGTCCTGGCCTCCGTGAAGGCCGAGCCCATGTCTGCCCCCAAGGCTCCTTCTTCAAGGACCTCGGGCACAAAGCGTATGACCAGGGCTGCCACCGCTGCTCCTGCCCTGCAACCCCTGGAGAACATGGACGCTGCTGGACTGCTCACACATGTTGAAGCCTCCTCTCGCCAAGTAAGTTAATCCTGGGTAACTCTGAATTTTCTGCATAGTTAAACCATTCAAGGTCTAAAATGTTTAATTAAATTACATCTTCTTGCAGATTGCTGGGCGATTCTTTGAGTTGGTCCGGGCTGCTGAAAAACGTGCCCAGGATGCTGAGTCTTCAGCCAGGAGGGAGGTCACTGCTTTGAATAAAGAGTTGAACCTGAACAGGGCGGCGGCCAACAATAACCTGGGGCTGGTGCAGGACCTGGAGAAGAAGGCTGTGGATGTGCGGGCTGATCACGAGGCTGCCTTGGCTGCAAAAGGTGACGAGGGCAGGCTAATAGCCCGCATCTCACTCCTCCATTGCAGGTTGGAAATGGCTAAGGAGGCCAGGGACCTGGGGTTTAAGAACCCCAAATGGGATGTGACTGGATGGGCAGCCAAAGTGCGCGAACTAGGCGCAACCATCCCTACTGGGTGTGACCCTGAAGCTGACCCTGGAACCAGTAAGGGCACCCCATCCAAGGGCTCTGCTGATCATGCCATGGACATCGATCAACCCAAGGAGGGGGATGTGCCAGCCCAGGAGCCCAAGGCAGTAGAGGAGGTACCGGTGGAGGAAGCCAAGGATACGACCCAGGATGCAGTCTGAAGGTTGGGGGTCGTCTTCTCGTTTTTTGTGGTTCTTGTTTAAAAACAATTTTAATTTTCAGTTTGTGATGTGATGCCGGTTGATGTTTCCCGGTTTTTTGTTTAAGACAATATGCCCCACCCCTGGATTATGAATCCAGGGTTTTTGATATGCCCCCATCCTGGGGTGGCCGGAGCTTTTCCGGGCCCAGGATGGGTCTTTAAATATAACTGCCGTTAATTACATGTTTGTGTTTGAAATATTTGAAAAATACTTGCTAATGCGTGGAATCATTCTAGGGTTTACCTTAGTATTCTTGGGTTGCCCCCAGGATTTAGGACTCGTGGCTTCAGTAGATTGGTGAATGTTCCCTATCATATGAACATAACAATTAGAATTAACTAGCCAGGTAGTTAATTTACTTAGGTTTCAATCGTTATGGCCCTGGATTATATCGATAATCCTGGGTCACTAGGTAATCTTTAATGTTATTTATGGGGTCATGCCTGGTGCCGTACTGGCAAACTAGGGATTTCCTCTTAGTCGTACTGATTGACTAGGGCATGTCCTCGGAAACTTAAGTTGGTACGTCAGCACCAATCCATCTTGATAACGTGTTAATCGTTTTAAACCTTAAGGGATCCGCATATGTCCCTGGATTGGGAGGTTGCCACCAATGCTATTAACACGGATGATCCCAGAATCCCATGGTTTCATACTTGGATTACGTGCGTCTCGGGCGAAGCAAAAATTGACACGTGCGTCCCGGGCGAGGCGTGATAGCCTATATTCGGATGGAGGAAGCTTAGTCCTCAAACCTTAGGAGTGGGTTTAGGCCTTACCCAACACGGAAGTGAGATGACCAGTCTCATACTTAGGAGACACATGCTGATTATCCTTAGCTTGGTGAATTATGAGTGCATTTTGTCCTGTGTACCTTGGATTTTTGACCATCCTGCATTTTGGGTACCCTGAATCCTAGGATACCCTGGATTCTGAGTAACCCAACTGACGAAACATAAATCTTAGTGTATTCAGGGCAATGAATAACAACTTCAGATAAAATGTAACGTGTAACTGATGTTAATAAATAAATAGTGAAGGTAAAACATATAAGGGAATGAACGAAATAAATTAAGTGAGAGGGACTGACCTGGATTTCCAGCATGAGTTTTAAAATCAAACACATACCTGGGTAGCTGAATCCTGGGACAGCAAGCCTTACATGAAATATGCCTTCAAGTGTATCGCATTCCAAGGTCGTGGTAGTAGTTCTCCTTCCATATTAGCTAGCCAATATGCCCCCTTACCAGCCTCAGAGTCAATCAGGTAGGGACCTTCCCATTTAGGAGCCAACTTTCCATCCCCTGGATTTGTTGTATTCTGAAATGCCTTTCTAAGGACTAGATCTCCCACTTTAAACCTTCTGATCCTCACATGTTTGTTGTAAGTCTTGGAAATTCTTTGTTGATACGGTGCCATCCTCCAAGCCGCTTGATCTCTCAGTTCATCCAGGATATCTAAGTCTTCAACCAGGGACTGATCATTCGAATCCTGGGTCTGACCACTGACCCTGAATGTTGGGACCACCATTTCTGTTGGGATAACTGCTTCAGTACCAAAGTGTGACACCCGGCCCAAAAATCAGGTCAACTCTCTCTCCGTTGACTTTTGTTGACTTTATTTATGTGATAATTATGTGATTTCTGTTTTCTAAACTGCATAATTAACCATGTTTAGTTAAATGATCAACCGACTTAAATTTCGCGTTAGATAACTGTGATATATGAACGTTTCATGTTATTATTAATGGAACTTTAATAATAAGAAATTAAATATAAAAATTGACATTTTATATTTTATCAAACTAATATAAACTGTTGAAACGTTTTATGAACTCAAAATGTAATACGAACGTTACGTTGTCAAGACTTAGCCAAACGTCCAAACCTTTTAGCCTATTGGGCCCGGTAAGCCCAATAAGCCCAAATCAACCCGGATCGACCCGAAAATTTAACCGAAGGTTCGCCTTGACGCACCGAGCATTTTGCCCGAACCGGAAACCCGACCCGCGGCCCAGATCGTATTGGGCCGTAACCGGCCCAAACCCATTTCCCTTTCGGCTCGCGGCCCAACCCAAGAACCGAATGGGCTTCGGCCCATTCCCCCTCCTTATCTCGATTGGGCTTCGGCCCAATTGTAAACAAAGTAATATTAAATTGTTTAAGCCCACTAGTTTTTATAAAAGTTAATCCCATTTCTTTAACCCACTAATATTTTATAAAACTTGGGTTAACAACGTTTATAAAAATAAAAACCACCATTCATTTGGATTAATTAAACTTGGGCTATATTTTAAAAAGTTATAATTTTTATAAACTCCTAACCACCATTTATTTTATAAAAGCTCCCAATTATTTAACTAGCTCAAGCCAATGTTTATAAAATAAAACAACCTACTCATGGTTTGAGTTAGGGGGCTTGAGAGTGTGACAACACCACATTAACAAAAGGTTAATACACCTAATTTGGATTATAAAAGGGAGACCAAGTCTCACCTTGTCTCCCCACACCCAACCAAACAAACACTCACTTCTCTCTCCCTCTCCCTCTTGGTTCGGCCGACCACCACCGCCAACCACCACCCACCGTCGGCTGCCACCGCTCCTGCCGCCGAGAACCACCACCACCGGCCACCGGAAAACCACCACCACCATCCGATTCTCCTCCTCTTTTCTTGTGAGTTCTCTAACTCACTTCTCCTTGCATCTTTACACCCAAGGATCACCCTACAAGTCTTGACAACTAAAAACCAACTCTTGCAACTAAACTTTGGAATGCTTGTGTTTGGATGATCAACTAACAAAACTCACTTCTTAATCTCCTTTCTTTCAAGATCAAGCACTTTGTTGGTGCATTTTAAATGCTTAAAGATAGCCAACAAGTGTGGTGAAACACACTTATGAAATCCAAGGAAAGTAATATGGTGTGCACCATGAATCTTGTTTATGAAACCTTGGTTTCATAAGTTAGTTGATTTCAAACAAACCTCTAAGCCTCTTCATATAAAATAAATGCTAACCCATACATGTTTACATTATTTGTCCTAACACAAAAGTGTTAGTTGATTGTTTATATTTAATTGTCCTAACATGAAAATGTTAGTTGATTGTTTATATTTAAATGTCCTAACACCAATGTGTTAGTTGATTGTTTATTTATATTTAAATGTCCTAACACCAATGTGTTAGTTGATTGTTTATTTACATTTATAAAGTCCTAACACCAATGTGTTAGTTGATTGTTATCTATGTTTATATATGTTACATGTTAAAACAATATAAAAACAAGATGAAATGGTTAAACAAATGTTACATATGTAACCTATGACTAAAACAAAAGAATATTACTTGATTTGGAAAATCAACACATTAAATATGTGTTCAAAGACAAAAAGAATAAATATAGATTTTGTTACTAAAAATGGTAAGAATAATATTTATGTCAAATGATTAATTTGACATAAATTCTTGGATTTATTACAAGTTTTTAACCTTCCTAAAACTTTGGAGATAAATGGATTATTCTATAAAAATGTCACTTGTGAAAACTAAATATTTTTATAAGGATTTTTATAAAAATAAATCAAAGGCAAGCTTTTGACTTTAAATGTTTCTATGGATTTTTATGAAATCAAAGTAACCAAGAATGGACTTACATTTATTGGGGATTTTAAATAAAAATCAAGTTTCTATAAAAGACAAATTTATATAAATCCAAGTGTCGTTACAATGTTTTGAAAATACTTTTGATAAAACTATATATTTCATGCAAATGAAATATTAAACGCTTTCGAAACATGAATGATTAAATGATAAAGACTTTAAATGTTTTCTTTAAAAGATTTACGTTTTAAAATAGAGCAAACGTTTAATAATTATTTCGACAAATAATTATTTGCAAATGATATAAACTATGTTTTGTTCACCAAAGAATTTTTAATTATAATTATTTAATATAATTATAACTTGCAAGATTAACAAATCAGATGAGTAATTATTTACTTAAAATAATTATACGAACTTGTGAGGGTAATAATAAACATTATTATTATTTTAAACTCAATATTCAAGACTTGGTTGAATTGTTAAAAATGATTAATCTTTGGTTACATTTATTTAACATAAATATAAATCATCACCGAACGTATTTGTTTGATAAATACAAGTTAACGGGTTTTCAAAGATACAAACGGATTAAAACGTCAAGACTTGACCGGTATCACTTGGGTGACTTTTGTTACTCCAATGATCATAAGACCTTATACACATGTTTATTTAATTATTTAGGACGTTACGTGCTACCGTTCCTATTCTGCTAAATATCTGCTACCTGCTGATTCAGTGAGTTTCACGGCCCCTTTTCCTTTTAACTGTTTTATACTTTGGGGGAGAAATCATGAAATCTGATAAATGCTTTTTACTTAATATTATGGTTTATCTGTTAGCCGTATGACTACTTGTTCTCTTACTGATTGCCCAACTTGGTACATTATCGTTATAAACGTTTGTACAACCGTATCCCACCATTAATTGATTTCAATTAGTTCTGTACGAAAGGATAGCTAGTGAATAGATTTATTTGGGTTGACAACCCTACCCTAACTGGTAGCTCCAGTTCTGACTCCGGATTGTCTGGGGGTACACGTCAGTTATTCTGCTCTGTTTAACATCTCTGGGCAAGAGATGCTGGGTGGGTAAACCGTTAGTATTTGAAATCAAGGTTCAGGTGAGATCATGCAACCACAACGGTAAACCAACGTAATATTTAAGTATACTGAAAACTGTTTTACAATGATTAAACTGTGAGTCTTAAACCTGTGAACCTCACCAACTTTATGTTGACCTTTTAAACTCATGATTTCTTAGGTAATTGACGCAACTCATGAAGACATGCAAATGGGGGCTTATGTACGCTATCGGACCTGCTTAACGGAGTCATAGTCCCGACTATCCAAATAAACCGATTTATGCTTTTAATATTAATTTAAGACTTATTGTTTTCAAATTGTAAGACATTATCGTTTCCACTATCTTTTCCGCTGCAATGAAATGAAGTAATGTTTTATGAAGTTTTAATTTATTAGAAGTTGTTCTATGTATCCTCGACTATGATTCCATTCTCGCTCACACCCGAAACCGTTGACCGGGGTGTGACAAATTGGTATCAGAGCCGTGGTTATAGCGAACCAGGATAAACGAACAAAACAAAACTGAACCTGGACTATAACCCACTCCGAAGCTACCATTTGCATGCAAGGCCTCATCCTCGAGATGTTTACTTAAGCTAGTTAAAGTGTTACTTATGTGTTAATTATGCCTTACTTCCTTGCTTTAGTTTTATGCCTTTATGATGATTACTGATCACTGTTTCCTGTTGGAATATTTTCGCAGAGATGACTTCGAAAGAGGTTATTTGCGTTGCCGATTCCAGTGAGGAAGCAAGTGTAGAGTATACTCCATCACCAGAGGACCCGACACCGGTGGACTACACACCATCGCCTGAGGATCACGTACCATCTAGCCCCGAGACTGAGGGAGCTACCGTCGGTACCATTCGTGAGACATTCCTCCCTCGTGGTTTCCTGAGCCCTATTAGACGTAGGACCTCTGACGATACCTCCGACCACCTTGCTCCCACCGCCACTGCTGGCGGTGTGGCCCCGATGAGTGCCTCGAGCACCGCTGATCCTTTCACAGGCCGTGACCGGTCTGTGAAGACCTATGTCGCCACACCTGGTGGCGGCAGACGGGGATTCACCCCGGGAAGGGCACCTGGCCCATCCCGGACTCGGGAGGTTGGACGCACCCATGATGAGCCTGCGCCCAAGAGGCGATATGTGTTTGAGTTGCCCCATCTTGCATGGATGCCAGGCCAGGTCCAGCACTGGCGGATGATCGAGGAGTTCCCGAGCTGTTATGCTCGTGGAGAGTCCTCACTTCCTGACCCATCCCGTCGTGTACCTTTAGGGATCTCGCCATTCACAGACGAGCCGATATCTGATACAGTACCACTCTTAGTTGCTCGTCTGAGGCGTATAGAGACCGACCTAGGGGAGCTTGACGCGGATGTCCGCCAGTTACCTACCACCCCTGAGATGACCCGCCTTAGGAACCAGATGTCTGCGTTGATCGGACGCATGGGCGATACTGATAGCGCCATGGGGTCCCTTCACGCCAACATGACTGGAGTCAGCATGGCCACCACTGATCTGCTCCTCTCCCATGAGAGCCTGCAGAGGAGAGTCGCAGTGCTGGAGTTTGTATCCGGACGACTCCTCGCCACCCTCCATGCCATGACTCATGCCCCGCCCTTTTACTACATGCCTCCTGGTCCTCCACCACCCCCACCAGCATTCTAGGTAGATGTGACCTAATATCTTTTGATAGCCATTTTACGGATGAAACATGTTAACTTTTATTATGATCGGGACTGCGAGCCCATGATGAAATTTGTTTATTTTGGATGTGTTCTATCTGTAATATGGTAGAAAACTATGGATGTAATGTGAATGATGTTTAATGGTATGTTATCTTGTGTTATGAAATTATTGTTATCATGTTATGGTTGTGTAGTTTATATTTTTATGATTACTATGACACGTTATGTTATTTTATCCTTCCGTTCATCTCACGTTTCTTGGTTGTGTTTGCGTGAAAATGTTTTGGCAATTGATGTATGTCGTGGCAGTTATTCTCGAGCATGTAATAACCCCATTTACATATTATCTAAAATTTTCTTTATGTTGTAACTTAAAGAGAAATCATGCCACCGAGACGCCGAACCACCAGGAACGCTTCACCTCCTCCGCCCCCTCCTCCTATGACTGCCGAGGAAATCGAGGAGATGATTGCTAATTGCGTAGCAGAAACTGTTGTCGCCGCTGAAACCCAACGTCAGAACGACAATGGGGCACGCGGTAAGAACGAACTAACCAATGTTAGAAAAACACTAGACTACAATTTTCCTAAATTGTATTCAACGTTTCAACCTAACAATTGCAGGCCCTCGTGAATGTTCATACAAAGACTTTATGAACTGCAAACCCGCGAATTTCAAGGGTTCTGAAGGCGCTGTTGGTTTAGTTCGCTGGTTTGAGAAATGGAGTCCGTCTTCCGCATAAGCAACTGCCCTGAGCAGTACATGGTCAAGTATTCCACATGCGCACTGACTGATAGCGCACTGACTTGGTGGAATTCCCATGCTGATGCTATGGGAACTGATTTGGCATACGCCATGACATGGGACGAACTCAAACAACTGCTTCGCGATGAGTATTGTCCTAGAGAAGAGCTTCAGAAACTCGAAGCTGAGTTCTGGAACCTATCCATGAATGGAGCCGATGTTGCTGGCTATACCAAGAGGTTCCGTGAGCTCGCTCATCTCTGTCCGACCATGATCACTCCCCTGTACAAGAAGATCGAGCGGTACATCTGGGGACTTGCACCCCATATCCAGGGAAATGTCCTTTCCTCAAATCCTCAGACTTTTCAGGATGCTGTGCGCCTGGCACACAACCTGATTTACCAAGCTAACCGTCAAGGTGTGAACCTTGGCAAGAAACAGTCTGAGAGCAAGACCCCTGAAGCCAGTACCACACCCCCTACAAACAAGAAGCCTGACAACAAGAGAAAGCGCGGATTCTGGAGGAATCGCGAAGAAAAGACCCCTGCTAAGGAAACCGAACCCACAAAGGTCTATGCTGCTACAACCCCTACCCATGTTGTCCGAAAAACCGGTTACACCGGTGATGCACCTCTGTGCAACAAATGCAACCTCCACCACACACTCGATTGTGGAAATGTCTACTGCAACATTTGCAAGACCAAGGGACATGTGGCGCGTGACTGCCCGAAACGCACGTGCTACGGTTGTGGAAACACCGGACACTACAAGAAGGACTGCCCTAAGGCAAAGAACCAGGATGCTAATCAGGCTAGGGGAAGAGCCTTTGTGATCAATGCCGGAGATGCTCGCCGTGATCCCAACACGGTGACGGGTACGTTCCTACTAAATAATCATTATGCTTCCGTTTTGTTCGATACTGGTGCTGATAGAAGCTTCGTGTCTACCGAATTTGGCCAATTACTTGAAATTACCCCTGTTGCCTTAGACACTAAGTTCACAGTAGAATTAGCAAACGGAGAATTAGTAGAAACTGGTATAATCTATCAAGATTGCTCACTAGTACTCTCCGACCATTCCTTCAGCATTGATTTGATGCCTGTAGAACTAGGAAGTTTTGATGTTATCATTGGCATGGATTGGTTATCAAAGAACCATGCGGAAATTGTGTGCCATGAGAAAATAGTTAGGATGCCTCTCGCAGATGGCAACACTCTAAACGTGCAAGGCGAAAAGAGTGGAACCAAACTAAATCTCATATCTAGTATGAAGGCACGGAAGTTCCTTCGTAAAGGATGCCATGCCATACTAGCACACGTGACTGAGAAGAAACCAAAGGAGAAACGTGTGGAAGATGTTCCTGTTGTCCGCGAATACACGGAAGTCTTTCCTGAAGACTTGACAGGCTTACCACCAACGCGACAAGTAGAGTTTCGCATTGACTTAGCGCCAGGTGCCGCCCCCGTAGCTAGATCTCTGTACCGTCTAGCACCTTCCGAAATGCAAGAGTTATCTAGCCAATTACAAGAATTGCTAGATAAGGGCTTCATCCGTCCAAGCCACTCTCCATGGGGAGCACCCATGCTATTTGTCAAGAAGAAAGATGGCACATTTCGAATGTGCATCGACTATCGAGAATTGAACAAGCTAACTGTGAAGAACCGTTACCCGCTTCCTAGGATCGACGACCTATTTGATCAACTTCAAGGATCGAGCTTCTACTCTAAGATCGATCTGAGATCAGGATACCATCAACTCAGAGTTAGAGATGAAGATGTTTCGAAGACAGCGTTCAGAACACGCTATGTTGGTCCTCACTGATCTTAATCAGTGCTAATGATGGTGTTTTGAGAAGAAAACCAATCAAACAACAATAGATGATGATTTCCAATAGCTAAAATGGGTTTCTAGTATTGAACAATCACAACATCAACCAAAAGAATGATAAGAGATGAACAAAAAGCTACAAAGATGTAATAGAAAGCTCCTAGCCGTCACCAAACTTACCAAAAATGTAGAAATCTGTATTAGGGTTGAGAATGTTGCAAAAGTTACAAATGAGAGCACTAAGGCTACTATTTATACACATCAGTAGACAGTTTCGCTGGTAGTTTCGCTGGCCAGGCGAAACTGTCACTGAGACAGGCTAATCTAGATACCGAGCGAAACAACAGTTTCGCTCGGTAGTTTCGCTAACAACCCAAAATACCAAGATTACAATTAAGCTAATCTAAACAAGTAGACTAAACAAAACTATGAATTCCTCCCTACATTGATCTTCAATATTCCCCCTAGGGAGGGATTCAGCCTCTTGATCTTCATTCTTCAGCTCCGGCTTCAATTGTGCTTGGCCCTTTGTTTAAATCTGTAGTCTCTGATTCCCCCAAAACAGTTGGCTCGTTAGCAACGGGGACATCTGCCTCTGATTCCCCCAAAACAGTTGGCTCATTAGCAACGGGGACATCAGCTGGCTCCACAACCTGCTCAGATGATTCTCCAAGACCGCCCCAGGTTTTGTTCATCTGGTTTGCCAAATCCCTATCTTCTTCCATTCTGTCTTCATCAGCCCTAACCTTTTGTGCTAAATCCTTGATTTCTTTGACAATCCCCTGGGCTTTGTTGGCAACTCTCATAAACAGATTTGCCTCTCCAGCTGTGTCATCTCCTGCCCCACATCTAATTGGATTCTCACACAAGGTCTTCAGATCGTCGTTGCTCATTGAAAAGACTTCCATAGGATCAAACAATCTAATCTCAGCATCTTCTCCAATTCTGATAACTGCCTCACCGGTTTGATTATCATAAAACCATTTCTTGAATAACTGCAGCCTTGAAGGTTGTTGATCTGGAATTCTGACCCTGTTCATTGTTTTAGCTGGTTTGAACTTCAGGTAGACTTTGGGCTTTCCAGTCGTTTCATCAATTTCAATCCTTGACTTCTTCCTTTCACCTTTCATATACCCAGCGGACACAAAGTCGTCTTTCGTAGCCTGTTGCAGCATCATTTTCAAATTTATTGCCCTTCCACTTTGGTCTTCATCAATAAGGGGGAGCTCTGCCAACCTCCTCAGATCCCATCTGGGCAAGGTCTTGAAGCTATCATGTTTGTGTATATATGAGATGCTGCCCCCTCTCCTTTTAATCATAAAGGCATGAATAGCTGCATTGAATTTCCAACTAATGATGTGACGATCAGACTCTTTCCTTTTCGGTTGTGAAATATTTTGGAATAAAGGAGTCTGATCTTCAATTTCAGGCTTGGTGAACCATTCTTCTCTTCTCAACTCAATTACTTCTTGACTTACAGAGCTGATCTTTGCTTGGTAGGTCAGGGAATTTTCAGTCAAGGAATAGTTCTCAGGCTCTGAAAGATCATCAATTTCAGCCTCTTCATCACTTTCATCAATAAGGTGGAGGAATTGTGCTTGGACGATCTCTGGCTGTTTGTCTGTTTCAAAACTATAAAGATTTATATCACTTACATTGATTGCATCAAGATCTTCATCATTTACAGCACCACTACCACCAGCTTCTTCATTACTACCATTACCACTTCCACCTGCTCCTCCAGATCCACCAGTACCACTACCACCTTCTCCTCCTGTTGTAAACTTTGAAATGTCAGTCATGGAGTCAATCTCAGCTTCGCTCATCTGAATAGGTAGACCCAGATGCTTCTTAATCTCATTCATATCTATCAGCAGGGATTTAATCATTGAAGATTGCTTCACAATAATCTCATTTAGTTTCTGGATCTGCTTATCCTTCTCCTTTTCTCTAATCTCAGAATTGACAAGCTTGGTCTTGATCATCCCTAGTTCATTGGCCAAGGAGGTATTTACACCTCGAATGACATCTTCATCCAACTCTGATCTGGGATCAACCTTTCTTTTCTTGGTTGCCCTCATTTCTTCATTAGCAGTGGCACTCTATTTTTGCTTTGACTTCTTTCCTTGTTGTGCCAGATTTTCAAGCTCGTCTTCAATTTCATCAGTTGGTTCCTTTCCAGAGCTTCTTACATATTGTTTCCTCTTACCCTTAACATTCTCACTTTTTTTCCCGTCATTTCTCCTTTTGTTCTCAGATTCAATCAGCTTCTGAATATATTCATACCTCTTCTCAGGGTACATGTGCTTCATCAGGTAGGTGGTATACCCAGAGAAATCAGGTCTCTTAGCAGCACAATCTGATAGAATCCTTGGGTGCATCGGATTTACAATGAGAGCCGCACCCAGCTTTGGTAACTCCGGCTCTAAATGTTCAATTATCATTTGTAGAAACCTCGGATACAGTAGCCATCTTGACTTCTTCAGTGCTTGAATGTTTGAAACCATTGCATCAAAGATTCTCTGAGGAATGTTGGCTTTCTTTCCTTTACAAACCAACAGCATGGCCTCGGCCCAGATCAAATTTAAACCATCAGAACCACCTTTTCTGTCATCCAAGCAGGAAATGAAGACATGAGCGATATATCTCCATTCCTTAGACATCAAGGACTTCTTAATCTCTTTCTTGTTCTTCCATAACTCACCACCTTCGTATCCCATATCTTTCTCAAATCCTTTCAAAACATCCAGTTCCTTCAGCTTTGTTACTTCACCAACATCATCTTCGAGTTTAAGAGCTTCAGCTATTGTCTTCATGGTGATCACAATATCCTTCTGCATAACTTTAGCTCGGATGCATTCTGGTTTGGCCCTAACGTCATATTCAGCCGTGAGCCAGAATTCTCTGATATGTCTTTCGTCAATTATCGGCATATGTGAAATGGCATGAAAGATGCACGACTTCTTCAGCCATGCAATGCAGTCTCTAAATCCGATGGCCTTGTCAGTTCTATCATCCAGAAATGCAGTTACGTTGTTTCGCGGCTCGTGCTTTAAATTTGACATTATCTGCGTATGAAACCGAGATTTTGTGAGTTAAAAAGGATTTAAAATTAAATTGAATTTAAAAGGATAGTTTCGCTGCGAAACAGTAGTTTCGCTTAGAAACCATAGTGTCGCGACACGGCGAAACCAATAGATTCGCGAGATGGTCACAGCGACACTGACGAGGTCAGTTTCGCCGAGAAACACCAGTTTCGCTGCGAGACTGTAGTTTCGCCGAAGGCGAAACAGCAGTTTCGCTGGGAATCACAACGACACTGTCAACGAAATTTGGGCATTATCGCTGAACAGTTGCGCTCGTGATTTTGAACTTTCGTTCAGTTTCGCTTAACGAACATGCAGTTTCGCTGGACGCGACCTTTGAAATTCAAAATTTTGGAAAACGATTTTAAGCCTTGTTTTGCATTTAAACCAACGATTGAGCAATACAACAGTTAAACACACACAATGAGGGTTCAAAAACACTTTTTAACATCAGTTTAATGGTGCCGAGAACTCTTTAATCGCCGAATCACTTTAAAACCCCCAAAAGGTTGATGTTTTGGATGCGATACACATGAGAGATGATCATAAACACACGAACCTTAAACCGGTTATCGGTTAAATGGATGAAATCGATGAAATAGGTTGGGCGAAAAAGGAGTTTCGCGAGTGGGTATGTTGCAGGTTTCTCGTTTAGGGTTTTCAGAAAAAATGACCGAGAGTTCTCGATGAAGGGTATAAGTACCTGGGCAGTTTCGCCCGTAGTTTCGCTCGGGCGAAACAGCAGTTTTGTCGAAGCGAAAGAGCATATTCGCTCGAACCTTTTGATCAAACAGATTAATTTCGCCGACAACGAAAGTATAAGTTCGCTGAGTGCGTGTACGGCGAAACTAATCAGGCGAAACAGCAGTTTCGCTGAAACCCTAAAAATTCAATTTTGACTCATTTAAGATTTTGAAATTCTTGAAATGCCGACAAACTCACACAAGCATCATACACTTCACAAAGTATCGATCTTATAAAAAATAACGCAGAAAGAAAATCTTTTTGAGTTTTCCAATAAGAGATGTAAAACGACTATACAAACAAAATTTATTTAATTTTGAGAAAGATCCAGACATGAGATCATATCAACCAATACGCATCATACACATTTCAATTTCAAACTTAATCAGCATGCAAGTCAAGCAGATCCCGAATGCATCACATTGATATTAAGCATGCACTAATAGTATTTAACATTTTTGGATATGCTTAAGGTGTATTAATCATGCACTGATCACTCATCCTCACTCTATCAAAGAAGTTAACAAATCATCATATTCATCTTGATTTTTCTTTTATCCTTTTAAAATGAGATATACGTTCATGATGTTTCATGCAAAAATAAAGCAGAACCCTAAGTGAACAGCGATCAGGTCGGCCGCAAAGCACGCAGAGAAAGCCCGATGCACTTAGGAAAATAAAAAAAATGAAAAATAAAGCAGAAGACGTATATATCAACAACAATCAGGTCGGCCTTATCGGCACGCAGAGAAAGTCCGATGATATATACTAAACACCAAGAAAATAAAACAGAAACTCAATCAGCAGGTGATCAGGTCGGCTTCATAAGCACGCAAAGAAGACCCACTGAGTTGAGTGTAAAAATGGCATAAAGCCTTATTGCAAAGCATGCGTACATCAGAACATCTCTTAATTTCAGAATCATTGCAACACTTATCAAGAAATGAAAACTAGAGTATATCAGGCAAGCTTTATGTTTATATCCTACTCATAGATATCATATTAGGCATACACACCCAAAGATCATATAGGCACAATACAACTTTTATTTCTACTCTATCCATGGCAGATAACGCATGTTGATGTACTATCATTTCTCACAAGGTCGGATCAATTTCTCATTTTTTGAAATTTTTTTTGATTATTTATTCTTCCCCCAAAATCCACAAATACTTTATTTTTGGATTTTCAATAAGTAAAACTAAAAACAAAACAAAATGATTCGATCGATACTTGATACAAATTTGAAAAACGCTTGAATGGAGACACTTTCGAAGAAAATATTTTGACAAGGAATCTGCTTCGAATGCATGAGTGAAAGGATATAATTTGAGAAAGATTTCATGAGATTTAAGCAGGTTTAGTGAGATTTACCCCCAATTCCCCCACAAGATAGCAATAAAGACATCAATAACAGTTATGAGAGAAATTGCAAGGTAAATGGAACTTAATTACTCCCTTGATCATATTCGAGTGACGATTGGCCAGAAATTATTAGAAAGTAGATGACGTGATCATTGATTTCTTGATTTAGGAATTTAGCCAATCAACATGCTGAACTGCCACCTGATTCAAGACAACGTGAATTTAGCATACAGGTCCAAATAAGACAATCTTAAGATAAAACAAAGTTAAAAGAATATGTACTAAAATTTAAGACAAAATGAATTAAAAAAAAAATTTATTTATTTATTATTATTATTATTTTTTTTTATTATTATTATTTTTTTATTTTATTTAAAAGGAAATCATGCCTAGCATTTTAATAAGCTCATAAAAGCGGGGTTTATCAAAGGTTTTGAAATTTGAGTCAAGGTTGAGGGGAGCGGGTTCGGAGGTTTGATGGGATAATTCATGAGAGGAAGATGGACAGTCGGGTTGATGCGAAGGCTGTGAGGATGAGGATAGGTTTTGTTGTTGAATTTCGGAGTGAGGGGTGATAACGACGAGAGGAGGATTATCATTTGCTTCAGCAAGGATAGGAAGATTGAATGACTTGAACAGAGTATCTGAATCATAAAACCATTCTGGTCCAGACCCGGTGTTGGGAGTGTTTGATTCTTGCCAGTCAACGTAGTAGGATTCCTGCACAATTCGAGTACGTTTATTAAAAACTCTATAAGCCTTTTGAGAAGAAGAATACCCCATAAAGAAACATTCGTCAGAGACGGCTCCAAATTTCGTAATTTGAGCTTCGGTATTCAGCAATGTGCACGAACATCCAAACGGCTTGAAGAAATCAATCAATGGCTTCCTTCCATGATATAGCTCATATGACGTCTTCATCTTATCTTTCACGATTAGGACACGATTCAGCACATAGGACGCACAGTTCACAGCTTCAGCCCAGAATATAATCGGCAGCTTTGATTCAATCAACATTGTACGAGCAGCTTCCACGAGTGTGCGATTCTTCCTTTCAGCAACGTGTAGAGGTTGAGAACACGAGTACAACGGTACAAAAATCACCGAGTTTCGTTGAGAATTCTCCGAGATATAGCGATCTCACGGTTTTCCGGCGATATTGCGTTTTTTCGGTGGTCTATTCCTGAGAATTAGGGCTTCGCAGGTAGAAGGTGACGATGATGACGTTTCATTGCATCATTGGCGCTGAGGGAATGTTTCTCTCACCTATGTCGGTCATCCTGGTCCTCCCCTAACTCGTTGTCGAGCTGTGGTTCGTCCAGCACAAAAGCGCGTGGACCCCACTGGAATAAAGATGTCGCAGGTTTTAATTGAGTATTGAATCCTCATTGGTTGCATGCAATTTAGGTAGGGCCCTCATCTGATTTAAGAGTCGTTGAAGGCTTGCATTTTTGGCGGCCTCTGATTGGCTGTCAGCCTCCTCACGCGGATCATGATTACAGCCCTTGGATCTTTATTTTTTCACCCGTAGATGGGTATATGATACCCAAATCTGATTGGCTATTTCCTATTCACGAGGATTATGGTCTTTTAAGACTTAAACCTGATTGGTGGAGGCAATAATACATGGATCTTGGAATTTTTTTTGAGATTTAATTATATTAATGGAATTTTTCTGCATTTTTGTTAAATGCGGGCATTTTCTATTTGTCTTTTACGAGACTAACGGAGAAAACCCTTCAACGGAGTTGCAGAAAATTTTTATTGGTCTTGGATTTATTCCGAATTTTTCATTGGGTTCTAGTTTTTGTTGAAGTCAAGACCACGTTAGCTAACGACCACTAACGGACTGGTTTCGCTTCTCGGTTAAGTTTGTGACTATTTCGTTATCTCTCACTCCAAGTTGTTTAGCTGATGCAGTGCTGATGTCATCTAACCGAATTAACTGGAATCTCAGTTAAATATTGGAATATTCTGTTAAATCTCTAACGGAAGGCCGTTACTTGAATAAAATTGTTGGTTTTCTCAGATTCATTCCAAATTGCACCGTTTAACTCAGAATTCTTCACGGAATATTTTTCCGAGATCGATTTTCTTCGCTCAAAATTACGAAGACTCCAGTTATGAATAAATTTCTCGTTTACGCTCGGGATCTCAGTTTTTCACCGATTTGACATTATTTTTGCATCCAACCCAGTCACGCGGAACAAGTTCAGTATTTATGGATCATTCACAACTGTCAGCACTCGGCTTCCGGTTTTTCGCAAGATTGTCCGATTTCAGGATTTCAGTACCGTTTTCTCTTCGGATTTGAGCGGAACGGTTCCACTCTCTGAATCTAATTTTCCGCTTCCACATCGGATGTTTTCGGAGGGATCTAGAGAAAAGGGGGAACTTCTATGGATTTGGATTATCGGGTCGATTATCTGAAGTTGGAGCATTTTCAGTGTTTGATTGGTTTATCTGATTCGATTTGTTGCGATTTTCTCTCCAACGTTCAGCATTCTTAGTATTGTACCCGACCGTGTGAACCGAGTGAACTGCAGCACTTGGATCTCAACTGGAGCAACAAGAACAGAAGAAGCTTATTCAAAGGGGGAATCTTTACAACAGAAAGATTCAGGTTTATCAGTTATTCTTCGAAGATGTACGACAGAGCGGTTCTTCACCAGTATGACAGATTTGACAACGTCAGTCAAGGGGGAATTGTTGGAACTTTTAATAAGTGTGACTGACGCCATCAAATCTATTCTCGAATAATTTGGTTGAAGAATCCATTGTGATTTGATTCAGAGACGCGGGTTGTGATGCTCGAGGCTTACAAGTTTGGACCGAAGAAGTTTTCTTGAAAAGTCAACCGTTCGGGTCAACGGTCAACGTAAAAGTCAACGGAAGATCGGTTCGAGCGAGTCAAGCTTCATGTTAATTAAATCATCTTTGATTTAATTAATAATAATTATGTCATTTGTTTATTTGTATTTGCTCATTTGTATGTGTGTTAGCTAGTTAGTGGGCTAGTGAGCACATGGGCTCTCTATAAATAGGAAGGGATAGCTTCATTAGAAAGATGATGAATAATGGATGAATAATGAGTGATGTGAGCTATCATTTCTAGAGAGAGAGTCACACATTGGGTTTGAGCTCAACCCAATATGACCATGGATTTCCAATGACGAGTTTGTAATCATTCGGTTCGTTGTAATCATTCAGCAATAATCAATGAATCGTTTGATTTTATCATTTTTGTTATAGATGTTCTTTGATTCTCTTCATCCCGTCTCCTTCATCTAATCTTCGTTCTTGCTCAAGATCGGGATTCTCGATGTGAAATCGGTCCTGACAATGTAGAATCCGTTCGTTCAATGAAATGAATCTTCAAACAAACTCCTCCTCATTTCGATCTTAGCTTGTTTTTGAATACTTGATGACATTTTAGTGTATCTCTGGTCTTTCATAAATAGCTTCCGAAGACTTGAAGTTATGATATCTTGCACATAGCAACCTGCTCAAATACTTAAAATAATCTTGGCGCAAAACGTCTCTTCGAGACTCCAAGATATGATTTTGGAAGTTGATTTGTATCACGTGTTGATCAGATCGAAAATAAAGCAGAAATAAAATCTTTTTGGTTTTTCAAAGTTTAAGCTAAAACACACCGAAAATCTTTTTGGCTTATCTTGAAATGAAATGAAATTACAATTACAATACAGAATCAAACACTATTTTTGGTATGAGAAAGATCACTATATGGGATCTTATTGAACATAACGCACTGAACTGCACTTCAATTTCAATTAATCGAAACACATAAGTCATGTTGATTGCCGGTATAATTTGTCCAACTTAAACTCAGATAGAATCATACTCATAACATCTGGATATTTTAAAATATTGATTAGATTTGCTTTGAACAGTGTATCCCACACTATCAGACATAATCGGACATTTTCAGCTTTTCTTTCTTTTTCCGTTTGTGTGATTGCACTTGTGATTTTTCACAATGCATAATATTTTCATGATACCGTCAACTGTGTTCCATGCAAAAAGAAACAAGAACGTTAAATCGTCTACCTTAAGGTCGATCTTTCGATACACAGATAAGGCCTCGGATTTAACAAAATAAGAAAAATAAAAACAAGTTAAAATTGTATAACCCAACAACAATCAGGTCGGTACTCCCGTACACGCAGAGAAAGTCCGATGAGTTATACGCAGACGGTAGTTTTGTCATTGATTCGTGTCGAATGATTACATGACCGAAGGAGTATACGTTTAAGCTCTGGGGGAGGTTGGACAGAACCTCCCCTCTCAATCACACAGACACTAGATAGAAAAACTTACAAAGAAATACAAAGACGAAACTATTTATACTTCTTAATTCTGTCCGAACTGGGCACCTCCGAACCCTGTAGGAGCACCGCAGCAGCAGCAGTAACTCCGGCAGACAGCAGCAGCTCCGGTAACAGCTCCGGCAGCGGCAGTGAGCGACGGGAACAACAGCAACAGCAGCCTTTGGCGGCGAACAGCAGTAGTTCAGGCAGGTGGTGGTGGTGGTTGTTTAGCCGGAAAACAGAAAGGAGGAGGAGGAAGGGTGGTGCGGCTGGGTGGTTGCTGGGATGCCGAGAAGAAACAAGGAGGAGGGGAGGTTGGCAGCGTTTCACGGCTGCACAGGAGCAGTATCCCGGCGGCAGAGGGGCTGCACCGCAGCAGCAGTGCGGTGGCAGCGGTGGTGTGGTTTGGGCTGCCACGCACAAGGAAACGGGAGGAGGGAGTGATGGTAGTTCACTGCTGTAACAGCAGCGGCGCATCTCACAGCAGCAGCAGCCAGGCGGGGCTGGTCGTTCTCCGGTCAGCAGCGGCATCAAGAAACGGAGGTGGTGGGGGTTTGTGGGGCTGCCGAGAGTTTCTTGAGGGAGGAGGGTTGAGTTTTACGGTGGGGGGTGATAATGATGGTGAAGGATGATGATGGTGGTGAAGGATGATGATGATGGTGGTTGTTGTTCATGAAAAGAAAAGAGAGGAGAAAGGAAGAAGAAAGTGGGTGTTTGGGTGTTAGCTTGTTCTCTGTCAAAAAAAAAAAAAAGAAAGAAAAAGGAAAATGGAGGAGGTGGTTGGAAGATGTGGTCTCCAATTAGGCCAAGTTTCTCCTTCTATAACCATCCACATCACCTACTATGTTTTTATATAAAAAAAATTCAATAAGTAGGTGCTTTTATTTTATAAAACTTTACCATGTTTTTATAAAATGGTTGAGTATTGTAAAGTTTTATAAAATGTATAAAGGATGGCAAGGGTGAAAATCCTAACTCTTATAAATAATAAAAGTGTAAAAGTTATACAAGTCGGTGACAAATTTTATAAAATAGTTTAGGCTTTGAAAATATTGTGTAAAATTTGTAAAGGATTAGAGATAATATAATTCATAACTTTTATAAATAATAAAAATATAAAAATTTTATAAGTTGGTGATTAATTTTTATAAAACTAAAAGGTGATAACCATTTTATAAAAATTAATACAAAGTTGAAGGGCCAATATTATTAAAAGTTAATCCCTTGGGCTTGGACTTTATATTGGGCCTAAATGTTTAAAGAAGAATGCAATTGGGCCGGTCCGTCGGTTATGGGCCGTACGGGCCCAAACGGGGCGCCGGTTCGAGGCCCGGGCCCGTTATTGTGTCGGATAGGTTTTCGGATTGCCACGATTACTCGGTTTATCATAATTATGTAACGGTTCAAGGTTTCGATTTCGATTAAATTGTTTTAAGCTTATTGGGCCTATTGGGCCAAGGCGGGCCCAATTGGTTAACGGTTGAGGTTTGGCTTAAGTCTTGACAACGATTTCAGTTTGTGATGTTTTTATTTCATAAAAACAATTGTTTAGGTCGGTTATATCAGTTTTTCAGAAATCAGTTATATTTTTCAGTTTTTCGCACGGTTACGGTTAATGTTTTCAGTTTAGTCAGTTCATAACAGTTTTAAGCTCGACCGTCCAGATTGTTTAAAACCGGATGGTTTTAAACACAAGATCGCTTATCAGTTTTTCCGTGTCGGTTATATAAACGTACGATATCAGTTCCAGTTCCAGATAAAATATAAAAATACATTTTATATTTATTTTTCTTGTTATTGAAATTCCATGATTAATCCATGGAATCTCTATGCATGTTACAGGTATACGTGTCAAGTACAAACGCGGGATTAGGTTTACGTCATCAGTTCGTCATCAGTTAACAATCATGCACAGTAATTAACAGTTTAAACAGTAATCAGACCAGTTAATGCACATTAATACTTAATTAAAAAGTCAAGGTAAACGGTTTGACCTAGGGTTTTTGGACGAGGTGTCACATTCTCCCCCAGTTAGAAGAATTTCGTCCCGAAATTCAGTTCTTGATCACTGGTTGAATGCGACGTTTCTGAAAAGACGAGGATACTTCAGACGCATTTGGTCCTCGCGTTACCAAGTGTACTCTGGACCTCGCCGTGAGTTCCAACGCACTTTGACGGTGGGAATGCGGCTATGCTTCGTACCCTTAAGGTCTCGGTCAACTACCTCGACCGGTTCCTCAGTAAAGTGAAGTGTTTCGTCAACTTGAATTTTCTCAAGTGGGACAACAAACTTTTCATCAGACAAACATTTCTTAAGATTTCTAATGTAAAAGACATCATGCAAACTGCATAGCTATACGGGAAAGCGTATACGGTAAGCTACTGGTCTGATAGTCTTAGTGATTTCAATTGGACCAATGTAACGAAGGTTAAGCTTTCCTCGTTTGCCGAAACTGATGACACCTTTCCAAGGTGACACTTTTAACACGACGCGGTCACCCTTTTTAAAGGATAAGGGTTTGCGACGATTGTCGGCAGATAAATCTCAATAGTCTGATAAAAGAATGAGGATTGACACACGGATGAACGAGGTTTTAAGTATGAAGGTTTCTGGACAAGCCAGGATTTCTCATGAATGGGCTCTACCAGGATTTTCATGCAGTTCAAATTACAATTATGTGTGCACCCACAATTATGATTTGCCTTACATGATAAGCCTAAGCTTTGCTCATACTTGAGTTTTCAGTTTGTCGGAAAGTGAAATGTGGAGGGGACAAGATGGCTTATGGAAAAGTTTAGATTGATTTGCTACCGGACGAGATCTTCCTTGATTCCCGGGATTTCTAATGATAACAATAATGGAAATGCGGTTTGTCTCCAGTCTATTGGTCTCGCAGTTTAAGGTCAAAATAGGTTTTAGACAAGATGGGTGTGTAGGCCATTGGTCCAATCCGTTCCAGGATTTCAAGGGACCGATGATGTTTAAGCATACCTAGCTTTCCAGGCCTAGTTACCTCCATCTAAGACATAATCCATTATAAGGTTTTGAACCCTCTTATAGCTTCTAAGGGTTCGCGTCGAGTGTTAACGTAGTTCTCCTGGAGATTACCTATGGCTTTTGGAAGGCTCACAATTTGAAAGGTCTCCTCAGTAGTTTCATGAACTATCACTAGACCAGTCAGAGGACTGTTACTGGCTTCGGTCCAACGAAGGGGCGAATGAAACTTTCTTCCATACAAGCCTTCGAAAAGGGGCGGCTATAATATTCGAGCGATATCTATTGTTATAAGGAAACTCGGCGAGTGGAAAATGGTTGTCTCAACCATTTCCTAGGTTTGTCATGCGTGATGACAATCTGTCACATAACTACGCGACGTACCTTTTTATGGTCTGGATTTTTCCTTTTGATTCGGTCATCAGTATAACTCTTTTATACATACCTTTTGTTGGATCCCTGGGTGGATGGAATATATTGATTTGTGGCTTCATCAAACACTAGCCTTCTCAAGTCTCTAAGGCTAGGTACCCATAGTCTATCATGAAAGTTCAGGGTTCCATCAGGCTTTTCAATCAGTTGTTTCTCCATGTCATGCAGGCATTCATTCTCCAGATTCTCCGGCTTAAGAGCTTCGATTTGAGCGTCACGAACTTGTGACGTGAGGTTTGAGTGTATGGTCATTCTTAATGATTGAACACGACACGGTTTGGCATGTTCTTTCCTGCTTAAAGCATCGGCTACAACGTTAGCCTTGCCCGGGTGATAACGAATCTCACATTCGAAATTGTTAAGCAGTTCAACTATCGTTGTTGTCTCATGTTTAGCTCATTTTGGTTAAAGATGTGCTGGAGACTCTTGTGATCGGTGAATATAACGCACCGGAGGTAGTGCCTCCATATTTTGAGGGTAAAGACAACGGTTCTAAGTTCCAAGTCATGAGTCGTGTAATTCTTCTCATGAATCTTCAGTTGTCGAGATGCGTAAGCGATGACTTTCTCACGCTGCATCAGTACGCAACCCAAACCTTGATGCGAAGCATCACAGTATACAACGAAATCATCGATTCCGTCAGGTAAGGATAGGATTTGGGGCGTTGTAAAGTTTTTGCTTCAACAACTGGAAAGCAGTTTCAGTTTTAACATCCCAGATGTACTTCTTATCTTTCTGGGTCAGGGTGGTGAGTGGCTGGGCTATCTTGGAAAAATTCTCAATGAATTTGCGATAATAGCCAGTGAAACCTAAGGATTGACGAATCTCAGTTGGGGTCGTGGAAGTACTCCAACCTTTGATTGCTTCAATCTTAGACGGATCAACGTGAATGTCTTGGTCGTTGATCACATGACCCAGAAAATTTACTTTGCGAATCCAAAAGTCACATTTGGAGAATTTCGCGTAAAGCTCTTCTTTCATCAGCGTTTCCAAGATGGGTCTCAAATGTTCTTCGTGTTCTTTCTTATTACGCGAGTAGATAAGAATATCATCGATGAACACGATAACAAATTTATCCAGGTACGGTTTGCACACGCGATTCATTAAGTCCATGAATACGACCGGTGCTTTAATCAAACCGAATGGCATAACGAGGAACTCGTAATGATTATAGCGTGTTCTAAACGCTGTCTTCGAGGCATCTTCATCTCTAACTCGCAGTTGGTGGTACCCCGACCTTAGATCGATCTTTGAACAAAAGCATGATCCTTGGAGTTGATCAAATAAGTCATCGATCCTTAGAAGCGGATAACGGTTCTTCACAGTCTGTTTGTTTGACTCTCGGTAGTCGATACACATCCTAAACGTTCCATCTTTCTTCTTCACGAATAAAACGGGAGCACCCCACGGGGAGTGGCTTCGACAAATGAAACCCTTATCTAGCTAGCAACTCTTGCAGTTGGCTAGATAACTCTCGCATTTCAGACGGTGCCAGTCAGTAAGGGGGACCTGGCAACGGGGCGGCTCCGGGTGTTAGGTCGATGCGAAACTCTAGTTGCCGTGCTGGAGATAATCCTGGCAAGTCTTCTGGAAAGACTTCCTGGTGTTCGCAGACAATAGGAACGTATTCGATGCGCTTCTCCTTCAGTTTCTTCTCAGTGGCATGAGCTAGGATTGTATGGCATCCCTTGCGGAGGAATTTCTGTGCTTTCCTACAAGACAGGATATTCAGTTCGGCTCCACTCTTTTCGTCTCGTACGTTTAGAGTGTTGTCGTTTGCTAACGGCTCTCAAACCATTTTCTCATGACACACCATTTATGCATGGTTCTTTTGCTAACCAATCCATTCCAATGATTACATCGAGACTTCCTAAATCAACAGACATTGATTCGATGCCGAAGTAATGGTCAGCGGGTAGTCTGGGTAGATTACTCCGGTCAATATCAAATCTCCATTTGCTAATTCTATCGCCAACCTAGCGTCTAAGGCAACAGGGGTGATGTCAAGTAATTGACTAAACTCGATAGACACAAGGCTGCTATCGACACATGTACCGAATAAAACAGAGGTATAATTGCTATCTAGCAGATATGTATCCATCACTGTGTTGGGGTCACGACGGGCGTCTCCGGCATTGATCACGAAAGCTCTTCCTCCAGCATGGTCAGCATCTTGATTCTTCGCCTTCGTGCATTCCTTTTTGTAATGGCCAATTTCCTAGCAACCGTAGCAAGTGCGATTTGGGCAATCGCGTGCTACATGTCTCTCAACCTTGTAGAGGTTACAATAGACATTTCCACAATTGAGAGCGTGGTGTAGGTTGCTTTTGGAGGATAGAGGTGTTGTACCGGTGTAACCGGTCCTTCGGACATGGTGAACAGCTCACGGAACCTCTAAAAGGTGTAGGCTTTAATTCATAAAGTCCTTTATGAACATTCACAAGGGTTTACGATGTTAGGTTAAAACATTGAACACAATTTGGTGAAATTGTAGTCTGGTGTTTTCTAACCTTGGTTAATTCGTGCATACTGCGCGCCCCATCGTCCGCGTGACGTTGGGTTGCAGTAGCATCGACGGTTTCAGCAACGCGTTGAGTAACCGGTTTGTCGATCTCAACAGCGCTCAAGGGCGAAGGAGGTGAAGTCTCTGGTGGCTCGGCGTCTAGGCGGCATACTTTCGCCTTAAGTTATTAATGTCAAACTAAAGGAAAGTCTAGATTATATGTGAATGGGGTTATTACATGCGCGAGAATAACTGTCACGACATACATCAATGATACGAAAACCTGACACGCGCAAGCACGACCAAGAAACAAGAAGCGGAGGGGAACAACTTACGTGAATGAATAAAATGATATAACGACAGCAACAGAAATGACATCAATCATAACACATGGAAATCATAATCATATTCATAACACTAGTTTCCGTTAACCATATTAACTGGCAGAATATACGATAGTCAGAGGAGGATAAGTCTTCATTCTGGGCTTGCAGTCCCATTGCAACAAAATATGTAAATATTTTTCATTGCAAAAATGAGGGATTAAAAGTTTAGATTCTAAATCAAGCTATCTAGAGTGGCGGTGATCTTGAGGGCATGGTTAAGGTGGTGGTGATCTGAGCAGTGAGGTTCATGTAACTGAACACTCGCCCAGGGAATTCCTCTAGGTAAGCGACTTTCGTCTGGAAGGACTCGTTGGCCAACCGCAGATCGGTGTAGGCCATGTTGACACCACTCATACGAGCGTGCAGTGACTCCATAATACCCAGTGTGGAAGCCTGGTGATGCTCCATGGCGGTTGGATGGGTCTCTAGTGTCGCCAGATCGGTCCAGGTGGGGAGTCTAGTGATCTCATCGTCGATCACTCCAAAGGCTTGTTCGTGACATCTCAGGCATGTCACCAGTGGTAATGGCCGCACTGCCAGCGGCAACGGTGGGAATCGGGTGGTTCGAGTTGTCGTCTAAGAGACGGGGTCACAATGCTCTCAGAACACTCGATGGTAACGAGGACTGTCGGATACTATCGACAGTGAGAATGTCCTGCACTAGGCTAGACAGTTTATGGTCCTCAGGTGAATGTGTGTACTCAGACACGAATGTGTCTTTTCCAGAGGAATCGGATATGCAGATGACCTTTTTGAGAGTCATCTCTGCGATAATATTTCAGTGAGAGAACATAATTGGTAACACGATAACAGTATCTAGAATAAAGATATAAATGTACCAGTTGCAGTAATAATAACTCGTATATGTAAAGCATAAATTAACGTAACCAATATGATAAGGAATTGGTCTTGCGTGCAAATGGTAGCTTCGGAGCGGGTTATAGTCCAGGTTTGGTTTTTGTTTATTTGTTTAACCTAGTTCGCTATAACCACGGCTCTGATACCAATCTGTCACACCCCGGTCAACGGATTTGGGTGTGAGCGAGACGGAATCATAGTCGCAGATATACAGAACAACTTCTATTAAATCCAAACGTCATTTAAAACATAATACCCTTCATGTTGCAGTGGAAAGTCATGGTGAAATGATATTGTCTTATATTTGAATAAAAGTCTTAGTTTGATATTGAAATCATAAAGCAGTTTATTTAAGATAGGTCGGGACTACGACTCCGGTAAAGCAGGGTCGAAAGTTACAGTGAAGCCCCATTTGCATGTCTTCCATGATAAGCTTAGATACCTGAGAAATCATGAGTTTTAAAAGGTCAACATAAAGTTGGTGAGGTTCACAGGTTTATGATTCTATGGTAAGTTTGTAAAAACAGTTTACAGTGTGTCGGAATAACAGTTTACGGTATGTTGGAATAACAGTTTACGGAATGTTGGGATAACAGTTTACGGCATACTTAAATGTTACGTTGGTTTACTGTCGTGGTTGTAAGATCCTACCATGAACCTCAAATTCGAATACTAACGGATTACCCACTCATAGCATTCTATCCCAAGAATACCGAACAGGCAAGAATAACTGACGTGTACCCCTTGACAATGTACGAAGTCAGGATTGGAGCTACCAATCTGGGCAGGGTTGTCAACCCAAATAGATCTATTCACTAGTTATCGTTTCGAGCAGAACTAATCGAATTCAATTAATAGTGGGATTCAGTTGTACTAACGTTGATAACGATAAAGTACCAGTTGTTTGGGATACAGAATGGAACATGTAGTCATACGGCTAACAGGTAAACCATAACATTAAGTAAAAAGCATTTGATCAGTTCATGATTTCTCCCCCATAAGTGTAAAACAGTTGTAAAGAAAAGGGGCCGTGAAACTCACTTGATTCAGTGATGATGATGGATTGCCGAGTGGCAACTAGCAAGTAACGTCCTAATAAAACATAAGACAACATGCATAAGAGTCCACTTAATCATTTGAGTAACGAACGTTACCCAAATGATACCGGTCAAGTCTTGACGTATAATCCCGTTTGTAGCGTTTTGAAAACCCGTTAGTTAATCAGTTTACAAAATCAGCAAATACGAATGTTCACGTATTAAGGCATTTATGTAAATAAATACAAAGGATGAACAAGCGATAACGTATCATGAAGATCAGTTCAATCAAGTATTAAACATCGTTTTAAATAATAATATTTATTATTATTTTTATGTTCACTCGATCGATTGAATAAATAATCGCTTTGAGTTCTAATATATATAACTAGGGTTCACAATTATTATCGAAATAATTATTCTAACTTGACGGAATAATTTATTAAATTATTACAAGTTAAAGATTTAATGAATGAACACAAGTATGTTAAATATTAAAGGTTATTTTAATATTAAACTCATGTTATGAAAGTTAGGGTTTTGAGTTAATATAAATATAATTATCATTAAAGTAATTATATTTACAAACCAAAATGATTTTTAACTCAAATTAGGGTTTCTAAAATTCCTAAGAATAATTATTTGCTAAAAATAATTATTTACGATTTATTACGTTGTAAAACATTTTTAAATCGTGTAAAGATTTCGTTTCAATTCCAAACGTTTATAAATAAGCATTTGATCCGGTTAAAATGTTTTGATTATTTTGATTTATTTAAAATAATCAAAAATATGTTTTTCATAGTTTCTATAAGTCTTTTGATTTTATTTTTATAAAATCATTTCTAAATAACTTTATTTATCAAATAAAGTTAGGGTTTTAAATTAAAGACTTTTTATAGAAAATTCCCAACATAAAACATTTTCCACTTTTTTTGTATAAATTCCAAGATTTTATACTTTTTGTCAATTGTTCAAAAATATGATATTCTATCATATTTTAACATAAAATATATCTATATATATATTTTATCCATTTTATTTTTACAAAATCTATACAAGTCATTTAAGTCTCGTATTTTAGAAATTATATTTTTATAAAATGTGATCATTTTATATAATAAATTCCATGCTGTCATTTTATGGTTTAATTTCTTCAAGTAATTTATATAAAATCACTAGTTTTAATATTTATCCATAAAATTCTTTTTAGGGTTTTTAAAGTTATCATATTATGTCCAAAAGTTTAGTAAAACTTCCAAAAATCCATAATAAGTTCATGCATGTCTTTATACCCCAAATTAGTCCGTGATAATTGTCATTAGCATATTAATCCATAATGAGATGATTAACCACATAAACCACAATTAGTAATTCTAGTAATTCAAATCATACTAGAACATGATTATAGCATTATTTAACCATTTGTAACAATTTAACATGTGATAATAACTCAATTGAACCATGCAACATATATAACATTTTAAACTAACCAAATTATTTATTTAATCCATTAAGCTAGCAACATTAAACATGGGTTTTTAAAGGATCGGTTGTCAAGACCCGGGAATCGTTTGGGAACGTTAGTAACGTATAATAAAACACGTAAACGAAACGGTTAACGGACTCACAAGGGGAGGAGTTAAAACCGAGATAAAAGAAGAATGGTGATGGGTGGCGGTGGTTTAAGGTGGTTGGACATCAGCTGCAGTAGGAGCACCGCAGCAGCAGCAGTAACTCCGGCAGACAGCAGCAGCTCCGGTAACAGCTCCGGCAGCGGCAGTGAGCGACGGGAACAACAGCAACAGCAGCCTATGGCGGCGAACAGCAGTAGTTCAGGCAGGTGGTGGTGGTGGTTGTTTAGCCGGAAAACAGAAAGGAGGAGGAGGAAGGGTGGTGCGGCTGGGTGGTTGCTGGGATGCCGAGAAGAAACAGGGAGGAGGGGAGGTTGGCAGCGGTTCACGGCTGCACAGCAGCAGTATCCCGGCGGCAGAGGGGCTGCACCGCAGCAGCAGTGCGGTGGCAGCGGTGGTGTGGTTGGGGCTGGTTTTAAGCTCGACCGTCCAGATTGTTTAAAACCGGATGGTTTTAAACACATGATCGCTTATCAGTTTTTCCGTGTCGGTTATATAAACGTACGATATCAGTTCCAGTTCCAGATAAAATATAAAAATACATTTTATATTTATTTGTCTTGTTATTGAAATTCCATGATTAATCCATGGAATCTCTATGCATGTTACAGGTATACGTGTCAAGTACAAACGCGGGATTAGGTTTACGTCATCAGTTCATCATCAGTTAACAATCATGCACAGTAATTAACAGTTTAAACAGTAATCAGACCAGTTAATGCACATTAATACTTAATTAAAAAGTCAAGGTAAACGGTTTGACCTAGGGTTTTTGGACGAGGTGTCACACTCCGATGGCTGTCTTGAGAGAGCATCCTCACCGCCCCCAGATGCTAAGGTAATCCACTTTATTTCTGGTGGTTCTGACATTTGTGGTACCTCCTATTCTGCAATGAAAAGACATGCCAAGGAATCCAAGTCTGATAGAGAGGGAAGACCCAGGAAGAGCTCTGTTCAACCTGATGTCAAGGAAATTACATTCGGGGAAGACGATAGATGCGATGTCATAGACCCTCATCATGATGGGTTGGTGATAACACTTCACATCGCCAACAACATTGTAAAGAGAATCTTAATCGATGGAGGCAGCTCAGTAAATATAATCCAGTTGGAGGCTTTGCAAAAGATGGGAATTCCACATTCAGAGATCATCTCAAAATCCACGGTACTCGTGGGTTTCAGTGGTGAAACAAAAAATACCCTGGGTGAAATCAAGCTTCCAGTCTATGTAGAAGGGCTCAACTCAGTTCAACGTTTCTGTGTGATGGACGCACCTTCATGGTACAATGTAATCCTAGTTAGACCATGGATTCATGATAACGGGGATGTACCCTCAACGTACCATCAATGTGTGAAGCTGCCAACACCCCGGGGCGTGATTACATTCCACAGCGACCAGCAAGAGGCTAAAGAATGTTACACTACATCGATGAAAATATCCTCCAAACAAAGACAAGGATAGCAATTAAAGAAAAAGGCCCGGGAAGCCCTGGAAGCGAGGGAGCAGGACGTCAAAGCTGTTGAGTTGGATCCTTCAAATCCAGGGAAGAAAGTCTATATTGGAACAAATATTCCAGGGCCAATAGAGGAACAATTAGTACACCTACTCAGGACCAGGATGTCAACCTTTTCTTGGTCCCATGACGGCATGACAGGTATTTCTAAATCCGTTATTACACATAAACTTGGAATTGATAACTCTTTCAGGCCCATACACCAAAAGAGGAGAAAGTTTGCACCGGAAAAGAACGTCATAATCCAGAATGAGGTGGATAGACTATTAAAAGCAAAGATGATCAGAGAAGTAAAGTTTCCCAGGTGGTTAGCCAACGTGGTGGTAGTAGGAAAGAAAAATGGTAAATGGAGGGTATGCGTAGATTACACGGACCTGAACCGTGCATGCCCAGAAGATCCATTCCCACTACCTCACATAGATTCCATGGTCGACACAACGACATGCCATGAAATGTTGACTTTCATGGATGCCACCTCAGGATTTCAGCAGATCCAGATGGAACCCCAGGATCAGGAAGATACGACATTCATAACACCGACAGGTATATATTGCTATATAGTTATGCCCTTTGGATTAAAAATTGTAGGGGCAACATATCAGAGATTAGTTAACATGATGCTTAAAGAAAAACTAGGGGACACGATGAAGGTGTATATCGACGACATGGTGGTGAAATCCAGGGTCATCAGCGACCATGTCCAGGATGTTAAGGATTCCTTTGACATCCTGGATAAATACAACATGAAGCTAAACCCAGAAAAGTGCCAGAAAAGTGCCATTTCGATCACCCATGTAAGCATTTAAAGTTAATAGCTTGTCTTTGATTTATTTTTATAAATCCTTTTATAAAAATATTTAGTTTTCACAAGTGACATTTTTTATAGAATAATCCATTTATCTCCAAAGTTTTAGAAAAGTTAAAACTTGTAATAAATCCAAGAATTTATGTCACATTAATCATTTGACATAAATATTATTCTTACCATTTTTAGTAACAAAATCTATATTTATTCTTTTTGTCTTGAACACATATTTAATGTGTTAATTTTCCAAATCAAGTAATATTCTTTTGTTTTAGTCATAGGTTACATATGTAACATTTGTTTAATCATTTCATCTTGTTTTAATATTATTTTAACATGTAACATATATAAACATAAATAACAATCAACTAACACATTGGTGTTAGGACTTTATAAATGTAAATAAACAATCAACTAACACATTGGTGGTAGGACATTTAAATATAAATAAACAATCAACTAACACATTGGTGTTAGGACATTTAAATATAAACAATCAACTAACATTTTCATGTTAGGACAATTAAATATAAACAATCAACTAACACTTTTGTGTTAGGACAAATAATGTAAACATGTATGGGTTAGCATTTATTTTATATGAAGAGGCTTGGAGGTTTGTTTGAAATCAACTAATTTATGAAACCAAGGTTTCATAAACAAGATTCATGGTGCACACCATATTAATTTCCTTGTATTTCATAAGTGTGTTTCACCATACTTGTTGGCTATCTTTAAGCATTTAAAATGCACCAACAAAGTGCTTGATCTTGAAAGAAAGGAGATTAAGAAGTGAGTTTTGTTAGTTGATCATCCAAACACAAGCATTCCAAAGTTTAGTTGCAAGAGTTGGTTTTTAGTTGTCAAGACTTGTAGGGTGATCCTTGGGTGTAAAGATGCAAGGAGAAGTGAGTTAGAGAACTCACAAGAAAAGAGGAGGAGAATCGGATGGTGGTGGTGGTTTTCCGGTGGCCGGCGGCGGTGGTTATCGGCGGCAGGAGCGGCGGCAGCCGGCGGTGGGTGGTGGTTGGCGGTGGTGGTCGGCCGAACCAAGAGGGAGAGGGAGAGAGAAGTGAGTGTTTGTTTGGTTGGGTGTGGGGAGACAAGGTGAGACTTGGTCTCCCTTTTATAATCCAAATTAGGTGTATTAACCTTTGGTTAATGTGGTTTTGTCACACTCTCAAGCCCCCTAACTCAAACCATGAGTAGGTTGTATTATTTTATAAACTTGGCTTGAGCTAGTTAATTAATTGGAAGCTTTTATAAAATAAATGGTGGTTAGGAGTTTATAAAAATTATAACTTTTTAAAATATAGCGCAAGTTTAATTAATCCAAATGAATGGTGGTTTTTATTTTTATAAACGTTGTTAACCCAAGTTTTATAAAATATTAGTGGGTTAAAGAAATGGGATTAACTTTTATAAAAACTAGTGGGCTTAAACAATTTAATTACTTTGTTTACAATTGGGCCGAAGCCCAATCGAGATAAGGAGGGGGAATGGGCCGAAGCCCATTCGGTTCTTGGGTTGGGCCGCGAGCCGAAAGGGAAATGGGTTTGGGCCGGTTACAGCCCAATACGATCTGGGCCGCGGGTCGGGTTTCCGGTTCGGGCAAAATGCTCGGTGCGTCAAGGCGAACCTTCGGTTAAACTTTCGGGTCGATCCGGGTTGATTTGGGCTTATTGGGCTTACCGGGCCCAATAGGCTAAAAGGTTTGGACGTTTGGCTAAGTCTTGACAACGTAACGTTCGTATTACATTTTGAGTTCATAAAACGTTTCAACAGTTTATATTAGTTTGATAAAATATAAAATGTCAAATTTTATATTTAATTTCTTATTATTAAAGTTCCATTAATAATAACATGAAACGTTCATATATCACAGTTATCTAACGCGAAATTTAAGTCGGTTGATCATTTAACTAAACACGGTTAATTATGCAGTTTAGAAAACAGAAATCACATAAATATCACATAAATAAAGTCAACAAAAGTCAACGGAGAGAGAGCTGACCTGATTTTTGGGCCGGGTGTCACATTCTCCCCCAGTTAGAAGAATTTCGTCCCGAAATTCAGTTTTGGTTACTGGTGGATGCGACGTTCTCAAACAGACGTGGATACTTCTGACGCATTTGATCCTCGCGTTCCCACGTGTACTCAGGTCCTCGTCTGGAGTTCCATCGTACCTTGACTATGGGAATGCGGCTATTCTTCAACTTTTTAATTTCTCGGTAAGTATCTCCACGGGTTCTTCAATGAAGTGTAGGGTCTCGTCCACTTGAATTTCATCAAGCGGGACGATGAGCGTTTCATCAAATAAACATTTCTTAAGATTACAAACATGAAAGACATTGTGAACGCTGCTTAGCTCGACGGGCAAATTTAAACGGTAAGCTACCGGTCCGATGGTTTCGATGATTTCAAAGGGACCAATATAACGAGGGTTGAGCTTTCCTCGTCTGCCGAACCGGATGACACCTTTCCAAGGTGACACCTTTAGCATGACGCGATCACCCACTTTAAAGGACAGGGGTTTGCGTCGGTTGTCGGCGTAGCTCTTCTGTCTGTCCCTGGCAGCTTTCAGACGATCTCGGACTTGAAAGATTTTCTCAGTCGTTTCAAAGATTAACTCAGGACCGGTTGATTGACTGTCTCCAATCTCAGTCCAGCAGAGTGGGGATCTACACTTTCTCCCACAAAGTGCTTCGAAAGGGGCGGCTTGAATGCTGGTGTGATAGCTGTTATTATACGAGAATTCGGCAAGAGGGAGGTGCTCGTCCCACTTGGGTCCGAAATCTATCACACATGCTCTCAGCATATCCTCTAGCGTTTGGATAGTTCTCTCGCTTTGGCCATCTGTCTGCGGATGGTAGGCAGTACTCATATCGAGTCGAGTACCCAAAGCTTTCTGTAGAGATTTCCAGAAGTGAGCAGTGAAACGACTATCTCGGTCGGATATGATGGATTTGGGCACACCGTGGCGTGAGACGACTTCCTTTATGTAAATCTTGGCTCGCTTATCCATCTTATCCTTCTCATTGACCGGTAAGAAGTGTGCCGACTTTGTCAATCGATCCACTATCACCCAGATAGCGTCATATCCAGATCGGGATTTAGGCAATTTCGTGATGAAATCCATGGATATCTCTTCCCATTTCCATTCCGGGATTACCGGCCGAGTCAACATTCCAGAAGGTTTCTAGTATTCGGCTTTGACCTTTGAACACGTTAAGCATTTGCCGACATAGGTGGCAGCTTTCATGTTTGGCCACCAAAATTGTTTCTTCAGGCCGTGGTACATCTTGTCTGATCCGGGATGAATGGAATATCTCGACTTGTGAGCTTCATCGGAAATTAATTGCCTTAACCCTCCATAGACAGGTACCCATAGCCTATCCATGAAGTTCTTGGTTCCATCAGGTTTCTCTTCCAGTTGCTTCTCCATCCCACGTAAACCTTCTCCAGTTAGGTTTTCAGGTTTGAGGGCTTCAATCTGAGCGTTACGCACTTGTGAAACAAGATTCGAGTGTATGGTCATACTTAAGGCTCGAACACGAAGTGGCTTGGCACGCTCTTTCCTGCTCAGGGCATCGGCTACGACGTTAGCCTTGCCCGGGTGATAACGAATCTCGCATTCGTAGTCATTTAGCAGTTCCACCCATCGGCGTTGTCTCATGTTCAACTCCTTCTGATTGAAAATATGCTGGAGGCTTTTCTGATCAGTGAATATGGTACACTGTGTACCATATAGGTAGTGCCTCCAGATTTTGAGAGCAAAGACAACGGCTCCGAGTTCCAAGTCGTGGGTCGTATAATTCTTTTCGTGGATCTTTAGCTGTCGTGATGCGTAGGCAATGACTTTGTCTCGTTGCATTAGTACACAACCTAGACCTTGATGCGAGGCATCGCAGTAAACAACGAAGTCTTCGATCCCATCGGGTAGTGATAGAATCGGGGCATCACATAGCTTCTGCTTCAGTAACTGAAATGCTGCTTCAGTTTTGGCATCCCATATGAACTTCTTATCTTTCTGGGTTAGAGCGGTCAGTGGCTAAGCTATCTTCGAGAAGTTCTCGATAAATCGACGATAATAGCCAGCGAGACCTAAAATTGTCGAATCTCGGTTGGAGTCGTGGGGGGTGCTCCAATCCTTGATTGCTTCAATTTTTGTGGGATCCACGTGGATTCCTCGATCGTTGATCACATGACCCAGAAAGTGAACTTCGCGAATCCAAAAGTCGCATTTGGAAAATTTCGTGTAGAGTTCTTGCTTTTTCAATAATTCCAGGATAAGCCTCAGATGTTGTTCGTGTTCTTCCTTACTACGGGAGTAGATAAGGATATCGTCAATGAACACGATAACAAATTTATCCAGATAAGGTTTGCATACGCAATTCATTAAGTCCATGAACACAGCTGGTGCGTTTGTTAAACCAAATGGCATTACGAGGAACGCATAATGGCCATAGCGTGTTCTGAACGCTGTCTTCTAAACATCTTCATCTCTAACTCTGAATTGATGGTATCCTGATCTCAGATCGATCTTAGAGTAGAAGCTCGATCCTTGGAGTTGATCAAATAGGTCGTCGATCCTAGGAAGCGGGTAACGGTTCTTCACGGTTAGCTTGTTCAGTTCCCGATAGTCGATGCACATCCGGAATGTGCCATCTTTCTTTTTGACAAACAGTACGGGTGCTCCCCATGGAGAGTGGCTTGGACGGATGAAGCCCTTATCTAGCAATTCTTGTAATTGGCTAGATAACTCTTGCAATTCAGAAGGCGCCAGTCGGTACGGGGATCTGGCTACGGGGGCGGCACCGGGTGCTAAGTCGATGCGAAATTCTACTTGTCGCGTTGGTGGTAAGCCTGGCAAGTCTTCGGGAAAGTCTTCCGGGTATTCACGAACAACGGGAACATCTTCCACACGTTTCTCCTTTGGTTTCTTCTCAGTCACGTGTGCTAGTAAGGCATGGCATCCTTTATGAAGGAACTTCTGTGCCTTCATACTAGATATGAGATTTAGTTTGGTTCCACTCTTTTCGCCTTGCACGTTTAGAGTGTTGCCATCTGCGAGTGGCATCCTAACTATTTTCTCGTGGCACACGATTTCCGCATGGTTCTTTGATAACCAATCCATGCCAATGATGACATCAAAGCTTCCTAATTCCACGGGCATCAAATCAATGCTGGAGGAATGGTCGGAGAGTTCTAGTGAGCAATCTTGATAGATTATACCAGTTTCTACTAATTCTCCGTTTGCTAATTCTACTGTGAACTTAGTGTCTAAGGCAGTAGGAGTAATTTCAAGTAATTGGCCAAATTCGGTAGACACGAAGCTTCTATCAGCACCAGTATCGAATAAAACGGAAGCATAATGATCATTTAGTAGGAACGTACCCGTCACCGTGTTGGGATCACGGCGAGCATCTCCGGCATTGATCACAAAGGCTCTTCCCTTAGCCTGATTAGCATCCTGGTTCTTTGCCTTAGGGCAGTCCTTCTTGTAGTGTCTGGTGTTTCCACAACCGTAGCACGTGCGTTTCGGGCAATCACGCGCCACATGTCCTTTGGTCTTGCAGATGTTGCAGTAGACATTTCCACAATCGAGTGTGTGGTGGAGGTTGCATTTGTTGCACAGAGGTGCATCACCGGTGTAACCAGTCTTTCGGACAACATCGGTAGGGGTTATAGCAGCATAGACCTTTGTGGGTTCGGTTTCCTTAGCAGGGGTTTTTTCTTCGCGATTCCTCCAGAATCCGCGCTTTCTCTTGTTGTCAGGCTTCTTGTTTGCAGGGGGAGTGGTACTTGCTTCAGGGGCCTTGCTCTCAGACTGTTTCTTGCCAAGGTTCACACCTTGACGCTTAGCTTGGTAAATCAGGTTGTGTGCCACGCGCACAGCATCCTGAAAAGTCTGAGGATTTGAGGAAAGGACATTTCCCTGGATATGGGGTGCAAGTCCCCAGATGTACCGCTCGATCTTCTTGTACAGGGGAGTGATCATGGTCGGACAGAGATGAGCGAGCTCACGGAACCTCTTGGTATAGCCAGCAACATCGGCTCCATTCATGGATAGGTTCCAGAACTCAGCTTCGAGTTTCTGAAGCTCTTCTCTAGGACAATACTCATCGCGAAGCAGTTGTTTGAGTTCGTCCCATGTCATGGCGTATGCCAAATCAGTTCCCATAGCATCAGCATGGGAATTCCACCAAGTCAGTGCGCTATCAGTCAGTGCGCATGTGGAATACTTGACCATGTACTGCTCAGGGCAGTTGCTTATGCGGAAGACGGACTCCATTTTCTCAAACCAGCGAACTAAACCAACAGCGCCTTCAGAACCCTTGAAATTCGCGGGTTTGCAGTTCATAAAGTCTTTGTATGAACATTCACGAGGGCCTGCAATTGTTAGGTTGAAACGTTGAGTACAATTTAGGAAAATTGTAGTCTAGTGTTTTTCTAACATTGGTTAGTTCGTTATTACCGCGTGCCCCATTGTCGTTCTGACGTTGGGTTTCAGCGGCGGCAACAGTTTCTGCTACGCGATTAGCAATCATCTCCTCGATTTCCTCGGCAGTCATAGGAGGAGGGGGCGGAGGAGGCGAAGTGTTCCTGGTGGTTCGGCGTCTCGGTGGCATGATTTCTCTTTAAGTTACAACATAAAGAAAATTTTAGATAATATGTAAATGGGGTTATTACATGCTCGAGAATAACTGCCACGACATACATCAATTGCCAAACATTTTCACGCAAACACAACCAAGAAACGTGAGATGAACGGAAGGATAAAATAACATAACGTGTCATAATAATCTATACTATCTTATTATACATATTGGAGAGAGAGTGTTGAATGTTGAAAAATTAAGAGATTTACAAGTGAGGGAAGCATGATGTACAAGTGAACAAAGCATAAAACAAGTTAGTGTTGAAAAATAAAAGAACCGGCCGGTTCTTTTATTAAACCTAAAATACCACCGCGCGGTTCTTTTGAAATACACCATCACGAGACAAAAGCTCTCTCCTCCTTCGCTCTTCTCTCCCATTTCAGGCAACCTGTGACCCCTACTTTCCTTCTTCGCTTTTTCACAGCTAACACATCCATGGAAAGACTTGGATTGAATCATCATCCGACGGTGGGCTGCAAATTTTGCTCGGATTGAACCCTAATCCGACGGTACGGTGTATAATTTCACTCGGATTTGAGTCTCTCTATTGTCCAGGATGGGGGCTATAAATTATCTTTCTTTGAAGATGATGGATGCCACATTCACAATCTTTCAAGCATTATATAAGTCGGCTTTCAATTTCTGGTATATTTTTCTGTTTTTATTTGAATGTTGAAATCTTTAGTCTAAATCTGATTTATTTTCTATTATGATTTTAGTTTAGAGATCAGTTTGAACCGAATTACATCTGTTCTCGAGGTCAGCTTGAACCAATTTGCATCAGTTCCTGAGGTCAGTTTGTATTCATCTCTGCTACTACTATTTCATATCCCCTTTAGAAAATCATCAAGTGTTTAATTTTATTTTGTTCATCAATTTAAAGAATTTATGTAGTTGTTATCATTGTTTATCATATTTTCTATGGAAAACTACAGTTACTTTAATCAGGACTCTGCTACCTCTACAAAACTGTTATGCTTAAATATAAATCATGTTTTCATATAGTCTTTAATTCAGATTTCTTATATAGTGATAATTTCTTATTTAGTTGTTTGTGGTCATGTGTTTGGTTTTATAAGCCGTATATCTTTTTTCTGGTTAGCAAGTATGCATATGAATACTTGAGTTATGTATGTTTAGTTGGCTTGTAATAATTTCAGTAAGCATTTGAATACAGCAACTAAATTTTCCTATAAACATGTTATTTGTAAATCTATGTAGAGTTAATATTGACCTAACTTCTAATGTGTTTTAAGTTTTACATATTCAATGTTCACTTCAAATAGTCAAAATGAATTGATTCTACACTTCATTTATTACATTTTTGTTGTTGCTGTAGAAATTGGTTTGCTCCTTTTGGAATTATATGAAATCTATTTGGTAGAGGGTAGAACAGGGAACACATGTATCAAATGATGAATATCCTAAGCAATGAAATATTGACTCTTGAATCTGTTTGCTATGAACTCTGTTTGCTATGATTCCAATATGTGAAATCTGTTTGCTATGTTTGAATCTGCTATATGCTTGAAATCTGTAGCTATGAAATGCTGAATATTCTTAACAATGAAAAACACACTCTTGAATCACTTTGCTATGAAATATGTTTTCTATGATTCCAATATGTGAAATCTGTTTACTATGAAATCTAGGTCATATATTTCTGATGTGAAATCTGTTTGCTATGCAATCTGGGTCATATATTTCTGAGTTATTATTTCTGATGTGAAATCTGGTTGCTATGTGAAATATGTTTGCTATGCAATGTGGCCTATAAATATGTTCATTTGTGCCTATAAATGTGTCCAACTATTTTGTTTTAAAATCAGTTCATAATGAACCAAAGACCTTTTTAGGAAATGTTATTAGAAATGATGAATTGTTTAATAATGATTATTTTCTCAAATTAATTTGCTGACTATAGGTGTATTCTAATGATATAAGTTTTCTTAAATTTCTTATCATATAGCTCTTCTAAATTGTTGGTTGGTTATTTATTTTTGTTATTCATACAAAGTTTTAGTTCATGTTTTCTTTATACTCTTATTAGTTTTAGAAGTTTAAGATTTTAAGCTTTCTCAACCCAACTGTTTGGAGCTATAAATCTGTTTTGAGTATAAATAAATCTTTTTTGTGAAGATCCAATAAATAGTACAGAGACATAAAAGTCATGTTTCATATTAATCCTGAATGAGTAAAAATGCAGCCCTGTTTTATATAAAAACCATGTTTCATAAACTAGAAAGAAGGGGCTGGTCATAGAGGCTATAGGCTTTTATTATATAAAAACCATGTTTCATTGTTGAAATCAAATCTTGAGCATGTACAGTCCAGTTTCTAAAAATCTCAATTTTGAGACATGTTGTAGAAAGAAGGGGCTCGTCATAGAGGCTGTAGGCTTTTAATTATATACAAACCATGTTTCATGTTTGTTTGGTTGTGTGTTTGCATCAATATAGAAGTTTATATTAATTGTCATTTAGACACGAAGAGGAGACAAACTTTTTGTTTGGTTCTCTATCATACTTCCATGTAGTCATGTGTATTGTCATTTATATTAATTGCTATTATGTTTGATTATATCTTTAGTACAATATAGAAGTTTGTATGTTTTGCGAATTAAAAAAGAGAGGATTGCAACTTATCAACTTTTGTTCAAGATAAACATTTATGTGTAGGTCTTGTATGATGTGAGAAATACATAATAAATTTGGCCATTCACAGATTAATATGTTCGTATTATATTTCAATATGATATGCATGTCTAATTGTCTGCTGTTAGATTGCATGATGTGAGCCCCTTTTATGTGCTGGTAAATCTTCTTTTAGCTTGAAAATCAGTTTATCATCTTAGCAAATAGCAACCATCAATGTATCTTAATGACTTAAGATCAAAGGCAGAACAATAACAAGGGGAAAGCTGCATCCTCTTGATTTTTGTAGTAAATTTGGGTCCATTTTGTTTCTATATTATAATTCATTAATATAATTCAAAAACTTTGAAGTACTGCCCCTTTTAGATCCTGCTATACTGTTTGACAATGTTAATTTATATAGGAGTTTAAAGCTAATGATGGTGATTGTAATTTTTTGGGCGTAATTGAATTGAAACTGTTGTTATTTAATGTTAATTTTAATTCTGTTAACCTTATAGCAATCGTCATATCTTTATAATGATAGCAAAGTGTTGGAGTGTATGCTATTTTTATTTGTTTCATCGTTGAGTGAGTTTAGTTGATGTGATTTGGTTCATTTTTTGTGATTTGTATGCTTGCTGCTTATCTCATTGTTGTGGGTTCTGATGAGTATTCTTTTTGGGACTTATTGCAGATTTGGAGTGCATGCTATGTGCTTGAAGATGTGGTGTCATTGCTGATGTGCTTGAAGATAGTGGTCTCATTGTTGATGAAGTTTTCCAAAAACCAAATGGAATTCTTGAGTTTGATGATGATTAATTTTATTTAATGTTCTGATATGACTTTTTTTTTTTATAACTTTGTACGTTTGTAGCCTTTTTTCTGATGATTTTGCAAATTTGATAATTTTACAGGAATTTTTATTATTTTACATGAATATTATGTAAATTTTTAATGTGACCCATTTTGACACGAACTCGTTTTGACCTGAATCCATTTTGACCTCTAACCCGTCCTGACCCAAACCCATTTTGACCTGGTACGTTGTCCTACCCGACCCGTCCGTTTTTCCATGCCTAAATAAAGCCATGCAGGTTATTATTGAATATTTGCTAGCTGGATCTGTGATAGTGTGATTGGACCAGGTGAACTAACCTTTGTTAATTGAGGTGTTAATTTGTTACTGGGTTCTAAACTATGAACGGCCATGTGGTCTTACATCTAATAACTTAGAGTCGAATTGTTGTGTTACACCCTTAAATTCAAGTTGATTCTTTCTGTATGGTCATAATTAAGTACGTGATTGAGCTGATAAAAATAACACAAATAATAGAAGGAAAAGATTCTGTGTGCTCATAATATTCTGCTCATAATATTCACATGATGATATGATAACAAAGGTTTGGATTAGTCAAACGTTATGTCTTTAATTATCAGACAAAATGAAAATTGAACCGAGTCTAACTATGTTTTATATAATCCTATAAATGGCTATTTATTTGGGTCTACTAAAATATATTCAAAAGTACCAAGCATAGACTCACGTCTATGGTGACTTTGTAGATGCATCATTTTAGGTTAAGAAAATATAAAAATCAATATATTTGTGAATGATACATATTTTTATTAGAATGTTCTCTATTATTATTTGAGATGATTTACAATGTTAGATAAATTAAATTACTGATATGAACGGGAAAACTAACAAACGTAGAATACAATATATCACGAGAGAGTTGATAAACTAACAAAAATAAGAATCGTATTGGTTGATTGTTGCCGCCAACGCCACTGACTTTTTTGAAACATTTAAGGTTTTGAAACAAAATATTTATAAATGTTATAACGAGGCAATTTAAAAACATACTTTAAAATGTTACACTTGTTTTTACACGACCAAATAAAGTTTTAAAAAGTAAAATCTGTCATTTTAGTCCCTTGTGATTTGATTAAAGTTATTATTTTAAGTGTTTTAGTTTACCTAACTTGTATTTTTAAGGTTCTTTTTACTTGGCTGTGATGCATGAGGCGGCTGTGGGGCGTTAACCGCATCCACTACTCAGATCTGAGCCATTTAAATTATCGTTGTGTCGCATAGCGCTAAAATAAACGAATATCGCATTATAAATTGTTTTAATAGTATAGCTTTGCTATTCAAAAGAAACAACAATAATATGAATAATCCATTTTTCAAAGTTTGATTTAGTTTATTTTCTTTTCAAAGAAATGTAACATTGGTGTTGTTATTTTAAGGATTTTCATATTTCCCCTTATTAAATTAAGAACATGTTAGTGATTGGAGTCTAGCACATTCTTAAAATTGGGTACATTTTCTTTGATTCATTATTGAAATACAAACATTTGCTTATCTTTTTCATCTTTTTTCCTTTCCTCTGTAATCTATTCTTCCTCTAATAATTCTTATTTTCCTTTGTTCTTGCTGTAAGAGTTTTTATATTAGTTTTTATATTAAAGTTATATTTTAGAAAAAGGTACACACCTTAAGACTGAACAAATGGACTAATCACTTAGATAATGTATAAAGAATGAATCTGCTTGGTACTAAATGTTTCTAGCTACCGCTCATAGACAGACTATGTATAAAAATATGTCATCTAATGTATGATAGTTTCATGCTTATAAATTATGATTCTACATGTTTTGATAGACATTAAGATGTCATCCTTAACAACACATATTGACATAACAAAGAGCATACAAAGAACATAAAAGACAACTTATCACCCGATGCAAAGAAACATTTCAAGAGTCACAAAAACCAGTTTCCATCTTTTCCACCCTTTTTTTACATCAGTTTCAAATCTTGTAAAATATTGTCACCACCGAACATGCATGTACCGCATTATAAACTATTGTTGCATCGCATTGCACTAACATAAATGGATATCACGTTGTAAATTGTCGTGCTGCCATAACGTGTCAACAATTGACAAATAACACGCTATACACTGTCACCGCCGCAACGCGCGGGCACACGGCTAGTCATAACAATATAAACTACACAACCATAACATGATAACAATAATTTCATAACACAAGATAACATACCATTAAACATCATTCATATTACATCCATAGTTTTCTACCATATTACAGATAAAACACATCCAAAATAAACAAATTTCATCATGGACTCGCAGTCCCGATCATAATAGAAGTTAACATGTTTCATCCGTAAAATGGCTATCAAAAGGTACTAGGTCACATCTACCTAGAATGCTGGTGGGGGTGGTGGAGGACCAGGAGGCATGTAGTAAAAGGGCGGGGCATGAGTCATGGCATGGAGGGTGGCGAGGAGTCGTCCGGATACAAACTCCAGCGCTGCGACTCTCCTCTGCAGGCTCTCATGGGAGAGGAGCAGATCAGTGGTGGCCATGCTGACTCCAGTCATGTTGGCGTGAAGGGACCCCATGGCGCTATCAGTATCGCCCATGCGTCCGATCAACGCAGACATCTGGTTCCTAAGGCGGGTCATCTCAGGGGTGGTAGGTAACTGGCGGACATCCGCGTCAAGCTCTCCTAGGTCGGTCTCTATACGCCTCAGACGAGCAACTAAGAGTGGTACTGTATCAGATATCGGCTCGTCTGTGAATGGCGAGATCCCTAAAGGTACACGACGGGATGGGTCAGGAAGTGAGGACTCTCCACGAGCATAACAGCTCGGGAACTCCTCGATCATCCGCCAGTGCTGGACCTGGCCTGGCATCCATGCAAGATGGGGCAACTCAAACACATATCGCCTCTTGGGCGCAGGCTCATCATGGGTGCGTCCAACCTCCCGAGTCTGGGATGGGCCAGGTGCCCTTCCTGGGGTGAATCCCCGTCTGCCGCCACCAGGTGTGGCGACATAGGTCTTCACAGACCGGTCACGGACTGTGAAAGGATCAGCGGTGCTCGAGGCACTCATCGGGGCCACACCGCCAGCAGTGGCGGTGGGAGCAAGGTGGTCGGAGGTATCGTCAGAGGTCCTACGTCTAATAGGGCTCAGGAAACCACGAGGGAGGAATGTCTCACGAATGGTACCGACGGTAGCTCCCTCAGTCTCGGGGCTAGATGGTACGTGATCCTCAGGCGATGGTGTGTAGTCCACCGGTGTCGGGTCCTCTGGTGATGGAGTATACTCTACACTTGCTTCCTCACTGGAATCGGCAACGCAAATAACCTCTTTCGAAGTCATCTCTGCGAAAATATTCCAACAGGAAACAGTGATCAGTAATCATCATAAAGGCATAAAACTAAAGCAAGGAAGTAAGGCATAATTAACACATAAGTAACACTTTAACTAGCTTAAGTAAACATCTCGAGGATGAGGCCTTGCATGCAAATGGTAGCTTCGGAGTGGGTTATAGTCCAGGTTCAGTTTTGTTTTGTTCGTTTATCCTGGTTCGCTATAACCACGGCTCTGATACCAATCTGTCACACCCCGGTCAACGGTTTCGGGTGTGAGCGAGAATGGAATCATAGTCGACGATACATAGAACAACTTCTAATAAATTAAAACTTCATAAAACATTACTTCATTTCATTTGCAGCGGAAAAGATAGTGGAAACGATAATGTCTTACAATTTGAAAACAATAAGTCTTAAGTTAATATTAAAAGCATAGATCGGTTTATTTGGATAGTCGGGACTATGACTCCGAAAGCAGGTCCGATAGCGTACATAAGCCCCCATTTGCATGTCTTCATGAGTTGCGTCAATTACCTAAGAAATCATGAGTTTAAAAGGTTAACATAAAGTTGGTGAGGTTCACAGGTTTAAGACTCACAGTTTGATCAATGTAAAACAGTTTTCAGTATACTTAAATATTACGTTGGTTTACCGTTGTGGTTGCATGATCTCACCTGAACCTTGATTTCAAATACTAACGGTTTACCCACCCAGCATCTCTTGCCCAGAGATGTTAAACAGAGCAGAATAACTGACGTGTACCCCCAGACAATCTGGAGTCAGAACTGGAGCTACCAGTTAGGGTAGGGTTGTCAACCCAAATAGATCTATTCACTAGCTATCGTTTCGTACAGAACTAATTGAAATCAATTAATGGTGGGATACGGTTGTACAAACGTTTATAACGATAATGTACCAAGTTGGGCAATCAGTAAGAGAACAAGTAGTCATACGGCTAACAGATAAACCATAATATTAAGTAAAAAACATTTATCAGATTTCATGATTTCTCCCCCAAAGTATAAAACAGTTAAAAGGAAAAGGGGTCGTGAAACTCACTGAATCCGCAGGTAGCAGATATTTAGCAGAATAGGAACGGTAGCACGTAACGTCCTAAATAATTAAATAAACATATGCATACAGTGACATTGAATTTCAGTGACCGTATGGTACGAAAAAATGTGATCGTAGATAAAAAGTGTGACTATAGACTAGCGATTTTTCTTGTTAGATCAATGATTTTATTGAATAATGTCATCATAAACCCTTTTTAGTAGCACTTATTTATTTTGTAGTGACAAAATGTTTCCAAATGGTGACATGATGTTCGTGTTCACTGTGACGTTTTGCTATTAATTGGTGACGTAACTAATAATTTAGTGTGACTATTGTTTATGTTTTAGAGACACACAATTTTGTTATGTGTGACTATTTCATAAATGTTGATGTAGAAATAGTTTGAAGTGTGACTATTTCATAGTTTTTAGTCACACAAAAATGTTTTAAAGTTACTATTGGTTGATATATGGTCACAACTAAACACCTAGTTGGTAATACAAAGTAACCATTACATATCTTTAGTGACATAATATTCCCAAATGGTCACATGTTTTTGTGTTCACTGTGACGTTTTGATAACAATTGGTCACATAATAAATATTTAGGTGTGACTATTGCTTAGGTTTTAGAGACACACAATTTTGTTATGAGTGACCATATCATGAAAGTTGATGTAGAAATAATTTGAAGTGTGACTATTTCATCGTTTTTAGTCACACAAAAATGTCTTAAAGTGACTATTGGTTGGAAAATGGTCACAATTAAACATCTAATTGTTAATATAAAGTAACCATTATATAACTTTTAGTCACATAAGATAAATATAAATGTGACTAGAATTGTTTTTTAATCACATTAAATATTTGTAAGTGTCATTTTTGGCTAACCTTTAGTCACATTATTTTTAACCTTTTGTTATTACATTCTCATTTAGTCACATATGTTACATAAATTCATCACCCTAACATACTTTTAGTCACACGTTTAGGTTCTATGTGACTGTTTATGTATTTTAGACACAATTAATTACGCAAATTGTGACTATATGTTGTTAATAATAACATATATTGTTAATATAGAGTGACCGTTTCATACCGTTTAGTGGCATTAAACAAATGAAATTGAGACGTGAAACATTTTATAGTCACATTAATTAGTTGTAAATGTCACTTTTGTTATAGCTTTAGTCACATTAGTTTAGAATATTAGTTTTCACATTTACCATATAGTCACATATGATACATGATCAATACATGATGATAAAACACTTATAGTCACAGTTTTATATTCAATGTCACACATCATTTGCTATCATTCCGTAACACAAGAAAATGATGATTATAATAAGAATACTACAATAGTAAACCAAAATCTTATACATAAGTTTTAAATGTAAATACTAAAGACATAAATTTCTAATCAAAAGCTATCGACAAAAGTTTTGGTATAATAAAAGAAATCCTAGAATTATAGAACCTTTTTGTATTGGTGTTCTATCAAGTTCATGTACTTCTTTCCCTTCACTGCGTAGAAAGGTGCTCGTACCGCAACATGATCTGTATAGCCATCTTGTATCACCCAATCTGATCAGTTTTTTCAAGAATTTTTACTGTTGTGTCATTGAAGATTGTGGCTCTGATATTTCCATTGTCATCATCTAGTATGACGGTCAAGCAATAGCTAAAGAAAAGAGGAAATATGAGAGTAAAAGTTATAAGTAGTTACAGTTTCTAGAATAAAGAAAATACAACACAAAACTATGATGAGGAATATATATATATAAATCATTCATTTGCAGACAACATTTAAGTACCCTCCATCAACAGTCCTATAAACAATCATTTTTAACGTATACAATTTATGAATTTTTTTTTCAAATTAACATGTCCATACGACCATACTAATACCAAAAAAAAAAACAAATTAAATATAAAACAATATACAAACAAAGTACATTTCACTTGATGTTAAATAAGTTAAGTTCAAAATCAGAAGAGTCCAAAAAATAAAAATCACTGCAATAATAAGAAAAAAAGTTTAGTTTTTACATGTAGTGTTGTGGTGTTGAGGTGGATTCGATGTGGATGATATGGGCATAACACATAATACCAAAAACCTATAGAAAAAAGAAATATGATTTAGTAACAGAAGAAACAAACAATTACATAGAAAAGATAAATAATATCTTTAAAGATGCAACATGATAAAGTGCATATGAATAATTAAAAAAGAACACAAAAGCAAAATGAAACAGAGAGGCTGCTACAACAGTTATTTGGTAAATGAAAAAAAGCTATCCTTCCTGTTTTTCACATACACATAGATGCAAGTCCATACATATGCATATCAAATTATAATAATAATAAATACATAAATCAAACTCCAATAAAATCTAAGATGCATAGAAAATATACACATCTCATAACAAAAACATTGACTGCTCATAAAAAATGACATGAAGATTGTGTGTGCTTACTTTACTACAGATTTACACTTACACCTAGTCTTCTTGTCACAATATAGTCTTTGTAAATTGTTGGTGTTGTGGCCAAAAATAATCCCAGAACAGGAACCTATTGATCACGTGTATTAAAAAATCCAAGTATTCAATAGTCTGTCAATTATATAATAAATCACTTGCTGCTCTTGATGGTGAGTCTCGCCATAAATATTAAGAAAAGAAAAGGATAGAAAACATATTCTTTAACCTACAACAAATTTCCTCAAGAAATGGGTTATTCCCTAAAAAAAAGCAACATGCATACCTGGATATATACCTAGCACTTGTAAGAGAGACCATGACATCCCCTACCTGCACGTTATATACCTAGCACTGTAAGAGAGAGCATGGCATCCCCTACCTGCACAATCCATCAAATGACACATAAAAGCAAATAGTCTTCCATTAATCAAGCATATGTCAGTTTTCAGTTTTGTGACAGTTTTCTAACACAATCGAACCTCAAAACCTCAGAACATTCACAGTGAGGAACGGTTAACCAACAAAGAACCTAATGAACCATTTGATCCTAGCTAAAAATGTAAGTGTGACTAGTGAACCTCCACATGAACGTTTTTCAGCTACAACAAGGAGATTGAGGGAGTATTCCTCAACTATGGATAAGTAGAACTCCACTTTCCTATTCAACCCAAACTACAAAACATGCATAAGGTAACTGAATCAATCACTCGCACTTGCATACATTTTTTTGGATAATGGATAAGTAAATTATGAAAGCAATCTTAGTTTACCTTAAAATATGCATTTGTTCCACTCGAATTTAAAATTTAAAAAATAACCTCATGTAGTTAGAAAACTTAACTCGATTCATGAATCAAAACATTTCTGAATAGAATACTACATTTCCATATTCAAAACACTCCACAAACAGTAAGCACACACACTAGCATATAGTATTCATACAAACAAGTGAATTTGTATAGATAATCATGTGTTATTTATTTGAAGATTCTAATGGGAGGAGGCGGTTCTTTTTCATATGGGGGTCCTGGAAAAGGGATGTACTTATGGCTTTATGGTTTATCTTCTGCTCCTTGTATCAGTAGGTGGAATTTGTATAGATAATTATCATTGTATGTGTATTCATGATAGTTCCATTTTGTGTAAGGAATATGTAATGATCTTTTAAATATGTGTTTAATCATGAAGTTAACCATCTAAATGACCAAAATTCATCCTTCACTCTAATATGTGTTTAATTGTTTACTTATGCAGGTGAGGTTGGTTTTAAAAGAGCCTGAACCTGGAGTTACAATTGTGAAGTTGACATAGACTAATTTAATTTCTAGAAACTTTTTAGTCACATATGAATGTGTTAAGTTTGTAGATTATGGATTTATTGCGGCAGATATGGACGCCAAACTTATGAAGGAGACAGAAATCATCCTCAACAAGTTCAATTGAGTGATACCCTCTACTGTCACAGTCCATTTGTTCTTGTCCATCTTACCAACGTCCAAGAACAAAATAAACTTCTTCACAACAGGCTTAAGGAAATTGCTCCAACTATCATGAAGCACCGTGACATGAAGAAAAAATACGTAGCGAGAGCGAATGCTGTTTGATGGTGGTGGTGGTAACGTAGCTAGTTGTTTTTTTTTTTTTTAAATTTTTTTTTTTGTATGGATCGGATGGATTGTATGGATCAATGTTTTGTGTGAACTTTCACTAGCTAATATCTTTTGCTATCTTAAGTTTTTAATTTATTGTATTTCTAGTTTAAGAATATGGACTTTTAAAATGATCTTTATAGCTTATCTTGATGACTTATTTTTGTGACAAGTACAAATGAATTCCTAATTATTTCACTTTTCAAAAGTTGACTTAAAGTTCATTTGTAAAGATCAATGTTTTTTTTAAACCAATAACCATTCCACATACTAACAAGATACGGTACTAATTTGATAGTGTTTAAACAAATGTCGTATTAGTTCAGTTGGTTTAGTTTGTTTAGTCTTATATCTAAGAGGTCTCATGTTCAAGTCTTACATCCCTTTTTCTTTTACCTTTAATTATTTCTAAATTATATATGACGATATAATACTTATAGTCACATGCTTTACCATTTATCATGATCATATTTCATCTTTAGTCACACATCAAATTGTAAAAAATGAAAGATGACCAAATTATACTTATGGTCACATATTTTTTCATTTATCATGACCATATTTCATCTCTAGTCACACATCAAATTGTTAAAAAATGAAAGATGACCAAATTATACTTGTAATCACATATTTTTTTTCTCATTTATCATGACTATAATTTATCTTTAGTCACACATCAAAATGTCATAAATGAAAGATGACCAAAATATACTTATAGTCGCATATTTTATTTATTTATCATGACCAGAATTAATGTTTAGTCACACGTCAAATTATTATAAAATTAAATATGACCAAATTATATTTATAGTCACATATTTTTCCCATTTACCATGACCATGAATTATCTTTAGTCACACATCCGAAATTAAAACTGTGACCATAAAATAAAAGATTGGCATAATTTTTTCTTAGTGTTAATTTTTAGTCACATCTAATAAAATTAAAAATGACCATATTATACTTATGGTCACATGTTTGTCAATTTATTATGACGATGATTTATCTTTAGTCACACGTACAAATTGGAAATGTGACCATAAACGATAACTTACAGTCACACCAATAACTATTTTGACCAAAATATGTTTAACTTACTGTCACACTCAAAATGAACATGTCAATATATATTACATTTAGCCACATTTACTTACATAAACAATTGCTTCATGTGACCATATACGTATTTATAGTCACTCGTAAATATTATAAGAAAAAAAGTCGCAAGTGGTGATATTTAGTTACATTGTTCGAAATGTGACTCGTAATTGTCACACATGTAATGTAAAAGTGTGACCATATTAACTGATTGGGGTTGCAATGGTCACACAAAACGATCTAAAATGTCACCAAAAGATGTCTAGAAAATTAAAAATGACCTACGGTCACACTTTTAATCGAAAGTGTCACAGAGCCAAAATGTGAAAAGTGTGACCGTATGTCATATTTGTACTAGTGAGCGCTTATTGATGAAACTCTCAGGGAACAAAACAGACTTCGCGAGGAAAAGGCTGAAGCACTAAAGAGATATGAATCTAACCATCCTCCAGCTGTCATGTATGCGAAAGGGTCGAGCACTTTGCCAGAACGTTCAGAATCAATCAGAACAGATGAACCGTTGATCCGCATTGTCACCAACTTAGAGGGAACTGATGTTGATGCTGATGACAATTCTGTTACAGCCAACATGGTCAGAACTCTGATGAAAGACAATTTCTCTCTGAAATATCTGATGAGTCTAACTGAAACTGAGTTGACCAAGTTATACACCGACGAGGAGAGGCTGAATTCTCACCTACCTCAAAATCAAACAGTTGAAGCACAATCTGAATTCTTAGCGGATATCTTTGCCGACACGAACAAGACTGTGGATTTCCTTCCTATCCGTGATCATCTCTCGGATCTCACCCTTGACATCGGCAACACTTTCATTCCTCCTCCAGAGAGCTCGTCTGTTGATCCTCCCGACTCTGAAGCTTACATTGTTTCCACCACCAACAGTATGAACTCTGAAGCACTCCGCAACTTCTGCAAATTCAAAAACATTGATAAGAAGGCCTACCACAAGAAGAGACTACCTGGCCTACGGAAGTTTGTGTGCGAGTATCGGAAGACAGAGCGGTTGGCGAAGTTGGAACAAATCAGAATTATTGAAGAGGAACGGGCTGAGGCTCTTAAGAGAAAAGATACTCCCCAAATCTATGACGAATGGGATAAGCTAACTCCTAACTTGAAGGCTATGCAATTATTTGCTGCCAAGAACTTGAGGAAGATGCCTAGCAACCCTAACGTCAATCATGGGATGAAGATCTTAGGCTGGAAGTATGATGAAGCCTTTGATGCTTTCATGGTGAAAAGGAGAAACGGCTATGTCCAAATATTTGGAGACTTCAAAGCTCTCACTAGCTTATTCTCCTGGGAACTCAAACAGCTCAAATACCTAGAACTGGTAAACCATACTAACCATCCAAAGGGTGTGAGGGCTGCTGCGTTGATCCAATCTGCTTATGATGATAAAAGATTCAGTCAAAATCCAGAAGCAGAGAGAAAAGCTCAGTTGGCAGAAGAGAAGAGAAGACTTCGTGCTCCTCACCGAGGAATGTTCAAGGATGTTGGAAAGGAAGTGAAAGCAAAGACTATCCCTGGAAACCAGAAGAATGCTCCTATGATCAGTTGGTATTATAACGGGATGACTCATGAGTTGGTAATCGAAAGAGATGGTGCTGACGCTATCAGACTATTTGCTGCTATAGAACTCCGTCTTCTCTCTCGATCTTACTTGAAGATAATGTATTATGAGAAGATGCGGACAATACCTGTTCAGTTGAGACCCTATGAATGCTATGATGCCAACTACTTCTTAATATTCTTAAACTGGTGGTGTGAAAGGCTAGCTGGATTAGGTAGACTCACTCTTGATTCAGAACTTCTGAGAAATGCAACTTGTTGGTTGATTGAAGAGCATGGTTCGAGTGTCATTCTTGACAAGGCAAGAAGATTGGTTGAGCTGAACAACTATAATGACTTGAAGAAGCTCGTATGGCAAGATCTCTTTAGGCTGTATGACATGGGTATTCACGTACTATCTGACAAAGACAAACCTGCAGCCAGAGAGAACTGGAGATTCCTGCTGAAGCTGACTGGTCAAGATGCTTGAAGCTCGAGAGTTTGCATTGCCAACAAGGGTGGAATTGTTAGAACCTATTTGTTAGCAACACAAACTTATTGTCTTCTTATCTTGTAATTGATACTTTGTTTTGTAATTGTCTTTTGATATGTACTTGGTGAACTTTGTGTAAATGTTAGCGTACTTGTTATGCTTCTTAGCGTACTTGTTACTTATGCTCTTAACGGACTTGATTTACTCTTAGCGTACTTGTTTGAATGTTATCTTAGCGGACTTGTTTATTCCTAGCGAACTTGTTCACTTAGAAGACTTGTTCTGTTCCTAGCGTACTTAATTTGTTCTTAACGAACTTGTTAGCGTACTTGTTCAAGTTAGCGCACTTGTTCATGTTAGCGAACTTGATTATGCTTAGCGTACTTGTTAGCGGACTTGTTGCTACTTAGCGAACTTGTTAGCGGACTTGTCACTTCTTAGCGTACTTGTTAGCGGACTTGTTAAGTCCTAGCGAACTTCATTTATGTCTTAGCGAACTTGTTCTACTGTTAGGATATTTTGTTGAATTCTAGGTAATGATTGTGTCGTGTCAAACATTCTATTTGTCCCAGGTTCTCTAGTAGTATAAATACCATTGAGAAAACCCTATTGGCAACGCTTGGTGGAGTATTATTCCTGCAAGAGAGCCTTTGTGTGTGTGTTCTTGGTGTTAGTGTGTGTTCTTGAGCTTTAGTAATCATCAATGGGTGAGCATTGATGCAGATTCCTCCTTGAATCGACCATCACACATGATTTCCGCACTTGTGTGATGAATCATATGAGAACAAGCTGCTCAAATATGGTCCTGACAAACCTCTTTTCCGACCGAAAACCCACTTTTCGGTCCAAATCCCTTTTCGGCGAAAACACTATTTCACATTGCTTCACTAAAACGGACGTAACTTGGGCCTTGTTTAGAGTTAGAAACTCTAATACCAGCCAAAACGACCGTCTCGACGAGCCAAAGCTCCAAATTCCACTCAGAAGGCCTCCGTTTTTCACTTTGAGGTTTTTGACACTATTCTTTGAATAGTGATTTTGCCGCTTTTATAGGTATTGCACTAGAAGAGGATTCAAAGAAAATCATACCTCTACTTCAACAAGGTACCACCGAAGCTAATACATGTAAGAAAGATGTATGCACTTGCTCAAGTTCTCACTGTCAAGATGTGTAAAATTCTTATAAAGATTTTGAAAGCCAAATTCACTATGAATCCCTAAATTGTGAACGTGCTAATAGAGAGTCAAATAATTTTAAAGATCAAGCTAGGGTAAATAGGGAAAAGTATGAAGCTGCTAAGTTAGATGTCAAAAATTTTTAGAATCAATTGAGTGACACTAGAGTCTTGCTAAGAGTTGCTAATACAAAAGTTGAAGAACTAACAAAAGAGGTAGAAGAATTGAGAGATCAACTGGCTAAATCTCAAATTAAATTATACTCTAATAATAAGATTCAATCAAAAATGCTGGAAGCAAGGTCTCTTTTCTATAACTCTGATGTTAGGATGAAGTATGTTCAACAGAATTCAGGTTTGGGTTTTGGGGATGACAACAAAGATGAAACTTCATCTCACACTGTGCCTATGCCATATATGCATGAGATGATTCCTGAACCTGAACCATCAAAGGGAACAATAAACTCTTTAGCTGACATTGACAAAAGACTTTCGGAATGTTCTATTAAAATTACTGCTCCTGTTTCTAACCCTACTACTTCTTGTGCAGATACAGAAAACAAAGAAGAAGGTTCAAAGGGGGAAAGTGTTGGCATTGAGAGTCAAAAGTTTCCTGACTTTAAAACTGAAATTTTGCGTCAAATAAGTCTGAGTCTGAATTGAGCTTTGCTAAGTCTGATGTTTTTGAGAAAACTTCTGTTTGTGGTGCTTTTAATTTCGGTGTTTGTGATCCTAAACTTTCCAAACCTTTGAGGAAAGTAAGGATTTTTAGAAAGGGTAAGGGACCACAGGTTGCTGGTCCTAAGCCTACTGATGCCAATGATTGTTTGAATGTGTGTGCTAATGTTTGTGATAATACTAGTAATGTGCAGAATGTGCACGAGGCCAGACCACATGACTTTATCCCATATCCTGAGGTAAATTATGTGTATGACCAATTTGTGCCAGTACAGACGGGAGTATGTGCTAACAACTAGGCCCAATGGCAAAGTTATGTGGATCCACAAAAATTCCAAACCATCTTGGGTATCCACAGGGAAGAAATATTCCCAAGCTCCCGCATACCCAAAGTCCTCTTCAGCAACTTTTCGATCAATCATTCATCAATCGAGAAGTCCCCTGTGACTTTTCGATCCACTGCTCTCCTCAATCGAAAAGTCCCCTCCGAGACTTTTCGATCCAGATCCATCCTTTTCGATCGTAAATCACACTTTTCGACCACTTTCCTATCCGATTGAAAAGTACTTTTCGATCAGCCCTGTCCGACCGAAAACCCTTTTCGACCCAACCCCCTGCTGATCGAAAACCCCTTGTCCGACCGAAAACCCACTTTTCGGTCCAAATCCCTTTTCGGCGAAAACACTATTTCACATTGCTTCACTAAAACGGACGTAACTTGGGCCTTGTTTAGAGTTAGAAACTCTAATACCAGCCAAAACGACCGTCTCGACGAGCCAAAGCTCCAAATTCCACTCAGAAGGCCTCCGTTTTTCACTTTGAGGTTTTTGACACTATTCTTTGAATAGTGATTTTGCCGCTTTTATAGGTATTGCACTAGAAGAGGATTCAAAGAAAATCATACCTCTACTTCAACAAGGTACCACCGAAGCTAATACATGTAAGAAAGATGTATGCACTTGCTCAAGCTCTCACTGTCAAGATGTGTACAATTCTTATAAAGATTTTGAAAGCCAAATTCACTATGAATCCCTAAATTGTGAACGTGCTAATAGAGAGTCAAATAATTTTAAAGATCAAGCTAGGGTAAATAGGGAAAAGTATGAAGCTGCTAAGTTAGATGTCAAAAATTTTTAGAATCAATTGAGTGACACTAGAGTCTTGCTAAGAGTTGCTAATTGATGTGTTGTAAACACATCCTATTTTCTCGTGTATTTTGTATTATATTTGAGGCGAGTTTGAGTCATTTTTATTTAGTTTTTACCTATTTTATATTATTTGAGTCTTAATGTGGTATTGAGTCATTTTTTGTTTATTTTGGTATGAGTTTATTTAAATATTTAAGTCTTGTTTTTAATTAGGTTAAGTGTGATTCAGTTGTGCTCAAAGTGCTTAAATATTTTTATTTATAGGTTGTGATAAGAGTTCAAGGGGGTGGTATGACATTACAACTAAGTTGGAGGGCTAAAAGGATTAAGTATAAAAGAGGAAGCTTGAATGGTCATTGCATTGAAGTCAAGGGGCTAAATTGAAATTATACTAAAATTTATATCATGCATACGCATGATTCTGGCCCATTCGCAATTAATTTGTCAAAGGAATAATTTAAGTCGGCGAGGAACCGACTTATTAGTCGCCAAAACCGTATGCTTATTTTATATATAAAAACCTATGACTCTCGAACAATAAGGGGAACTGACGGCAATTAGAGAGGAAGCTACGGACGAAATTTTGAGAGGGATTCTGGACGGACGGAAACGAAGCAACAAAACTTTGAAGCCATTCGGTTTAGTCTCTTCAATTCTTGAAATATATTTTCTTATTTGGATTCTAGTTTGCACTATGTTGCTAAGGTTTAATCTGGATTTAATGTTCTTGGATACCATCATGATTGTTGGCTAAGTTTTTGTTACCACCTAGATTATATGATGAATTTTTAGTATTTTTGACATTGCTCGGTTTATGACAATTGTGTATGGATGTGATGCTCTATTAAATTCCTCTAGTTATCTATAATTGGTGCATATGCGTATTGAATTTAGAGTTCCAATTAACAATCAAGACTTGCTTAATCTACGGATGTCTTCCGGTTTGGGTTGGGTAATTAATTCGTGTGACTGTGTGTTTGCAAATTAGTGTGATTAGCTATAACTAGTTGATCATAGGATTGATTGTTACTTGTTGCTTTGAACTCAATATTCTGCCTATCTAAATAAGCTCAAAAGGATGATAGTTGTCGGTTAGTCGGATTAGTTAATGAACTAGGATAACATTGTCTCACAAGGAAATGCCCTAGGAATTTAGCTAATTTGCTAGTCGTGTCAGTTGTAGGAATTAGAGGTAGCTCCGGCTAGTCTAGGGTGCCTTAGATTGTTTCGAGGGTGGTCTAGGGTAGTTGAAGTGGGAAGGACTCAAAAGGTGAACCACTTGTTCGAGCGTTAGAGTAATCAATTAGGAAGAACTCAAAAGGTGAACTAATCAAACCGGTAAGCGTATTCCAATCTTTAGGTATTCTATCAGTAACATCCGGAGAGTGATTCGGGGGCTCGTAGAGTTTCTCTAGGTTGTGTGTTAAGATCCCGGTTCCATCATGATTGTCATAGCCGAGTGAGGTCATTAATATTAATTAGGATTCTAGGTCTAGGTGGTACCTTTCTCATATTTGAATTCGTCCTAAGTTCCTTCGTGTCGGTTGTTATTTAGTTAATTTAGTTAAGTTAGTTAATTTAATCCAAAAACCCAAATTTACTCAGTATTTCCATTTCATAGGTCCTAGGTTAAGTCTTGTTCATAGTGTCCTTAGGGTTCGATATCCGGTCTTCTGTAGCTATACTGCCACCGATAGGTACACTTGCCTTTAGGTTCGGTTTAGTTTTAGGAGTTTCGGTAAAATTAGGTGTGTCTAGGTCTAGGAATAGGTCTAGGTTTAATTAGCTATTTTTAGGTATAGTTCCGAACACATCACTAATACAAAAGTTGAAGAACTAACAAAAGAGGTAGAAGAATTGAGAGATCAACTGGCTAAATCTCAAATTAAATTATACTCTAATAATAAGATTCAATCAAAAATGCTGGAAGCAAGGTCTCTTTTCTATAACTCTGATGTTAGGATGAAGTATGTTCAACAGAATTCAGGTTTGGGTTTTGGGGATGACAACAAAGATGAAACTTCATCTCACACTGTGCCTATGCCATATATGCATGAGATGATTCCTGAACCTGAACCATCAAAGGGAACAATAAACTCTTTAGCTGACATTGACAAAAGACTTTCGGAATGTTCTATTAAAATTACTGCTCCTGTTTCTAACCCTACTACTTCTTGTGCAGATACAGAAAACAAAGAAGAAGGTTCAAAGGGGGAAAGTGTTGGCATTGAGAGTCAAAAGTTTCCTGACTTTAAAACTGAAATTTTGCGTCAAATAAGTCTGAGTCTGAATTGAGCTTTGCTAAGTCTGATGTTTTTGAGAAAACTTCTGTTTGTGGTGCTTTTAATTTCGGTGTTTGTGATCCTAAACTTTCCAAACCTTTGAGGAAAGTAAGGATTTTTAGAAAGGGTAAGGGACCACAGGTTGCTGGTCCTAAGCCTACTGATGCCAATGATTGTTTGAATGTGTGTGCTAATGTTTGTGATAATACTAGTAATGTGCAGAATGTGCACGAGGCCAGACCACATGACTTTATCCCATATCCTGAGGTAAATTATGTGTATGACCAATTTGTGCCAGTACAGAGGGAGTATGTTCTAACAACTAGGCCCAATGGCAAAGTTATGTGGATCCACAAAAATTCCAAACCATCTTGGGTATCCACAGGGAAGAAATATTCCCAAGCTCCCGCATACCCAAAGTCCTCTTCAGCAACTTTTCGATCAATCATTCATCAATCGAGAAGTCCCCTGTGACTTTTCGATCCACTGCTCTCCTCAATCGAAAAGTCCCCTCCGAGACTTTTCGATCCAGATCCATCCTTTTCGATCGTAAATCACACTTTTCGACCACTTTCCTATCCGATTGAAAAGTACTTTTCGATCAGCCCTGTCCGACCGAAAACCCTTTTCGACCCAACCCCCTGCTGATCGAAAACCCCTTGTCCGACCGAAAACCCACTTTTCGGTCCAAATCCCTTTTCGGCGAAAACACTATTTCACATTGCTTCACTAAAACGGACGTAACTTGGGCCTTGTTTAGAGTTAGAAACTCTAATACCAGCCAAAACGACCGTCTCGACGAGCCAAAGCTCCAAATTCCACTCAGAAGGCCTCCGTTTTTCACTTTGAGGTTTTTGACACTATTCTTTGAATAGTGATTTTGCCGCTTTTATAGGTATTGCACTAGAAGAGGATTCAAAGAAAATCATACCTCTACTTCAACAAGGTACCACCGAAGCTAATACATGTAAGAAAGATGTATGCACTTGCTCAAGCTCTCACTGTCAAGATGTGTACAATTCTTATAAAGATTTTGAAAGCCAAATTTCACTATGAATCCCTAAATTGTGAACGTGCTAATAGAGAGTCAAATAATTTTAAAGATCAAGCTAGGGTAAATAGGGAAAAGTATGAAGCTGCTAAGTTAGATGTCAAAAATTTTTAGAATCAATTGAGTGACACTAGAGTCTTGCTAAGAGTTGCTAATACAAAAGTTGAAGAACTAACAAAAGAGGTAGAAGAATTGAGAGATCAACTGGCTAAATCTCAAATTAAATTATACTCTAATAATAAGATTCAATCAAAAATGCTGGAAGCAAGGTCTCTTTTCTATAACTCTGATGTTAGGATGAAGTATGTTCAACAGAATTCAGGTTTGGGTTTTGGGGATGACAACAAAGATGAAACTTCATCTCACACTGTGCCTATGCCATATATGCATGAGATGATTCCTGAACCTGAACCATCAAAGGGAACAATAGATTCTTTAGCTGACATTGACAAAAGACTTTCGGAATGTCCTATTAAAATTACTGCTCCTGTTTCTAACCCTACTACTTCTTGTGCAGATACAGAAAACAAAGAAGCAGGTTCAAAGGGGGAAAGTGTTGGCATTGAGAGTCAAAAGTTTCCTGACTTTAAAACTGAAATTTTTGCGTCAAATAAGTCTGAGTTTGAATTGAGCTTTGCTAAGTCTGATGTTTTTGACAAAACTTCTGTTTGTGGTGCTTTTAATTTCGGTGTTTGTGATCCTAAACTTTCCAAACCTTTGAGGAAAGTCAGGATTTTGAGAAAGGGTAAGGGACCACAGGTTGCTGGTCCTAAGCCTACTGATGCCAATTTGGTTGGTTTGAATGATTGTTTGAATGTGTGTGCTAATGTTTGTGATAATACTAGTAATGTGCAAATGTGCAGAATGTGCACGAGGCCAGACCACATGACTTTATCCCATATCTTGAGGTAAATTCTGTGTATGACCAATTTGTGCCAGTACAGCGGGAGTATGTGCTAACAACTAGGCCCAATGGCAAAGTTATGTGGATCCACAAAAATTCCAAACCATCTTGGGTATCCACAGGGAAGAAATATTCCCAAGCTCCCGCATACCCAAAGAAACAGTCCTGCCACGTGTGTGTGAATCCTGGACATGTTGCAAGAAATTGTTTATATAGGCCATATGAACCCTACTACCCTAAAACTCATTTGCAAAACTACCAAGGGCAATCATATGGTGGCACAAACCACAAACCTGGCCACAGAAAGGTAAATTCTCAGCCAAAGGTACCTACAGGCTCAAAGGTATCTAAAGTGACCAATGAGTCTGCACCTTCACACCCTAAGGTGCAGAGACATGTACCTTCACAACCAAAGGTACATAAGGTGACCAAAAAGCCTGCACCTTCAATCCCCAAGGTGCAGAAGTCTGTACCCCTGCAACCAAAGGTACAGAAAGTTGACAAAAAGCCTAAGTCACCTCAACAACCAACCAAAACTGATTTCAAAGGTCATAAATTGAATAATTCTACTAACAAATCTATTGTTGCTTTAAAACCTATTTGGGTTCCCAAACATGATGGTCTTTCAGAAAATAATCAAGAGAAGTGGAATGTGAAAAAGGTGGTAAATCAGTGTTCTGCACCTTGGGGACCTAAAGGGGTGTATAAAAAATACTCCAAACAATTTGATGAAGTTATAGATAATAAATCAAACGTCTATCAAATTCCACCAAAAAGGGTTCAGGGTAAAGGGAAAGAGAACCATCAGCCCACGAATGTCATTTCCAATGATGGTCGTGTGTATTCTAATGAGCTTACAAAGCCCACTCCAATGCCCAACAAAAGCAAGAAACCCAAAACAAAGGTTCCCACAACCCCAATTCCCAATCTTTCAAAGAGAATGTGCTTAAAAGAAATAACTTTCAATGATTCTGCAGGTATACCCAAAACAACTATGGCCTGGGTACTTATGGCTAACTAATCTCTCAATGTGTGCAGGAATAGTCAAGGAGGACTTTCATTAACATTTCTTTGTTTCTGATAGTGATTGTTCCAGACACATGAAGGAGGCATCTCTTCACTACATGACATGCATATTTTCAATAGAGAGTTGTTCTCCTTGTGAGAGGTAAAAGTGTTTATTTAGCAAGGTACTGTCTGGATTGATTGTTTCTTGACTAGGTATGGTTCTGCATAAAACAAAACCCTATTCTGAAAAATTGTCAAAAGAAAAACTTTGCAGGTTAGCGTGGCCAATTTTGTCTTATAGTGTGTTAGCGTACTGTGTTAGTGTGCCTATTAAAAAAATGTGTGTGTGATTATTAAAAATCAAAAAGCAAGGGGAAGGATAGAAAAGATGAAAATGTTGACCCCTAAAAATATTGTGTTTTTTAATTTTTAATCTTTTGTTTGTGTGTTTGAGAAGGAGGGAAGTGAAATAAACTTCCGTTTTGAAGATGGCTGACACGCGTAAGGCAGATGTGAAAGACATGATCCATGGTGATATGCTGGTAGGCCCAGCTCTTTAATCTAAAAAGGTATGCATTACACATTTAAAGATAACGTATGGCAGTTTTGTTGGGTAACAACACTTAGGTTAATTGCATCTCTATTTGACTGCATGTTCAAGTTCTCGATACACACGCTTGTCTCTAAGGGTGTGAAATTAAGCTCAAAAAGTCGGTGTCCCCTCTGCTTTGCGTGAGCAATGACCTGGGGATGCTTCGCGTGTATGTAAGGCTCTCCTCTGCTTTACGTGAGCAATGACCTGGAGTTGTCCATACATACGTGCTTACAGATCACCTAAAATAATATATATCAAAATAAAAAAATTATAATACACCCAAAAGATGCCAAATAGCACAAGAAAAGAGACCCTCAAGTGTCCAAATCCCTCAGCCTTTGTCACTGATGAGAGCATTATTAAAAATGTTTCAAAAATTCAGTTGACTTTGTATATTATACCAAAAAAACAAATAAAAAAAATCTATGTGATCTATTCTTTCTCTTCTCAACCAAGTCTCGAGCTCAGTTTCAAACTTCTGGTTCAGGTTGTGAAAATATGTGGTAGGGAATTTATATGCTTGATAGTGTGTAATAAGATGTACCTAGGATTTGTTGAAACCCACTTGCTGTTCATAATTAATGCACCTTAAAAGATAATAAAATGGCAAACAGCCTGAATAAGAAAAGGGTTTGAGTTTAAAGTGGATCAGTATATTGGCAATCACCTGGACGTGGTCGAGTAACAGAAGCTGAAAAGGGTTCCTTGGTCAGATTCATACGGTTTGATCCCATAGAAACCTTCTCGTTTAGTAAGTTGGTATGTCTGCTTTCATTTTCATTTTTCTTTTATGTTATCTTAAGTTTTTATTGTTTATTTTTCAATCATGGCCAGGTTAATTTAAAAAGTTTAAATAAGTTTTTAATGGGTTTTGTGCAAGAATGTATCACCCCTCCAGAATCTCTGGGGGAGATAATGTGAATAGTCCTCGGGTTCAGGGGAAGTATTTATAGGAAACCCGTAACCTATGTTAGGGTGTTTGGTTAAATGATGCTAACCCAATAACCAGTCATCATTGTCTGGTTAGTGTCTGTTCCATTTTGTGCTTTGATAGGTTAAGTCAGAAAAGACAACTCATGGACAAGAATGTCAAGGAACTCACTTGACCAATGCACCAATGCTGTTACTGATCAAGTTGAAGAACCAGCCGGAAAAGGACTTTCCCTATGCTTATGGGGAAGTTTGTTAGTTTTTCAAGAGAAGCTTCCAATGACTCAAAAGACATCATTCTCAAGTTTAGGGGAAGCTAAATGAAGAAAAGATGCAGCGCAGTCACAACAAGAAATTCAAGAATGCCAAGTCAGGGGTTTCCAAAATTTTTACCCTCTGAAGACACAAGTCAAGACAAGACCGTTGCTGCTGATTCAGCAAGGACTCAACAGTTTTCAAGAAGGAGCAAGTATTTGAGAATCCTTCTCTCATTACTTGGTCATCATTTGCAGTTCAAGCTGATGCTGATAAAGAGAGAAAGCCATTAATCATTCCCGTTGTTGCCCAATGAAGATTATTCAAGATAAAGAATCTTCATCAACCCATGTTGAAGCCAAGGTGAAGAGTGAAAGTCGAAAACATTTAATATCACAAGCCAAGGGGAAGATTGTAAGGGAATAAATTGTGGCTTGTGTATTAAATCATCCTTTGGCGGACCAGTTTGAAGGCCTATGTGATAAAATAGGTGAGAAATAGTTAGGTTATGGGTATAATAGGTCATTGGGCCATTTTAGACATGTTTGGGCTTAATTTAAAAGAGTTTAGATGGGTTTTAGTGGGCCTTTGTGGTCCAATACGGGAATTTGGTGTTAATTAGGGTTTTAGGAGTGGCTTGTTGACCAAGCATGTCCTCCCCTATATAAGGAATATGTGGGTGACTAATTTAGGGTTGTTGGTTTTGTATTTTGTCAAGGTGTAATCGAAATTTATCTCTTAGAGAATTTCGAATTCCTCAAGGTGTGTGGGAATCGATTGCATTCAAGCTTTCTACAACCGGTTTGAGTTTTTATCTTGTGTTAATCGTTTCTTTACTATTTTACTCAATCATACTTGAATCATCTATAAACACCGGATTCCGCACGGTGATTTATAGACTTTGATATCGCGTGAGGAGAGATTTCGATCCTTATAATTGGTATCAGAGCCAAGAAACGCAAGTTTCGAGGCTCTCGCGATATCCGATTCAGGTTTTTGGTGACTAACAGTTTCAGTTTTGTGGTGATTTTCAGCTTTAGCACATTTCGGAAGTAATTTGTGCAGGTTTTAAGTTCAAACAGGAGTGTTCGTGACCAATTGATCGTGAATCTGCAGGTTTCTGTGACTTTTCGTGCATTCAGAAGACTTTTCGATCAGCTTGTCTGATCGAAAACCCTTTCCTGACGCTTTCCTGTGATCGAGAAAGACCCCCTGTGTCTTTTCGATCAGGCGTGTTTCAGTCGAAAAGTCCCATTTTGAGACTTTTCGATCAGCTGCTTTTAATCGAGAAGTCCCTCTTTGTGACTTCTCGATCAGGTTTTTCGATCGGAAAGTCCTCTTCAGCGACTTTTCGATCAATCATTCATCAATCGAGAAGTCCCCTCCGTGACTTCTCGATCCACCATCTCGTTCGGAAAGTCCCCTTTGACTTTTCGATCCACTGCTCTCATCAATCGAAAAGTCCCCTCCGAGACTTTTCGATCCAGATCCAACCTTTTCGATCGTAAATCACACTTTTCGACCACTTTCCTATCCGATCGAAAAGTACTTTTCGATCAGCCCTATCCGACCGAAAACCCTTTTTCGACCCAACCCCCTGCTGATCGAAAACCCCTTGTCCGACCGAAAACCCACTTTTCGGTCCAAATCCCTTTTGCGGCGAAAACACTATTTCACACTTGCTTCACTAAAACGGACGTAACTTGGGCCTTGTTTAGAGTTAGAAAATCTAATACCAGCCAAAATGAGCCCGTTCTCGACTGAGCCAAAGCTCCAAATTCCACTCAGAAGGCCTCCTGTTATGCACTTTGAGGTTTTTGACATTATTCTTTGAATAGTGAATTTGCCGCTTTTATAGGGATTGCACTAGAAGAGGATTCAAAGAAAATCATGCCTCTACTTCAACAAGGTACCACCGAAGCCAATACATGTAAGAAAGAGGTATGCACTTGCTCTAGCTCTCACTGTCAAGATGTGTACAATTCTTATAAAGATTTTGAAAGCAAATTTCACTATGAATCCCTAAATTGTGAACGTGCCAATAGAGAGTCAAATAATTTTAAAGATCAAGCTAGGGTAAATAGGGAAAAGTATGAAGCTACTAAGTTAGATGTCAAAAATCTTGAAAATCAATTGAGTGACACTAGGAGTCTTGCTAAGAGTTGCTAATACAAAAGTTGAAGAACTAACAAAAGAGGTAGAAGAATTGAGAGATCAACTGGCTAAATCTCAAAGTAAATTAGACTCTAATAATAAGATTCAATCAAAAATGCTGGAAGCAAGGTCTCTTTTCTATAACTCTGATGTTAGGATGAAGTATGTTCAACAGAATTCAGGTCTGGGTTTTGGGGATGACAACAAAGATGAAACTTCATCTCACACTGTGCCTATGCCATATATGCATGAGATGATTTCTGAACCTGAACCATCATAGGGAACAATAGATTCTTTAGCTGACATTGACAAAAGACTTTCGGAATGTCCTATTAAACTTACTGCTCCTGTTTCTAACCTTACTACTTCTTGTGCAGATACAGAAAAACAAAGAAGCAGGTTCAAAGGGGGAAAATGTTGGCATTCAGAGTCAAAAGTTTCCTGACTTTAAAACTGAAATTTTTGCGTCAAATAAGTCTGAGTCTGAATTGAGCTTTGCTAAGTCTGATGTTTTTGACAAAACTTCTGTTTGTGGTGCTTTTAATTTCGGTGTTTGTGATCCTAAACTTTCCAAACCTTTGAGGAAAGTCAGGATTTTGAGAAAGGGTAAGGGACCACAGGTTGCTGGTCCTAAGCCTACTAGATGCCAATTTGGTTGGTTGAATGATTGTTTGAATGTGTGTGCTAATGTTTGTGATAATACTAGTAATGTGCAGAATGTGCAGAATGTGCACGAGGCCAGACCACATGACTTTATCCCATATCCTAAGGTAAATTCTGTGTATGACCAATTTGTGCCAGTACAGCGGGAGTATGTGCTAACAACTAGGCCCAATGGCAAAGTTATGTGGATCCACAAAAATTCCAAACCATCTTGGGTATCCACAGGGAAGAAATATTCCCAAGCTCCCGCATACCCAAAGAAATAGTCCTGCCACGTGTGTGGGAATCCTGGACATGTGGCAAGAAATTGTTTATATAGGCCATATGAACGCTACTACCCTAAAACTCATTTGCAAAACTACCAAGAGCAATCATATGGTGGCAACAAACCACAAACCTGGACACAGAAAGGTAAATTCTCAGCCAAAGGTATCTACAGGCTCAAAGGTATCTAAAGTGACCAAAGAGTCTGCACCTTCACACCCTAAGGTGCAGAGACATGTACCTTCACAACCAAAGGTACATAAGGTGACCAAAAAACCTGCACCTTCAATCCCCAAGGTGCAGAAGTCTGTACCTCTGCAACTAAAGGTACATAAAGTTGACAAAAAGCCTAAGTCACCTCAACAACCAACCAAAACTGATTTCAAAGGTCATAAATTAAATAATGTGAGTCATATAGTCAACATACCAAAATGGCTGTACCATATGGTCCGCCGTACCAGTTGGTACGAGCGTACCAACTGGTCCGCAAAGTGGTACGCCAACCAGTATGTAAGTGAATATAAATAGTTCGTGTTAGAGAGAGTTAAGAAGTTCTACCATTTTCAATACTCTTAACTGTGTGTGTTCTTGAGTGTTTCTCTCTCTACATTGTAGTCTCTCTAAGTGAATCAATAAATCAAAGGTGTATTTACCTCCGTGTTCATCGATTAACCGAATCATGCAGTAGTAAGATCCGTTCCATGGTTTTACAAGTGGTATCAGAGCAAGTGGTTGCTCTACTACTGCGATTTAGTTAATTATCGGATTATAGAGTGAGAAAGTTGGGTTTTGGTCATTTTTCATTAATTTTTTTTAATTCTGAGTGATTCCAAGGTCAAAAATGATTTCTGAGTGTTCCTAGAGTGTTTTCGCACCTTACTATTGCATATTTCAGCTCAAAACGTCCAAAATTTGAAAAATCAATCGATTTCAGCGTGGTACGCCGTTGGTACGCTCGAAGAACAATTGGTACACCTTTGGTACGCTCTGTGGTACGCAAGGCAATCTTCAAAGATTCTGGTACGTTGGTTTTTGGTACGCAAAGCAATCTTCAACCGTTGTACGCGATGGTTACTGGTTAGTACGCCGACGGTTACTCCGTACCAAACTGGTACGCTGAGGTTGGTCTGGTACGCTGAAGTCATCTGGTCTGCGACTAGTACGCTAATTTCGTGTGATCCGCTGATTTGGTCTGTTTTGTAGATTGGTACGTAGGAAGGTTTTGGTACGCTGGCAGAAAAGTGGTCTTCACTAAAACTGACGAAACTTGAGTTCCGTTAAAAGTTACGGGAGCTAATACCAGCCTAACGGCTAGTATCCTCCGGTTTGACCCCCAAAATCTACTTGGGTTAAGACCTCCGTTTTTGAGTTTGAAGTTTTTATGTTCGGTATCGTAGTTACAAAATGAGCAATTTTCAAGCATTTTCAGCTGCTCAAACATCGGTGCAAGCCATGATGAACTATGATAACGAGATTGGAACAACTCAGAAGGTTCCTAAATGGCTTCGGTTGGAAGATTATCACAATTGGAGAAGTTGGTTTGAATCCTACATTTATTCGCAAGATATTGATAGTTGGATTCCGATTGAGAAAGAATATGAGTATCCAATGATAGGTCCCAACAAGCCGAAGATGATTAGTAGTTTTGATGCAGACGAACGAAAATTCTTTGCTAAAGAGAAGAAAACATGGTTATCTTACAATGGCTTTACCAAAGGATCTTATGCATCAATTTAAGCGATATACAACGGCTAAGGAATTATGGGATGCGATTGAAGAAAGATGTGAGGGTAATGATCAATATAAAAACACTCGAAAGAAAGTTTTAAAGAAGGAATTTGATAATTTCGGACACTGCGAGAATGCGAAAATTCCAGACTTAATTGCAAGGTTTTCACACTAGATAAATGAACTTGATGCTGTGGGTGTCAAGAATGATAATGATGAATTGAAAGAGAAAATTTTGGAAGCTTTACCCGAAAAGAGGGAAAATTATGTGATGATGTTGACTAATGATCCAAGATACTCAAATTGGACATTCAATCAATTAACTAGAAAGTTACAAGCTCGTGAAATGGAACTGATTATGAAAAAGTCAGCAGGTCCTTCAGTTCAAAATCATGAGTTGCATTTTGGTGAGAATTCTGCTACTGTGAATGCCAAAGCAAAGTCGAAGTCTAATTCAAGTTTTAATCCGCCTAGAACTGCTTTCCTGGCTGGTAAATATGATTATTCTGATTATTCTTCAGGATGTACTTTTAAAACTCGTGATAATTCAAAGAATAGTTCTCGTCCTACTCAATCAACTGAAGAATTGGCTTCTATGATTTCTGCTTTCATATCATCTTCGTCTGGTTCTATATTTGGCCAAATTAGTGAAACTAGTTTGCATCCGAATGACATAAAACATATAGATGATGATCAGCTGCATAAATTAGATTTAGAGTGGCGGATGGCTATGCTAGTTGAAAGAGGCAGAATATTTATGAAGAAACACAGTAAGTCATCATTTTTCAGGGAGAAAAACTTGGTCTAGATTAGTCGAATGTCAGGACCATATTTGAGCAACATGTTCTCATATGATTCATCACACAAGTGCGGAAATCATGTGTGACGGTCGATTCTGGATGAATCTGCATCAATGCTCACCCATTGATGATTCCTAAAGCTCAAGAACACACACTAACACCAAGAACACACACACAAATGCTCTCTTAAAGAATAATCCAGGAGTGCCGTCCCTCAATAGGGTTTTTTCTCAACTATATATATATACTACAAGAGAGCATAGGACAAAAAGAATGTTTGACACACACAATCGTTACCTAGAATTCAGCAAAATATTCCATTAGCACAGACAAGTTCGCTAAGCAGTAGACAAGTTCGCTAAGATCAAACAAGTTCGCTAACAAGTCCGCTAAGTACAAACAAGTCCGCTAACAAGTTTGCTAAACATAGACAAGTCCGCTAACAAGTTCGCTAAGAGCAAATCAAGTTCGCTAAGATCAGGAACAAGTCTGCTAAGTATACAAGTCCGCTAGGAACAAATTAAGTATGCTAAGATAAACATTGAACAAATACGCTAAGTGTTAAACAAGTCCGCTAAGTTCAATTAATCAGAAGTCCACTAAGAAGAAAAACAAGTACGCTAGATTCATAATCAAAATGTTTCTAAGTACAAATTCAAAGTCAATTACAAAATAAAGTATCAAATCTAGATAGGACATCAAAAAGGTCTTCACCAGCAATACTCAACAGTGAATAGTTTGTGTTGCCAACAAAATAGGTTCCAAAAATTTCCACCCTTGTTGGCAATGCAAACCTTTGAACTTAAGCAACTTGACCGAGCAGCTTGAGCAGGAATCTCCAGTTCTCTCTAGCTGCCTCTTTGTCTTTGTCAGAAAATACTTTAATTCCCATATCGTACAGCCTCCAGAGATCTTGCCAGACAAGCTTTTTCAGATCATTATAGTTGTTCAGCTCGACCAATCTTCTTGCCTTATCTAGGATGACACTCGATCCATGCTCTTCTATCAACTAGCAGTTTGCTGTTCTTAGGATTTCTGCGTCAAGTGTGAGTTTACCCATATCTGCAAGCCTTGTACACCACCAATTTAAGAACATTAAAAAGTAGTTGGCGTCATAGCATTCATAGGGTCTCAGTTGATCAGGGATGGTCCGCATCTTCTCATAGTACATCAGCTTCAAATAGGATCTTGAGAGCAGTCTGAGTTCTATCGCTGCAAAGATTCTGATTGACTCAGCACCGACTCTTTCAATCACTAATTCATGTGTCTTTCCATTGTAGTACCAGCTGATCATTGGAGCATGTTTCTGATTCCCTGGGATAGTCTTTGTCTTCACCTCCTTCCCAATATCTTTGAACATTCCTCGATGAGGGGCACGGAGACGTCTTTTCTCTTCAGCTATCTGAGCTTTTCTCTCTTCTTTAGGATTTTGATTGAATTTCTTGTCCTCATAAGCAGATTTGATTAAAACAGCAGCTCGTATGCCCTTTTGATGGTTAGAGTGATTTACCAAATCCAGGTACTTCAGCTGTTTGAGCTCCCAAGAGAACAAGCTGAGAAGAGCTTTGAAATCTCCGAAGATTTGAACATATCCGTTCCGCCTTTTTACCAGGAATGCATCAAAAGCCTCATCATATTTCCATCCTAAGATTTTCATCCCATGATTGACCTTTGGGTTGCTTGGCATCTTCCTTAGATTTTTGGCAGCAAATTGTTGCATAGCCTTTAGGTTTGGTGCCATCTTTTCCCATTGATCATAGATGGGAGGATTGTCTTTCCTTTTGAGTGCCTCAGCCCGTTCTTGCTCTCTGAGTCTGATCTGTTCAAGCTTTGCCAGACGTTCTGTCTTTCGATACTCTTCCACAAACTCTCGTAGACCTTTAAGTTTCTTTCTGTTGTAAGCCTTCTTATCAATATTCTTGAATCTACAATAGTTGCGGAGTGCGTCAAAAGTCATCCTGTTGGTAGTGGCTTTGATATATTCTTCAGAATCAGGAGCTTCATCAGACGAGTTCTCAGGTGGAGGAAGATATGTGTTGCCTATGTCAAGAATAAGATCTGAAAGATGATCTCGGATAGGAAGGAATTCAACGGTTTTGGTGGTGTCAGCAAAGATATCTACCAAGGGATCAGTTTCAGCTTCAACATTTTGACTTCGCGGAAGGTGTGAATTCAACCTTTCTTCATCAGTATACAGCTTGGTCAACTCAATGTCTGTAAGACTCATCAGATATTCTAAGGAGAAGTTGTCTCTCATTAGAGATCTAACCATGTGAGCTATTTCAGAGGTGTCTTCCTCATCTACATTGGTGCCCTCCAAATTTGTGACTATGCGGATCCTTGGTTCATCTGTTCTTGTTGACGCAGAACGTTCAGGTAAAGTACTCGAGCCCTTTCCATATACAACAGCAGGAGGATGGCCTGATTCATATCTTTTAAGTGCTTCGGCCTTCTCCTCAAGCAGTCGGTTTTGTTCACTGTGTGTTTCTTCAATAAGCGCTCGACGAGACCTCTCTTTCTCAGCTTCCCTTTTCAGATGTTCCTCTGCAATCTCTTCAGGAGTCAATATTCTTTTTCCCTTATCCTTATCAGAAGGACCTGGTTGCTCTGTGACAGCAGGTTCTGGAGCAGCCGATTCCTTGGGATCATCTTCCTCCTTATCAGAGTCAGAGGAGAAGTGTATGAAAGAAGCTTCAAAGATCTGATTTCGGAGATCTTGCTCAGCAGAAATACCAGGATCAGTTTGACTTTCAGTTTCTTGACCAGCACTTGTCTCAAGATTGATGATTTCAGCATCAGTTGGAATGGGACCTGGAACATATGGGTTGATGTCCAAGGCAAGAGTTTCTGCTGTAGACATGACGGTCGAAAGAGGCACACTCACATACTCATCGTCTACTTCCATCTTTACTTGGATTGGAGTAGGACAAGGAGGTTTCTCTTGTTCATCATCCTCACTATCGATCGTATCCAAGTCGATGTAGTTCAGAGGATTGGCTTCGTTCATGAGCACGTTCATTCTCTGACCTAGCTCATTCATGTCGCTTTCGTCTCCAAAGTCTACAAAGTATGGATGTTCTTCATAGGCTGCTTCATTACCATCCTCAAGTGTCTCAATGAGAATACCGCATGAGTTTCTTCTTGAGTATAGATTCTCGGCATAGTATTCCCTGAAATTGGACATCTCAAAGTCCAAGAAGGCTGGGTCGATGTAAATATGACGGACACCTTCGGTCACGGGAACCATGGCAGAGGAGGTAGAGATATCAGCATGAACGGTGGGAATGATCGAAAGTTGAAGAGATATGTCATGTTCAGCTTCAGACTCAGCACTTGTTGAACCCTCAATAGCAAGAACCTTGGATGCCTGTGCAAACCTTGGAAGTTTTAGGTTTTCAGGCACAGGTGCAAGCCTTTTGATCGAGTCCAGAGTCTCATCAACTGGTTCATCATGAAGGAGGCTGTTGACAAAAGAATCTTCGTCATCAGAGAAATTAAGATCATCTCCTTCTATGACAGTGTCATCATCGATTTCAAAATCGCTGTCATGCAATGGGCTTGAGGTGTCTTGAACACCAGTAGAGTCTTTACCAGCAGGAATGGTAGTAGAAGATATGGGGTCTTGAGAATTCCCACTTTCACTTCTTTGATCAGATTCAGGTTGGTTTTCTGGCATTTCATTCTCTTTATCACCGGTATCATCATCTGGTTTGTCACTTAATTGTTTGCCTTCACTTGATTTGGCTAACAAATCCTTGAGTCTTTGAATTTCAGCAGCTTGTTCAGCAATGACTTGTGACTGATCATTAATCTTTTGATTTGCCACTTGCAGTGAACAGTTTAGATGGTCATTCTGACTCTGAAGGTTGACAATTTCAGCCTGAAGTTCCATCACCTTTTCAGATTCTGAAGCTGATGGGCTGGTAGCAACAATTCCAGCTAGTGTCAGTGGTGGTGACAACAGCTTCAGCTAGCTGCTCCAGTGGTCTCATATCCATGTCAATTCCTTCAAATTGTTCAGCAGGAGATGGAGAGATAGTTGCTGCAGCTAAGGCTGTGTCCGATGGAGTGCCAGATGAACTCACCAATTCATAATCATCCTGTGTGCCGGGCTTCCTTCTGACTTTGAGCTTTTCAGTACAGGACTTACTTCTCTCAGCTCTGATGAAGAACTCAGCGGATTTATAACTACTCCCACCAGTTTTTGTCAGAGTTTGTAAAGTAGTCTTAGGAGGATACTCGGGAGGACTATCAGTCTCATCTTCAAGGTTATATTTAAGATCGTCCTCATCGAGAGACACTGAATCCTCTTCATCATCCTGTTCATCCTGTGATGGATTATAGCTTTTATCAGAGGATGATTGTGGTGTCGTAGCTGTAGAGGCCCTGGAATAGTCTCCAGTCCTTTGTCTTTTCCGAGGATGAATGCCCTCAGGTTGTGTGGGACTGTCATCAGAATCTGAGGAGTCAGACCCTTCATCATCATCATTGTCGTCTCCTTCTCCTTCTTCAGACAGATCCACCAGCATAGGACTTGAGGAGCGTTCAGCAGGCTCAGAAGCTTCAGCACTTGTACCCTGGAGATTCCCAGGGTCTTCAACAGCATCAGAAGCAGCAGTAGCAGGTGCATTTAAATCCAACTCAGTGTGGACTTGATCAGCCTCATTATGTTCTACTTGAGCTTCAACAGCTGCTTCACCCATTTGGATATCTCCTTCGGCATCAGCAAGAGCAATCCGAGCAATCATCTCGGGAAAGAAAGGTACAACATTCCCTTGATATTTACCTTTATGGTACTTGCTGTATGAGCCAGTGTTCATTGAACTTGTAGAGATGGTTTCTCCTTGCTTGATCAAGGTTGGGTAATAATGATCCAAGATAGCCTGGATGAACCGGGGGTACATCAGGAACTTCTTTGCTCTTCCAGTGGGATGCAGATTAGCAATCATCCATTTGAGGAGTTGGTGTGAAAGATTGAACCCCTCACCAGTGACAAACCCATGTAGAGCACATGCAGTTTCTTCAACAAAATCATCAGGAGCTGCCTTTCTGTGTCCGAAGGCAGAAATGAAGAAGCTGATTATGAACCTCCAGTTGATCGGGAATAAGGTCTTGTGAATTTTGTTGCTGACATCTGGGAGAAAGACACCAGAATATCCCATTCTTGTGATTGTTGACTGCCATTGAGTCTTTGTGAAAGTCTTGGGCTTGTCAGCATCTTGTAAGTTCAGGACCGTTCTGATCTTTTCCTCAGTGATCTCAACATCAATGTTCTGGATCCTGGACCTTATAATATCTGAACCATCATCAAGCTCTGCAGATTGAGCATTGTTCCAGAATGCTTCAATAATACCCTTATAGATGACAGGGTTGATCTGCATAGCTGTTTCCCATGTTGATTGTTGCAGTAAGTCAATTGCCTGCTCATCAGCACCTTCCCAGTTCTTGTTAAACACGCACCTTCCGTTGTGCAAACGACCAAACTCTAAAGCTTCAACAGCTTGTCTGGGAGGCATCTGCACATATAGAATTAAAGGATTATATCCAAGTTGACACTAGATGAATGTCATGTCACACTAGACTCGTGATAGTGACAGAGCTTTTCATATTAGAATCAATGACATAAACCAACTCACATAGTGCATATACTCCAAAAATGATCACATGCAACCGGAATATCATGATTAACAAAGGTAAGTATCATAGGAAGTAAATAATTTGTGTGTGTAATATTTAAAATCTGGAAAATAAGGAGCCAGATCTAAATCTCCAATAATTTTGACTTAAATGAAAGTATTGCATAAAAACTGTAAATGACCCAAAACTTAGATTGAACCAACCAAATTTTAACTTGTTATTGGGTCAGAGAGGAATTATTGAAAATTCTACTACTGAGACTCAACAACAGTCAGAGTCATCAAATATAGGAGGTTTTGGCAATCTGGGATCAAAAACCAATTGACTTTAAGTTTAAATAGCATACTGTGAGGTTTTGAGATCCCAGTTTGTCAAGTTAGTTCAGGGAAAGTCACATTGTGACTTGGTTCCACCCGAGCTTGTGAACTCCTTGATTTGATGTCTTATGATTAGGACAAGGAACAACTAAGTTGAAATCAGCACTTTTAGGTGTAGGACAAGGAAGTTAGGATATAACAGGTCTATCCTATCTAAAATGCCAATTTGATGCATGTAATGAGTGTAACACTAACTTGTCAAACTATCAGAACAATCCTAGTATGTCAGAAATTCAAATACTGATCTATAGTTATGATGAATTAACTCAAAGTCCTCTAAGCAGAAGAACAAGTCCGCTAGAACTCATTAAGTTCGCTAAAGAGAGAACAAGTACGCTAGGAACTAAAACAAGTTCGCTAAGCAGGGAAACAAGTTCGCTAGGAACAAAACAAGTCCGCTAAGCAGGCATGAAGTACGCTAAGGACTGAATCAAGTCCGCTAAGACCAGCAGGATCTCACATGCAGATTCACAACACTTAGAGTTGACTACAAAGTGTATAAATCTCATATTAACATCAACAAGGATTGTCTAGAAGCAACAGAGTCAAATTAACACCTATAAACATGCAAGAGGTCCTAATGGGTCAAGTGTTCCAATTTGATCATTTAAAGGACAAAAATGACAATTTATGCTTTAACAGATGAGATGGTGTCTTTACATGTCAAATTCAATCCTAACATACAAGTATAAGCACATATGGATTAAACAAAACATAACCAAGTCACCAAATTCACATTCAAGCAAAGATAGTCACATAAGTCTCATAAAAACAATTCAATGCCAAATTTGACTTATTAAAGTCAAAATGACCAAATAAGTGTTCAATCAGAGCTTAAATACCTAAGATAGTTCATATGAACCTTAGAGGTGTCATAGATCACATCCTTTGTAGATATGCTCTCAATAAATCACAAAGATGGTCAAATTAACTTAGATAGGTCAAGATTGACAAATTAAATCTAACTTTGTGTTAAATGAGTCCAAGATCCTTTCACCTGAGTTATAGACTAATTTCAGACCCATGTGGATCATAGCCAGTCTAAACCACCAGTGTTAGGCTCAATTGGATGTCTACTTACACAAAGAAAGACTTATATG